>OZ023332.1:35226929-35826929 GCA_964007535.1 Brachyptera risi
ATACAATTCTATAATCGTCCAGTACGTATACACCTGAACACTCTTTGTATAAATAAATATCTCCGCATGCATAACCTTTTCTATTTTCACCCCGCCAAACTCTATTGGCTTTGCTCCGAATACATTTCACCCCTTTGACGTCATCACCGACTACCCTCCTGCGTCATCGCTTGGTTGGGAGCCGCGCGCGATTGCGTCATCAATAATATCCCCCGGTGAGACCGGCACACTGATCTCGGGATACTAACGTGAATGGCGTAGATACAGTGAGAGGAGAACGATGCCAGCGGCAGTCGCTGTTCATGGGGCGCCTGAATTATAGGTTTTAGTTTAGATTGAATTATTTTCGGATGTTTTTTTGGTTAGTTAAGTTAGGTTAAGTCGATTAGGTTGGGTTTGGTTGACTTAGGTTAGTTTAGGCTGCACACAACAACAACAACAACAACAACAACGTCCGTATGTGGTGACACAGAACGACGGTGGCCACATCTGAAAAGCGTTAAAAATATACTCAGGGTCGCTGAAGAGCGAATATTGGAATAAAGATATACAACCAAGAGTGAACTTGGCTTGCCGTGTTTAGGCCTACTTAGAAAGAGGATGGCCTATTCGAGGAAACGATCATAACCTAACCCTAAACTCCTAACACAGCTCCTTTGAGCTCTAACTAATTCCTCCGAAAGAGTAGCTTGTCTACGGCATTCCTATATGCCAAGCCCTCCTCCACTCTTAGTAGTATCGCTATTCCAGTATTTGCTCTTCAGCGCCTCCCTCAGTTTGGTGGGTCTGAAGCGCGTATATACTGGAATAAAGTATACTGGCTTGGGGCTTGGACTAGGGTGTCAGATCTTGCCTGAACCCTAACCACATTTTAAAGCAGTCCATTCAAAAGTATATACCCCAAGCCCATGTCACAGCCTATAATATATTTTTAACGCTCTTCACATGCGTCCACCGTCGTTCTATGTTACCACATGCGGACCTTGCTGTTGTTGTTGTTGTGTGCAGCCTAAACAACCTAGATCAACCCAACTTAATCTAACCGACCTAACCTAATCTAACTAACCTAACCTAACTCTTCGGAAGCCATGGCTATAGGAGATGGGCGAGCACGCATCGTGGGCCATGGTCGCCATATTGGGAATTCTCGAACTTATAGCTGGCTGACCTGATTATGGAGTTGTATTTAGGCCTAGGATAGGCTTGCCTACAATTACAACTCCACGATGACCACCAGGTTGTCAGCTGTCAAATAGATTCACTGTTCATCTCGGAAAGGGATGCTTCGAAATATTTGGTTCAATTTGTGTTGGAATCATTGACATTGTCAATACCGATCTAGAAATGGTCCCGTGACGAATAATAATAATAATTATATGAATATTACGTAAGATGGCCGACGGGTTGGCTTCACTCGCTTGCTGGTAGACAATTGCTACGTATAGTGGAGGCGCCTGAAGAGCGTATACCGGAATAAAGCCGACTCGGTTGTGTGACATGGGTTTGGGTGTCCAACCTTGGCTGAACCCTAACCACATTCCATTGAAAGGTACCCCGAAGCCCATGCGACACGAAAGAGTCGACTTAATTCCGGTATACGCTCTTCAGCCCCCTCCCCCCCCTTTAACGTAGTGGGCTGTTACTAACATAACACACAAAATGGGAGGCTGTGTGCACGGCGGAAATTCCCGCCATTTGACGTGGCAAGCAGGATATAGCCAATCAGAGACTTGAAAATAGTTTGATATTAGGAAAATTTGTTTTTGTTGGGGACGAGAGGGTATAAGGAAAAGAAACACATATCTAGATGGCAGTTGATTCAATTGCGTAACCCGAAGTGTAGGCAAATGCAAGGAAATGCATTGTAAGATGAGCGACATATATAAATGAAATGTACTATATAGCAAGCTATATATATGCACACATTGATTTTGAAACTATTGTGTCTAGTCATTCACAAGCATACTTCTTCGAAACAGCCCAACCTATTGATCATCCCTAATCAACTTAAAACTCAATAATTCACATTTTTCCAATAAATAATACACCCTAACCAACTTAAAACTCAATATTTCACATTTTTCCAATCAATAATACAGTTAATACTACATCCTTCTCTTAAAACGTTCGAACCAAATTTCGTTAGACAGGTGTAGAAACAGGTATCAAAACAATGAAAACATTGTTCGGAAAGTTCACTTCATCGGATGTAGAGCCTACTTGGCAAATTTAAAATTTGACAAAATGCTTTTCTCGTGGGGATTTACCAAACTATCACAACTTGAAAAGAAAAACGTCGATCCGATTTTGCTCAGGAGCAATAGGGTTCTATTCTAGGTAAACACACACATCTACACGATTCCCGTTTTTTTTTCGGTAAATGGAATGGAAGTCTTTGCTACGCTCATCTAAAAGAGATGTAATTTTTATAGGAAACTCCATAGACATTACGGAATAGAATGATGCTTTTTTTATCAACATAAAAAATGAACGGAACTGAAATAATTTTTAGAATATTGTCCGTGTAGGCCCACTTTTCCGATAATTAAGACATGAAACGTGAACAATTTCATATATCATTCAGCATTGTAAATATTGAAAAACTTACGTGTTTTCCGGGTTTTTTCTTTTTAAATTTCAACAAGATTTTTTTTCTAAATCAAACCAACATAGGCGTATACAATATGGGCTTCAGGGCTTGTGTATCTGTATGCGCATTTTCTATAGTCTCAAAACTAAGGCAACCAAAAAATATTTGTAGTATAAACAATTAAGACTTTCATTCCAGAAAATGCTACAACGTCATTGTCTAATGATATAGGCTTTACGGTAATTGAATTAGTGAGATCAAAAGTTTTACAAAAAAAAATAAACAAGCATTAGAACTCGTCGTGACAAATAATAATTGTTCCATTTAAGATATGTAATGAATAACTACTTACTACACAATAATATAAAAAGAAAAAATGTTGCAGACTTTCTTTCCGAAATAATTAACAGTTAAAATTCACCAATGTCATATCTATTAGTTTGGTTGCTATGAGAGATTATAAATATACAACATTTTGCGCGATACGATTCTTTTCTTTATCTCTTTTTTAAATCCAATATTAAATGCCGATCACGATAGGGCCTATCATTTGAAAGAGGCAGTCTCATGATTTTGTTTGGAAGTATTTAAAATGAACATTTGATCTGTTTTTTGGCGTGATTTTGATCAAAAAGTGTCAAAAATTCCTGAATTTCATTCAAATCAGAATTTCACTTCAAGCATCTAAAAATTATGGATTTTCTCTTTCTGTGAAGAGGTAAGATATTCAGGGCAGTACTACGTAAAAATGAAATTTTATGTTGAGAATGCATTTCCTCATATTATCGAGTTTGACCAACTCGATGAAGCCTCCTCAAATTGTGCTGGTTTAGTGTATTACTTTTTAAAACATCAACAATGAGAAGAAATAAGTGAATGTTTTTCAGAAATCGAATACATTTTTTATTGTTTATTCATATTTGAACCATATTGTTCACTCTTAATATACAAATGCTGGTAATGTCCGAATATATCACAGAAACAGTTTTTACTAATAATGTGTTCCGGATTTTTGGAAACTGCAAGACTTTTATCTGCGGCGGAAAATTATGGTCACAGACAGCTCAGTCTTGGTGTTAAAGTTCAATTGGTTTTAAACAATTAAAATGGAGTGCGGTAAGATCGCCCTTATGGTGCCACCGTCAAAACGATTCTATTTTCATCCACATATAGCCAATTGGGGAACAATGATTTTGTTTCAAGTTTCGATGTTATGAAAAAAAAAATTGAACCATGTGTAAAACTCACATAAAAAAACAGACACAAAACGACATTTTATCAGTAATCGGAAGTTATATTTATGCAGTCAACTAAAATGAATTACTATCGAGTAATTACACTCACTATAATATTAATCTTCATTATATATTATAAAAATTTATAATGTTGGCTTGGCCAACATATATCCAAGGACACTATAGTAAATTATTGATTAGATATACAGAAATTGTAAAAGTATACATTCCTTCAGGTTGGTTAATAATATATTCACATTATTCTATCTAGTTATCTATCTAGTTATCAATGTCACTTCATGACTCACGTTGTAGGCCTATTGAGTTCTAGTAGTACTAGCTACCTGTTTCAATTTATTTAGCAATGTTGGTATCAATAATTCCATATCGAAGTCGGGTTTAACGCATAAGTAAAAGTCTGTTTCTGTCGTTTGATATCTGTTGAATTCTATGCATTATAACATGGTCGACTGGTCTACCCAGGTAGAAAAGAGACTTTTACTTATGCTTCAAGCTGTACATGTTTTACGTGTTACGGTGTTATAGAGTAGGCCTATAGTTAATTGTTCAAAGTTATAATAATAAAATGTTACAAAATAGATTGAGCTAAAAATAATACAGGCTACAAAATATCGCAACTAACAAAATTTAAATTCGAGGAGCGAAGCGAAAACTAAATTTTACAGTACCTGTTGAAGAAACGTTGTTTTTTTCGCTCTCCACAGGTAAAACGAAAGCACAAATTTTGTTGAAACTTGGCATACAAATGTGTCATCAAATCAACTCATCACCTAGCTCGACACTATAGTTTTGAGGCGCAATCGGTTGCACCACTTATGAGAAGAACATTCAAATTTTGGAAAACTCATAATAAAAAAAGAATAACCTATAGATACCGGTAACCTTTATCTTTATCTTTAACTTTACCTTTACCAATTACCTTTATAAGAATAACCTAGAGGAGAAAAATAGGATTACATCGCACTTTAAAAATTAATTATTGCAGTTGGTGGGTCAATAAAAATGACTGTTTTTTGTTTTGCTTCTAAGCACGCTTGTTGGTGGCAATTACCAGTAACAGAAATTGGGGAAAAGGTGTGTGGAAATCATTTGTAGTGAGACAGACAGAGAACCAGAGGTAGACACTACGACTGGGTTTTCCAGGACCAGAAATCATTTTCTGAATGATTATATCAGTGGTGGAAATGAAGACCATAGAAAATAGGCCTAATATTTCTTTTGGAATAACAATATTAGAGATTGTCTTTTCAATTTGTTGTCACAGATATGACTCGTATTGTAATTTTGCGACAATATTCAGATGCTGCGTAAATTTTTGCAATCATATCACAGTTTGCGATGCGACCTTGCTTAACCCTGCTATATTCCTTGGGTTATAGGTATCGCACCGATGGCTAGGCGATTCACATCTGATGCAGTAACTCCAAAATATGAAGGTGAATAAGTTCAAATTATATTGTGAATTGGATTATTATGATCCTCCATGTTTATTTGATTTGCGAACAAGCAATTTGATTTGGTTTCGATTTGAGCGAGATATGTTCTGCAAAGAGGACTCCCACATAGATAGAAGAAATGCTACGAAAAAAAAATGACCCAAACACGTATTTCGTCTTCTGATTTTATGCATAAAAAGGTCATGACAAGTGGGTAACTAGAACTAAACATTAGACGTGTAATGCAAAATAGAAGAAGCTAGGTAGTGTAATTCGATCTACGGTAAAAGCAATTTGTCAGTTTTTAGTATAAATATAGCTGGTTGCACAGCTATGCTGTTGCTTATCCATTGGTATGATCATTGAGTACCGTATGTAACAAACTCAATGGTACGATCTAGTTATAATCCAAGTGTAAACAGAGAGCTCTGACTGATATGATGGCAGTCAAATGTATTTTAATTACATTATTCTCTTTCTAGATTTAGTAAAAAATCCAGTACCGGTAACATAATATTTTAGACAATTTAGTGGTACACGATCAACCATGATCCTACACATGGTTGATGAGACGTTAAAAGTGTGGTACTAAGAATGACTTGAAAATACTTGTTTCATACATATATCTCGCTCATCTTACAACGCATATACTACGTTTGCTTAGAAGTCTTAGGTGTTCACAGTGTCTGTTTGTCCTAATCCATTATACTCTTTCAAGTTCCGTAATACATTTTTTGGTCGAAGCTAGTTTAGAGTAGAATGAAACATGTTATCGAGCAGAAAGTATATATATGAATGTGCTGATGACAATTGAATGCCCATTCGTAAGACGGAATATCATAATAATCGATCCATATATTGCGCCATTTCTCCACACTTACACTGTACGCACACTTTTTACCCGACCTCTAGAGCAAGAGTGAGAAAGTTTACACTTCTTGATTACTTGACTCGATTCAAACGAACAGCCATTCTGTAATTACACCATTTTACTCAATGACACGCAAACGGCCAACGAAACTACTTCAACGTTTCTGACACAATCGAGTAAAAAGTTCCAGATAATTGAGTAAAAAGTGTAAGACAAGCGAACAAACCTATTGAGTTTGTTTTAGGGTCTTGCAATCTAGCCCCCTGCCCCATTCTATGTTGTAAACCCAAGCCAATATACAAAATTAGCCTCGAACCAGGCGATACATAGGCCTAGTTGTTGAGCATAGAATAGGCCTACCCCTTTCCTAGGTCATAGCATAAAGAAGGGGTTCTAGACTAGGCCTGGCAATGATTTTTCCAGGGGTAGGACCTAGGCCCTAGGCTTCTAGGCCTAACTACAAACTTTGGGATTATTTTTTTAAGTGATGAATTGACTTACATGTTCATACTCTTCATTGAAATTGAACCAATTAAATATACGTACACTTTAAATTTATATTTCACGACTATCGTTCCTCAACTTACAGAACAATTAATTCAATTACTCAGAAAGTTGTGTATCTTCAACACACAGTAGTTTCTCCATGTACATGTTGTTTTTGCGAAGGTAGTACACCAACAAAACAAAAATATTCAATCCGATTTTTGCAAGTAGAAACCTTTCAGATACAGTTCCCTTCTTTTTTGGAACTGTGAAGTATTCAGTGAATTAGCTTCAACATAAGAATGAATCCCCTATTTTCTTTTACGATTATGAAGTAATTTTTGAGCATGTTTTTATTGTGATGACTTTCAAGTGTTGGCTGCATCATAATTTCCACCATATTTGAACATAATTTATAAAATCAAGATTTCTCCTCATATTTAACAGTTTACATATTTAATTAGATTTAATATTAAAAAATACAATTTTTCCTAAATATTTATGTAGTAATGATACATTATAATTCGCAAAACAATTCTGAAATGAATATGAAACATTTATGATTTTGAATAAACCGCGTATATGCCATTGTGGCGCACATTTGTAGATGTCAGCACATAGCACCTTCTAACTTCACTTGCTTGTACTTGTCAGAGGTGTTAGCTTCATTCAATAAATCCATCTTGATAGGAGCTGTCAGATATTGGGGTGGATGAAAAGATTTCAAAATTAACCATGAGTGTGTTTTCTAAGTTTCAATTATGTTACACTCTTCATAACACTTTAATAATGTATTCAAGTACTGTGTCTCTAAAATGTTGCTCATAAAACGCAAGAATGATAATGAAGAGGATACTAGATTTATTTCTATTGATGGTCATCGCTGAAGGTAAGAAAGTAGATAAAAAATCACAGGTGAATAAGATTGACTTATTGTCCTTGTAAAATGTTTCACAAGAATTATTCCCGTAATAGCGTATGTACACACTAACATTGAGTTTACAGGGATGAACTCAATGACACAATGCACAAAATGAATGATTAACTAGGCCTACACTAGGTCTATCTCTTGTTTTAGCCCTATAACTGAGTGGGTTACATAAATTTGCTTACTTGATCTACTCTTTCCTTTCTTTTGACCTAGTTGATCTATGAACCCATATGCTGATTGGTTATTTAAATTAACAGGTGTTATTTGTCCTGCCTGTTTTGACGAAAATCTGTAACTAGATTAAGCTCAGTGGATATCTAATTCTTTTTAATTGTTGCAGGTTGCTGCTCCTATGCATCAGAATACCATGAACTCCAAGAACTGATTGTAGATGCAGGGGAGAATTTGACACTTCCATGTTCAGATGGTACAACAATGGAGCCAAGTATAGCTGAGCGTGATGCCGTGATGTGGGTGAGAGAAGGCCGAGCAGACGAAATAAGTCGTAGCAGAGTCGGCAACGATGGAGAACTGTCACTTACATACCTTGACCGTGAAGATGCTGGCATCTACTCATGTACAATTGAAGCAGAGCAAGGAAATGATGACGCAGATGATGTTGTTCGAACGAGAATTAAGATACAAGTCAGAGGCAAGTCATGACAGTAGAGGTAAATTTGTCGATTCAGTACCCCGCCGATTTTTTTTTTGTGGTGTCCAGGAATTGGTTTTTTAGTGGGTTGGTGGTGTTTTGTTGGTGTTTTGGAGAAATTACATAATTTAACCCATAATTTCCCACCCCCTACCAAGGTCAGGACATCAACCTTGACCACTAACCTCGACCAAAAAACATTTTCTACACAAATATTGGAAATGGTACGTGAAATTGCATAATTACCACAGTAAATTTAGTTTGTAATAGTGTCTTCAATGAATTTTCAGAATATGTTTATTATTTAAAGTGAAAAGTGTTAGAAATTTTTTTTCAGTATTTTTCAATATCATGCCTTACCAATACATAACTTCTGAGGAGATGACGACAAGACAACACCGGACATCATATAAAATGATTTGTATTATTATTCACTTACCATAACTATTTCCATACAATATCTGCTATTACAGAGAATGACTCGCAAATATTCGATATTCATGTAAATTCTGTTTATATTCTGTCAATATTTGATATTTCAATAGCAGACAGAATAGGGCATATGAGGTCCTTTCCTGGCAGCACGGAATGCTTCTACACTGTCTGTAGCCAAGCCTTAGAATATCACACCATACTGAAGCGACGAACAAACTTGAGCAAACTTAACAGATCGTACTAAATTGAGAAGTTCACTCGAGACAGGGTTCTGATGCCAAAGTTGGCTCCTGGAAGCTTCAATGCTAGACTTGCAAAGTACTGCACCCAAGACTAAAATACCTATTAAAGATATTCAATACAAAATTAGAACCACCTGAAGTAATTTTGATCTTATGAAAAAGACTATTTATTACTTTTATTCTTATTCGTTTTTTCACAGTTGCTATTTTGAACTTACTGTAATGTTCTTATTTGACTTGACTCGACTTTTGTATTGACTTGACAAATTAACTTGCATGCAATATCAGATTGAGTTGTTTGGTAATTGATAAGTTTAATTGACAGATTATGTGTATATTCTTTTAGTGCCTCCTCCTGCATTGGCTAATGTCACAATTCATCCATCGACTGTACTCGCTCTATTGTTGTGGGAGGTGGACGATGATGGCGGCTATCCAATTGATCACTTCACAGCAGTTTATCGGGAAAAGTATTCCACTTCCAAAGATTGGCACTCAGTTATTCCTGAACATATCAGTTTCAATGTGGTACGTAATTAATTACTCAAAGTGGTTCACAATCTTGAATCACTAAATCATTGGTTGACAAATTGTACGTGAGCACGGTCTTGTGTATCTCGCTTGTTCATCATTTTGAAATGTGAAGAAGATTCCTCATAACATTCTCTCATACCCTAGACCTATTTTAAATTGTTTTCTTTGGATTATGCACAAATGGCCTGAAATTGCTTACATTGTGATATGTCAAACTTCACATCTGACCTCCTTTTGTAACATTTTTTCTTTCGGTCTCTCCTCCCCTCATATTTTTCACATTTCAAGTTTATTTTTTTATATAGGCTTGAGCTTTCCGAGCTGTATGGCAATACAGTAGAACCTCTTCAGTGTCTATTTCTCTTTATTACCTTGGTAGGTTTTATTTTTTAAATTCAACAATTTGCTCCTTCATGGTGAAGAGTTTCTCCAGTAAGTTTCTTAGTTTAATTCCCTGGAGATATTGAATAGGTTGGTGTAAGTGGGACTGAAACCAGGTGCTAAAAATTGTAGAAATTCAAGTGTGGTCTAAAATCGACTAGGCCTACAATAATCCGAACAGGCCACACCTATCCAACTAATCTACACTCTAGTATCCAATCATGCATTTTGTTTTATTTGCATATGAACTTGAACACTATATTATTAAAATTATTATCAACATAGATGTGAATTTGTTTCACATGAGGTATATGTTTCGCTAGAAAGTTTCTCGGTAGTAGCCTACTTAAAAGCTTATTTCTTTTACAGCGGCAAATTGATGTCTATAGACTGGAGCCAAACACAACTTACATGTTTAAAATATGGGCCACCAATCAGCTCGGTCCTGGAGATGAAACGGAGCTAGAAGCAACAACACTGCATGACATTGAAGAAATGGGTTTGTTGACAAATTTATAGACATTTAGTTAAGGCTTCATTTGATATTGACTACAGTATTTCATTCGATTTTCGATATTAGGGTTTCGGTCAATATCAAAATCAACCTGTTTGATTTTTTATTATTTATATATCAAAAGTCGATGCAATATTGAATGAATAATCAGCGGGCTGACAGTTGTATGTCAGATTGGCCATATTGCCAGTCATGTGTGTTTACAACTTGAACCCCTCTTCTCCTATCCTGCCATTGAATGAACAAGCAGTGAACCAAGCAAACCAGCCTGTCAACAATTTTGATGTGATTGATGTGAATTTTGATTATGATGTGTCGAGAATTCATACCGTAAATTTCATACTGAACGAATATAAGTTTGAGTTGGATGGGGGAAAAATACAGATAGCTGTTATCTGCAATGCCCCAGTGTTGTGTTGCCAACTTGCCAAGACAACAATACCAGATTCATCAAACAAACACAAATTTCAAGAGCATATTGGAGTTGATTTCGAGATGGTTGGTCTATATCATTTTATTGGTGATCGTATGAACGGCATGAGATATGCAAATTCTGACTCAATAAAAGGTATATGAAAAGTATGGGATGAGAGATTGGTGGTTAAAACCGTAAGGAATGGTGTACTGTTCTGATTTATCATGCACACCGTTCAAAGTAATCAGCAAAAAACTCTTTTGCTGCTTCCCAGCTTCATTGTTTACGTAACACTGTGATGACCGAGATATTTTCCGCTTCACAGAACTGGCTCGTCATTTGCTAGACGGTGCCGAGAACTTTGATACTCGAGTGTGGGTCGCTGCCGTGGCTGTTGTCATGGGAACACTCGTCATGCTAGCTGTCGGAACGTGCTACCTTCTTTACAAAGAATGTCACATTCCATCAAGTAAGTTGAACTACATAGTGATTGAATCAATAGTAGTAGGGTACTTGGAGAATGTCACCAGTGTTATTCGTTGTGAGGCGAGTGTGAATCTGAAAAATATACATATTATCCACTTGTGTTTACTGGGTCATTACATGAATTATCATTCAGGGGTGCGTGCATTAAAATTCAAGTTCACAATACAATATTTGTTTTCTTCAATGTTTATTATCATTGTCAAAATTTAATTTTTTACAATATTTGACATTTTATATCTTACAAGGGAATAAAGATGTCATCAAGCCTACATTTGATTTTGTGAATATACTAATATGTGAATATAGTATAAGTGAAGTTGATAATCAATTCTGATTAAATTCTGACTCGTGATCACTTTCTTGTGCCCAGTGCACCGAGAAGAACAAGAAGTGATTGAGCTCGTGCCCAACATCATCCTGAACCCTGGCTACTACGACGAAGGTGCGAGAATGATTCGCATCGAACCCGACGAGAACTCCAACGATCAAACAGTGACGAGCATCAACAACAATAGCATCATTCAACCAATAAGAGTCTGATATCGGAGGTTTCCGGACAATTGAGACACCACTTTCATCCTCCTCATGTTGGTATTGAATTGCGCAGAACGTTCAAACAAAAGTTGGAAAAAGTGTTTTTATGACTATTGAAATCAAGTTGAATGATCTCTAATTGTGATGGTAATGAAACCATTTCATTGGGGATATTTATATTATATTATATAATTAATAATATATTCCTGGGCTGCACTAACAGTGGACTGATGGATTGAAAGTAAGAATGTTTATAAACTTTTTATTCTTTGTTGACTGTTTTGTGTGAGTGTTGTCTGTAATTTGTAAAATAACTGATCTTTCAAAATAATTCTTCTTTTTATACGCAATACGTTGATCAATCATATCAGTGATCTGCTCGTTGAGTATCGAGCCATAACTGATGTCACGAATAAACTATAAGTCTCGAGAAGCGAAGACAACCCAAATCAATACGTTTTATTGTGATCAAGTGATGTGCATTCAGGGACCACTTCGGGTAATGATGCAAGTGATGGACAGAGTGCGATCTGTAGTGTCGAGATAAAGCCGTATCAGATTTTCGGAGCTAATAAATCATACGTAGCATTTGGAAGTACGTAATAATTTTTAAAGTTTTCATTTCAAGAAAGTTGTACAGTAGCTCTACATAAATCAAATTGTAATTGTGACTTCACTGTTCTTTTAAAACTAAAAACAGTGTGCAGACCAGGGGTTCCAACTCAAAACGGGAGGTTCTCAAAATTGAATCAATAATTCAATATGCGTACACTCGGCATTCGGCACGTTTTTGACTCAGTTTGATAAGACTAGGGTTGCTACACATTGAGGCTATTTTAGCAATTCTATTTTTGTTTTATAGTGAGCATGATGCAAATAACATTAGGTCTATCTAGATTATTTGGAGCGCATGGCAATCGATTTAGTAAAATATCGGTATCTTGATGATCACTCATTCAAGAATTGTAGGCCCTACAATGAGATATAAAATTTCAATTAATATACAGATTGATGTATGTTTTGAAATTTCAATACACCTACAAAAAGGTATGCATTACAGCTAATAAACAAGCATCTTGTACTTTTTTCTCGCAGATAAGACAGCTTAAAGAGTATCCTTTTTAAAATGTATATTATTGTAGGAAAATTATATGAAATAGTTTACACAATGCCATTTGTTATATATGTAACTTTTTTTTTTCATATTGGGTTTTAACGACGCACTATACTGATTGGCGTCGGTGGATGATGAATGAGATGATGAGAAGATAAGATGAAAGGTTATTTTATTAGGTGTTTTGGATGGTGGGAAGGAGTCGGTCATGGCCTGTTGTTAAGAAACCATCCCAGTATCAACCTAAACGACAGAGGGAAACCACGAAAAACCTCTGTCAGAATGGTCAACCATGGCGGGCATCGAACCCCGGTCTCCCGAATGACGGTTCAGTGTGTTACCATTCGGCCACGCGTCTCGGTTATATGGAACTATTAAAAATATATGTGTTGGTACAAAATTGAATTTTGATATCTTGTACTATTAAAAAAAGTTATCAGTCATCAAAGAACTATGAGAAGTAGATGCCTATTCAATCGTATTTCGGGTTTGGTGAACATACTTCCATGAGCTCTCGATACAGAATAAATACTAGATCAATTGGATAAGAAACAAATTGAAATTTATACAGTCCCAGTTTCTCTCGAGTTATAATTTTACCCCTGGTTTTGTACAGGCTTTTTTTCGTGGTGAAAAATCCATAAAAGAGCTGTAAAAAATAAAAGTAATACACCGTAACACTGGTGAGTCTTGATTACAATTTGATCACATTTCGATATGGGTTTATTTTTGTACGTAACATTAAAAGTTATTCGATAAGAATTATTTTATTCTTATTTGATCACTAACTAATCAATCAGTCAGATGAGTTGACTTGGAAGATATTCAACTTTAAAAATAGAATGAACATTATATTTATATTACAGGACTATTGAATCCTATTTAATATTAAGAATATTCATCTAATCAAAATGTACCTACACTTAAGTAGTATAATCATTGTTTTGCTAGGTTTTTGTTCTCTAAAAGTAGGCTAATCTAGAACTCTAGCTTGAGCTTAGGAATCTTGAACTTTTCTCATATATATACGAATTGGGTAAAAGAGTAAGAGAACAGCAGCTTACCGAGATTTATGAGTAGAGAAAGGCCCACTCTTAGTGGAGAGCCCGTTGATAGAACACATAAGGATGAAAGTTACACGAGGTTTCGACGTTTCGGCTATTGCCTTGGTCACAGTAGAGATTCTCATATATAGATTGCTTACCTATTACGAACAATTAATATTGAGAGCATTATAAAATATGATGCCATATAGTTACCACAGCTCTCTAGTACTAATTGTTCCCGCACAAAATCTCAGTCGTAGGTGCTTAGTACGGTACTAGTAAACCAACTAATCAAGAGTATATTTTATATTCAAGTATGTACCACATAGTAAAAAATACTATTACTCTATTCAAATACTCATGTGGTTGTATCTCTAGGCGTGTCTCGCTAAACAACTATTAAGTCTCACCTTCGCTCTTCTCATTAGAATTCACGGAGATACTTCACGACAATTAACGGGGAATGAAACTATAGCAATTTAGTGCAACAACGAATATAAAAGCGATTCAATTTTTGTTTTGAGTGCTTTTTTATTTCCTAATACGCTTGCTTCTCTGTGCTTTCGCTTGTATTTTCATGTTTTGTTGACTAATTTTTATTGACATTTTAAAAATAATATATTCAATATCTGTATAGTTTTGGATTGGTCTGTGTTTGTCTGTGCTCTCTATAGTCTCTTATAAGAAAGACGTATATCGCAGTTCGTTTGTACGTCAGTTGAGCAGTTTTATACGTGAAATGGTTATACATTGTTGTTTATTGTTCTGAATGTGCCTCGGATTTTATGCTTAATTTTTTCATGGTTACATGCTGAAAGTCAATGTGATTATAGTCACATTTTTGTTTTTCCTTAATGAGAAAATCTTATACTTCAATTCATAAGTGTTGGCAAAAAATAGTACAAAAAACTGCTTATTCAAGCTAGATTCCATCTCTACTTTTCTCCATCTTTTCTCTTTTAGTCGTGACTTGTGTATTTGCCAGCGCTTTTGAATTTCAGTATTGTGCAGGAAACTGCATACTCTCTACATTAAAAAATGTGTTCCATATTTAACATGATGTGGTATGATTGCTTGCACGGCTCAAAAACGTAAACAGACTTATCGCAACAGTAATAATTAATGTGTTCAAATACCGTAGAATTTGCAAGCATCATTATTCACTGCACCAAAGTGAACGACTGGGAAAATTAATTGAGTTGGTATTGATAAGTGAAGACCGTGAATAACGAGAATCACGCCGCCAATTATGTTGTATATAATGATTATTGTCCAGTGCCTATATGTAATACTTGATTAAATCAGTTGCAAAGGTAGCAGATTTAAGGTAGCCCGTGTCAGAAGAGTCGAGATGTAGTGCGGTTATTGTGATTCCTTGTTTTTTTAATTCTTTTATGTAATCTGTGTCTATCTAATCTACTATTGCCTATGGAGTAGAAACAATTCTTCATAAATGAAGCAATCGACGCAGAATCACAAAATTGCAAATTGATGTATTTTGGATTATTATTTATCAGATGATGGAGAAGTAGGTGCTCGGTCCACGCTGTTTAGTTGAGAGCGTTTATGTAATTAATGTCGACTCTGATAGTTGTAAATTTTCAATTTATTGAGACAAATGTAATTAGGCCTAGTTATTAATTTATTATTATTATTAATGATCAAAACTTCTTTCAACAATCACTCAGTTACAACCATGAGCAGTTGGATGAATGGTACGTCAGTGACAGTAATTAATGAGCAATGACTTGGTTTGTTTTTACCATATTTAAGTAAATAATGAATGCGTATAGCCAGGTTACCTCTAAAAAATTTAGGACCATGAATCTTCAAATGAATTAAGCCTGTTGCTAAATATGCTGTCACTGATGTATTATTGCATTTGTCTAGTCTTGTTCTAATATTTTTATAAAAAGGCCCTATATTTCCAGTAGCAAAATTATTATTCATCTTGGCCCCAATTGATTTTTATCTTTTTCTTTCGAATATAATTCATTACTAAAACATGTGTTGATATATATGTGATGGGTGTGAATAATTGCACTCAAATAGAATCATGACTCACGTAATCGTACAATGACTGAATTATCTCGAGACACAAACTGCCTTTCAGTTTGGTATCATCATTTTTTAATTAAATGAGTAAACTAAATCGTATTAATTTTCGTGTCAAGCAGCATATTTGTTGCAATCACAAATTACAATTTGTACCCTCGTAAAATAATATTTCTTGCGTATTACAGCTGAGGAGTCATTGTGAATGTTAACCGAGATCTCTTGTAAGCTGCAATACATGAATAAATATTAATGGTGTCTAGTAAAATCAAGTTAGATTATAGTCGTACACTTTCACTACGATAATTATTTTAAAAAGTATGTAATAATCACTGCTTTACTAATATAAAACCTAATGTAAACAATCTAAACATGAATGTGTAGGTAGTTGAATGTACATTTTTGTAATGCGTAGTCTAGACTCTAGATATTGTTTAATAGTAAAACTAACATCTAACGTGTAGGAAGCACGAAGGCAGTGAGCAAGCATTTTTAAATTGTAAAAAAAGACATGTCATTGAAAAAGCTTTTTTAAATTTTATAAGTGAATATAGCTTCTATAGGGTGTGAATCGAGTTATGATAAAAAGCTTAATTCATGACGGTTGTAATATTATTGATTGCCGTAGACATCAATTAAGTATTATGAAAACCACTGTTGGGAGTTTTTGTAGTCTTCAATAAATAGGTATTTATTTCCAAGGTCATGGCTTGAAGGTTACAGTGTTTCTTATAACTTGTACAGTTTTCTCATATTTACTCTACAACTTTTGAGTCGTTTGTAATTGCATGGAAAGTTACGCCTGTATACCTGATTGGGGAATCTGTGTAGTAGGTGTCTGGTAATTATGAGAAATCTTTATATCAGTAGTCAGTAGTTCCTATTGTTTTATTATTGAACATGCATTTATACAAGATGTGAAATATCATCTCCAAAATGGCAATTTAACTTGCAATACCATATTAAATATGCCTACAAATGAATTACCATCACAAATTTTCTAATTTTATTCCATTGGTTGATCTATTCTTTTTGTATGCTATTGTTTTTAAACAGAGTGATTTTTCTTGTCAAATTTGTAAATTACCAAAGACTTAATTTTTAAGAGCAATAATCTCAATTTGTCTTTGTTATTGTAGGAAATAATTTTATAATTATGTAATAAATTAATTATATTTCATTAATGGTTGTGATTCAAAGTTCTGAGAATAATTTTCTTTCTCGATGTGTTCGTTTTTTAAATCTTTACTGTGGTAATTATGCTTATCTGGTGTATTTGTTAATTTTAAGTGAAGGCAAATTTAGGTTATACAGTACAACTGTAAAACTATTGATAACCAACATAGTATAAGAAAGCCCTTAATCGTATAACTATGTATTATTAATTACCACGTTATGAAGACGTAGTTGTCCAAGCCTTGTGCTTAACACTACATACCGTACCTAATTCCAATTGTGAAAATTGCAACTTATTGTATATGGAAAGAAATAATCACTTGTTTTTCTCCCATTTGTCATGTTAAGTACTATTTTGTAATGCAGTGTCTTAAATTTTGCAATATCATAATAAAATGATACGAAACAAATTTCTGTCTTTAATTAATAAATAATTAGTAGGCCTATTATGAAGAGCTATGCATATTTATATCCACCATTATTGCTATTATAATTTTCACTGACGATGTGAATATAAATACTCAAATCCACTAAACCCTTCTAATTCCAAATTCAATAGACCCAAAAATACCCATTTTGAATGATGAAACTTCCGAGTACCGGTATTGGATGATTGAAATATTCAACATTGGGCTTGTGAGGATTTTGATAGGTGTGAGATTGGGTGCGTGGGGAGCTGACGGGGACTACAAACAACTCAACAATAGGCATTCTCAGCCAGAAAGGCCAATTGGACATGTCAACAGTGCTATCAATATCAAGTTTTCTCAAATGACTACACCTACCATTGAGGCAAGTCTCCATGGGGCTAAAAGTTGCCGCCAGGGGGAACAGATATAAAACTTCAATAGTGCAAGATACAAAGTTGAAAAATACATCATAAGATGAAGACAGTATTTGTCAAAAATGCTAATTACTCAAATTCTATAATAACAAAGTTTGAAAGATCACTTGAATGTAATGCTCTATTTTTATTATTATTATCAACTCTTGCAGTTGCACATAAATGCGCAGTGGCAAGTTCCCTATCGATCCTATCCTATCGCCTCCCTAACCTTCTGACGGAATAGCTTCAACCCTATTTCATCCTCCCCAAGTATACTTCTACTAAGCCCATTCCAATCCCTACTTGTCCTATTCAAGAAAGAGAACTTACCGACATCTAATCTAGCCCCCTTTATAACTACTGCTCTATCATGACTTTGCCTACCCCCATACCCTGACTCATTCCTTTCAATCAACCTATTCAACTCTCCCCAGCCCCCTTCTCCTTCCATTACCCTGAAGAAATTATAGATCCGATCCTCCTTTCTATATTTTTGCTCTTGATCCTCACTGCATACCGTTACATGCAAATAACCAGTAGCTTCGTGTGAATAATTATTATGGATCGATAGTATTCCAGAAGATACTTCTCAGAATGGTATGAAGCAGTTTCACTCTACAATATATTCATCGGGACAGTCACTGCTATCGTTTATATCTTATGTACACAAAAAATGTTACGCTGAGAGGAAATAAATAAATATACTTCGACAATGATGCTCTTTTTGATACATGGCTTACACACAAACTGGTAGTCATTTTAATGGGCTCTCTTTATTAATCTCACAATAATGAATTACATTTGATATTGATTTCTTTTCACACTGAACATAATTAAAAATGACTAGAATTACTCCATTTTTTAATACAAAGTATAATACAGTAATAAGTACTGATACAATATTTTTTCAACAAAATCTTTGGTATAGCAATTTGCAATTAGTAGTTTGGTAGGCAGCAAAATATCATTATGCAATAATTATTATCATCAATACCAAATAATGTGATAGTTACACCACTAGACTGGCT
Source organism: Brachyptera risi (assembly GCA_964007535.1). Classification (NCBI taxonomy): domain Eukaryota; kingdom Metazoa; phylum Arthropoda; class Insecta; order Plecoptera; family Taeniopterygidae; genus Brachyptera; species Brachyptera risi. Next base: position 35,245,938 of record OZ023332.1, read on the forward strand.
AGAGTGCATACATGGTTATCAGACTAGAAATACAAAATACTTGGCCAAAGAAATATTATTCATTCATACCATAGGCCTATTGTACAGGCTACGTTTTATCCCTAGAAGTATTGAGTCACTAGGCCTACTCAATATTTCCAAATGGGTTGAAATTTTGAAAAGTAAGCCTATAAATTTTGATTTGTGGTTGAGGTATACTTACAAAATCGAGGCACTCTTTGGCATACCACATTAGGATTGAAATTGTAATTACCCTAATAGCACGGACAGTCCCCAGGCGCTCTTCAGGCGGCGCGCAGAATGCCCAATGTGAGGGACTCAGTACCTCCTCAGGAATTCTAGTGTTATTAGGGTATGTAGCAATTACTTTGTAGAATTCAGTTTTATAGATTTTACAATAAAATTATGATTTAAATTAAAGCAAAGACTAGTAAAATACTGTACTGGCAAGTTGTAAAAAGTTATAGAACCTATTTAAATTTAATTTCCCTAAATCAGTATTCCTTTATATTACATAGTTAAATATATTTAGTTAGATATAAATAAGTACAATTATTGGCAATTACACCTAAAACTATGCTCTATATTGATTCTCAAAATCGAAATCGTCCCCAGGTTCGGTTTTAATCCTCACTTCTACTTGACTTAACAGGTGGCTGTAATCGAGCGTAGGGTCAGTATCATCGATTGGTTCCGTTTTTATTTCTGGGGGTGGGCTGTGATTGGTCATATTAGTTTGCGTTCCTTCCATCAGTTTGCTCCATCGATCCTATGACAAGAAACAAAAATCTATCAAAGTGCAGCAACTCTTAACTAAATCTCATCGAAATTGCTTCAAGAGTATAATCGGAGTCGATGGATCAAAGTTTTCTTGGTAATAACTTTGAAACAGTATATGATATTGATACACTACGTAATACAACAGGAACACTGAACTATTTCATATTCTAAAAAAACATGCATTAACATAATAATCTTTGACCTTGACATTTTCACTGGAATGCAGCTAAAACATAAATGGCTTATTAGCCGTATTATGTACCTGTCAAAATTATACGTCATAAGTTGAACCATTTTACGTAAACTATACCACCTCAGAGGTATTGAAAAGATCTGTGTTTTTATGCTATTCGAATTTTGATGTCTCATACGATTTGAAAGTCGTTTCCAAGATATTGATTCAACATTCATACTCTCTTGATGTCTTATTTATTTGATCACCGCTGACGAATTATTGAGAATGAATGACCAATGATTCTCACGTATTCTTTGATTTGATAGATTTCACAAAAAGTATGTCATATAATATTCAGTGTTCAGTATCAAGTTTATTACGTAAATGTTGTTCTCAGTTTTTCACCTTAATGTTGCAGTGCAGCAAATAGTTTTGATCATCCAGCTGTTTTTGTGGACTTTGATGTTCATGATTACCATTACATTTACAATTCTTGCAGCACGATCTGCATTCTTTTTTCCGTTGAACTCTGAAATGTTGGAGATTAATTTATTATTCATATAATTTAGTTATACATAACAAATGTGCATGTGAATGCATGATGAATATTGAATAGCTCGGCAGAACTTTCTCGGATATTGAATCAAACACATACGGTAAAGAATTTTTTGTGGTTGGGAAGCCTGAATTATCTGGTGATAGCAGTGGAAAATGATTTAGATAAAAGTGTACTTTACTAACAAAAATTCTACTGATAACTGTAATAGTGAATACATTTCTCAAATTTACTCAATGCTCGACTAGATTTGCCAGTAGGAAACCGACTTTGATTTTTTTGCCATTATTGGGATCCTAAATTTTTCAATATTCTCAATTCATTTCAAGAACTTTAATTGTCATCACCTATAAGATTGTTAAAAATCGGTGACACAAAATAACCACAATACAGTAGTAATGTCATGTCTGGAATAATGAAAGTTTTAATAGTATTTGAGAATACTCAATTATTGAAGAATTCTAACCCTCTGTTGATATTATTTCATTATTTCACATTCCAAGTTTCTAACTTTATCTTTAATAACAGTTACTGCTATCCGTTCTTATTTCTTTCTTATAGGATTATTCGATTCATTTACAGCATATATTCTGTATTAGACATAACCCAATAATGAGACAGAATATTCTTAAAAAAAAATACAATAGAATATTGTACTTGACTCAAAAATAAAATGATTGCAATGGACTATCAATTTCATTTGACGAAGTTTTCAAAAATATTGAATACTCGCACACTTCTGATATATCGGTATTGAGAACGAACCTTTTTTTCTTCTTGGCGGCGTCTTGATTATGAAAGTTTTTCATGTGTTTATGATAATCTACCTCGTCAAGGTAAATACAGGAGCATGCGTCGCAGCGTAGATAGTCTTTGAGGCGAAGTTTCGTCAAACCGACTACTTTTTTGGCTGAAAAAGAATAATTTTGGAGGGAAAAAAAAGTAAGTTCATTGTCAAGTGATAAAGTAGATATAATTATTTTACTTAATCTATACAGTACGTGGAACCTCTTTAGTACGTTTCTCAGGGGACTAGACGGAAAAATTAACCAAAGTGAAAAACTTCCTAAAGAAACTCTTCAACAAGTGGGAGCATAATAGGTGGGATCAAAAAATAAAAATCACCAAGGTGAAAAATGTACCAAAGAGAAACTTAACGAAGAGGTTCTACTGTATTATCTTTAACAAATGAGAGAAATGAGAAGATAATAATATTTACCAGATAAAGTATTTTGAACTTGTTTAGTTTCTTCATGATTAATATTGTCTTTATTAATAGTATAATTTTTCTCCTTGACATTTTCTGGTAGTGCAGTCTTGTTAATGTGGTCAAGCGTTTCAAGATTGACAGGACAAGTTGTCAACGATGATTTATTATTTGCCCGATGCACTTGCATGTGCAGATGTAATATTTGAGGATTGCCAAAATGTTTACCACATTCATTGCACTTATGTAGTTCTGAAATAACAAATACAAATTTAACAATAGAATTCAAAAGTAAAACTGAAATCAAAGAAACTCTTTGGAGATAATTAATTAAAGGAATATAATATTTAGGTACCTTTCAGATTTTTCTGCGAAGTTTTAAGATAGTTTTCACATTGATTTTCTGTAATTATTTTACTATGCTTTGTACTATGATGGTTTCCCAACAAAAGAACTGTCAGATCTTCATTTACAGCCATTGTTTATCTAATGAAAGAATTAATATACAATTTTATCAAAATTAAAATATATATTATACTTGGAATGAGATAAAAAAGTTGAATGTACCAAGATATAAATACAAACAATAGTCTAGGATTCCTACAAGCTTCACCTGTCTACCTGTCCAGGCAAATTTTATTACGAAAATATTTATTACGAAAACATTGAGGTATTTTTTAATAATTGTTTTTTCATTGAACAAATAATAATAATAATTTCAAAATAATTATCTTCATGTATTAATTATATATATAATATATAAGTTTTTATTCATAAAAACACTACCGACAATACGATTTTGCCACTTGGACACAGTATAACATGAAACATCAATTATAAAAAATTTAAACATCGTCATAATTATCTTAAAAAATTATCGATATTCGTAGGAAAGATTGCAAAATTAATAATGACATATACTAAATAATTCAAACACTACAAAAAAATAATATAAGACACAATACAATTATGGTAAAAAAAAAGTAACTTGATAGGACAACTAACAAACTCTTTTAAAAGCACCTGTTTTTATGTTTTTTTTTTACATTGATTGATTGGCATACGATTAATATATACTGTCAAGTATCAACATTTTGAGTTGACCTTTGAGTTTTTTTTATAAAATTGTATCTGGTTCACCACATAAAAATAATTGAAAATACTGTACCTAATCTGACATCATGCACTGAAAAAAAAAAAAATACGCGATCATCATTGAAATGAAAAAGAATAATAATTATACGATATATGTAGCTCCTTGAAATTGAATGTTTATTTACTCATGCGAAGTCTAAATCATATTGTTGATGCTGGAAGTCGTAATTTAGTTCCTGGAAATAATTGGAGGCAGATGAATTGTATCTAACCATAAGAAAAATATTTGGTATTAATTAATATATTACCTCTGTTTCTCAGCTTCACTTTAATTCTGCAAGCTGCAGGCTACATACTAGAAAAATATTCAAAACTAGACATTTAATTAATCTACGTAATAAGAGCTTCTGTCAAAAACAACTTGTTCGAACTATTTCGTAATCCTATTTAGTTTATTTTAATGTGATTTTATAGGATGATGGCCACAGAATAATCACTCGCCATAGAATCTGTCTTGCCCCTGCGTTTCCACTGCATCACAACACACGGGTTATATTTGGACTAGCACAGCTCCCCCAACGCGGCATCTATTTCTGTCCCCTTACCTAACACAATGTCCAGATGGTCGACTGTAATAGACATACCGTATGATAATTCCATTCAAATAACACCCTTAACGACAGGGTGGAAGGGTGCGAATAGACTGCAGCTGTCAAACGCCATGTAGACGCGTGCAGCGTGGTCGTAGTTGACAGACAGACAATAGGCCTACATCTTGAAAATATTATTTTACACATTTTTTTTATCAAGATTAAATTATTGTCAGATTATAGTGATTAGCAAATACCATGAATAAATTGTGATTATAAAATAACTTTAATTATTGGTAATTGATATTTTACACGTGAATAGAGGAATTTCTTACTTGGTTATTTATTTATTTATTCATTCATAGCTTTTGGGTACATCATACACACAAATACATTGGACAACTTCTTTTGGTAATTCTTCATCGTAGTTAGTCGTATTGGGTCGTATTTTTGGATTATAGGCCTACTGTTGAAAAGGGCATAATAGGGAGCTTTTACTTTCTTTCATTGCTGGAATTTGAGATACATAATTTTTCCGCCTTAATCAAACTGAATTAAAAAATGACAATTTTTTAAAAATATTTACTAAAAATGTTATTGATATTTGAAATAAACTTGGAGTAGTTTTATAAGTACTTATAAGCTTTGAACGTAAACATTTTAGAAGTAACCTACAGCCGTGTGATTTTATATTTAATTAATCATTTAAATAGTCGGGTTGTTCGCTCAATTTATTGATGAGTCAGTCGACACCATGGATTCTATGGTCTCCCGCCAAGCAGAGAAAATTCTTGACTCTAGTGGTTTTTGTTTATTTTGTCCATGTGAGTTATTCGACCTTGAAGAAAACATTGCTAAATCAGCTGTTGATTCTTGTGACTTGTTACACACCATTTTTCATCTTTTTTGAAGTTTAAATCTCAAGATGCCTCAAGGAACAACTAAAATTAAAGCGACATTACCTATAAATGCTAAAACTAAGAGAAACAAAATGAAGGGGCCCACAGTCACCAAACGGGGTAGTAAGTATGTTTTTCTGACTTGTTTGTAAATACATAGCGCATACAGGGTGCCACCATTGGGTGCCACATGTTTTTTAGTAGGGTTATCGTTTGATGATTAATATAGGCTATCCTTAAAACCACTTATTATGTAATATATATATATATATATATATATAGATCTATAAGTATATACTGTGTAGTGTAGGCCTATTACGGGTATATTCAGTGGCGGCTCGTGTAAGTAGGCCTATTGCAGAATGGCAGCACTCCATATGATTTGTCGAATTTATGTTATTTTTTAGGCTGACCTTATTACCACGTTACGTTTTGAGAATCAGAACGTTATGTGGCAGCAACAGTGATAATTGCTGCCACGTAACGTGGTAGCTATTTTCAAAATTGCTGCCACGTAACGTTTTAGTTTTTTAGGTTTTGAGTCAAAACGTTACGTGGCAGCAACAATGATAATTGCTGCCACGTAACGTTTTGGTTTTGAAAATGTTTACGTTTCAAGAGTCTAGAGTACGTTTCAAGAGTACTTATTATGGAGTTAGTTATTCAGTTCAGTATTTAGTTATTTATTTACCGGCACATGTAGCTGAGTGGTTAACACACTTGCTTCACGTGACCCGGGAGGCAGTGGGCATATCGGATCCGGTTCGATCCCCACTACCGTCCATCTTTACAGGGGTTTTTCGTGGTTTCCCTCTGTAGTCTAGGCTAATGCCGAGATGGTTCGGGACCACAATGTAGGCCACGACCGCTCAGTGGCGTAACTTCAATACGGAGTGCCCTTGGGCAGGTATCACCAAGCGTGCCCCTCTCACATTTCCTATTCAATCGGTTTGAATGTTTAAAATCAATTCTGAATTATAGGCCTATACTTGGTCAAGCACACTGTTCTGTGAAAATTGCCATGATAGTTCGTACTTATAAAATACGGAAATACCTCGTTGCAATTTTCGCTTTTTATACCCACTCAGCTGTTTTCTCGGAAACATTGCTATCGTTAGTTTTTACATCAATTAACAACGAATATCGTATATATCCATATAGTCCCTATATTATGATTATCTACATTCACATTACACTATTAGTCTATTCCTATCTGAAAACACTAGGAAATGACTGAATAAATACGCATTCACGGTTTAGTCGCGATTTAAATATCTTCAAATACTCGTTTTTATCGCCAGTCCTCAATTTCATAATTCATAGCTCGAATGATCACTCGCATAATAATAATATTTGAACTTTCAACAGTGAAAAATGTGAAATCTAACCCTTGTTGATATGGTTTCAAGCAAGGTGCACACGCGTGACTCAGTCACAGACTCGACTGATTCGCAATACTCGCGTATCGCTACAATCACAGTTCACAAGAAACACACAATATTAGGGGCTATACGGGTTGAAACTTGTCGAATGAAATTCCATGAAATTTGCCGACTATTCTGGCGCTAGTTGCTACCCATTCCTTCTCTCTCCACCCAATTTATTTATATCTTCATTGCTGATAAAACAGCAGATGACTATAATATTATGTGCTTTACAATTATGTTATTTGATGTGTGCCGAGTTATAATATCGTCAAAGCGACTGTCTATGGTTAGAGAGTTTCACTGAATGATTGATTGGACAATGCAAAATTCAGGCGACGTTCAGCAACGATCTTAGTATAATACCGACAATAGTGCCGCGAAAACAATGATTTGTAATCAAAACTATATATACGGTTAACACACTAATAGGAAACGAAACGTGATAGTTGAGATAATAATAATATAATTAGATGGCGTATTCTATAGAATTCTGAAAACAGGTCCAGCATTGAAAATTTCTATTTCTTTGGTTAGATTGGACTATCTAGAATTACAGAAATTCATATTGGAGCGGATGGTGCCCCTATACGTGGCCAGGGGCCGAAGGCCCCTGGGCACTTGCCCACTTGGCCCACCTGGTAGTTACGCCACTGCGACCGCTTCCTTCCCACTATCCTTCCCATTACCCATAAAACCTTCATCTCATCATCTCATCATCTCATTAATCATTAATCATTCATCTAACGCCAATAGATCTTAGTCGTCATTACAGTGCGTCGTTAAAACCCAATATGAAAAAAAATTCAGTTATTTAGTTATTATTATTCATTTAGTTATTTAGCTTCTAGCACATATCATATTATTTTGTCTGCAAACACCAAATGGATTTAATATTAATATCCAAACATGAGTTTCATAATTTCAAGTTTTAATATCTGGTCTCAGGCCATCTCTAAATCTCATCTTATAAATCTCATATGTTGGACCTATTATCTCTAGGCCCTACTCTATTTTTTCAGACTGCCCTGTTCTACCCAAAAAGTTGAATCACGTGGAGTCTCAGAAGTTGAAGAGGACCATCTCCAAAACGGTGAATCAAGCAATGGAAGACGAGCTTCGAGCGAGGGCATTGGACGGTAAGAAGTCACTGTTATCCAAGTCGCAAGCAGCAGCTGGTGGTTCACGGGATTCAAGGAGCAAGAGAGAAAAGGCAAAGAAGTAATTTGTAACACTTATGTTGTCGATTCTTGACACCTCAAGTATTATGCTAATTTTCAATAACGGTCTGTTGAATAATTTTCTAAGAAACACGTGCGTTGTGTTCTTTACATGAATATAAGTTTTAAATAATTGAATATTTATTTAATAAATTATATTATAAAAATATGGTGGTAGCCCTTCTTATTCCTTCATCCATATTTGTAATATATAGAGACTATTCTAGTGAAGTAGGGTAGGCCTAATTCTTGACGAAAGGTGTATTTATCTGACATCACATAAGTTGTTGCGTTCGCACGGATGACAGTAAATAAACCCCAGTTGTTGATGGTGTCTACCTACTACTAATGCAGAGTGAAACCTTTGCATTATTCCCTGATCCATCGTTGGCCCGCTTCTATTGCAGTATTTATTTTGTCTCATCCTACCCCCATGTAACAAATATTAATTTTCCCAGATGAATCGTTATTGTGCATGCATGTCATTTTTTCTTGATCCCTTGAAAAGTCATAGATGTTTTACTGTATTCCTCCACTCACTATCTAGGAGGAAAACTTTTAAAATCAGTGAAAGAAATGAAAAAGTGCCAATTTATATATCTGGGGGCTTATGTCATAGGTCAGGTACTTGGTGCCTATATAGCATCTTTATTGGTCCTGGACAAAATGGTAGGACCCAACCGTATCTAACCTCCTTGTGACCAACAGGACGATTAATCAATAATCATAAATAGAAAAATGCATATTCAATTGATAACACAACAGAAAAGTATAGAAAAGAATGAAAGAGAAGGTGATAGAATGACAATTACAAATTGACAGTACTAATTGTTATTTTCAATGATGAACTGAAATAGTGTAATAATGATGAAATATACTGTGATGACGGGGTGTGCCGCTAAATTGCATGGGGTGTTGTAGACTTGTGAATAAAATAGTAATAATTTTTGGTCATTCTTGAAAGTTGATTCAAGAATTACCATTTTTGAGAAGAAGAATCTACAAAATAAATATAGATGGAATCAACCATTATTATAGCCATAAAATAGTATTTTTCAAAATTAGACTTACCCACTCATACATATATAAATGACAATTTTGGTATACCAAATTTAAATGCCTAACTACATTCTTTCAAATTATATGGAATAGTGTGATTTTTACTCTTATTGTGTAAATAAGACAGAAATATGTGCATTTCTATAAGTTATAAATTCACTGACCAGATTAGTAAGGAATGAGGAGGGAATGAATATTGAACAAGAATAACTTGGCAGTAGAAATAAAGTATAGTACTGGAGCTGTTACTTTGCTGAAAATTCGTCTCTCGCTCTCTCTCTTCCTCTCTTTTTGTACCTATATATATTTCTCTCATATATGCACATACATCATGTGTGAGTTGAATGTGTTATTTGCGCGCATGTCGGTGACGACCAATGCATATATATTGGTTTGTCATTACAATGTGGAGAGAAAGAGTGAGGGCAAGCTCTCTGTCACACCTTATTCCCCTGCGCTCTTCTCTCTACTCTGATTTTAAAGACGTATTCGCATAAAAAATGTGTCCTAGTTGTCTGTGCATTGTTTTACGGACCTAATATGAAATATAAATGAAGATGTACAATAATTAGGCAGAGAAGTATTGGTGTCAATTCAAGTTCTATAGTCGTTGTAATAATAAACTTTCAATTTTTTTTATTCTCAATATTAACTTAAAATCTATTTTGTGTCGCATTACAAATATGTAAAAATCACAACATTATTTTTCTATTGATACAAAATATCCCTTCAAAAGTTCACCCGATTAGCCTATATAAATAGTGCAATCCATTATCTATCGTAATTTGTTACCACTCAAGGCAGGTTAATTTACAGCATTTTTTAGCTTGTATCTCATATTAGTTACGAGAGTTACAAGCACATTATTTTACACTGGTTTAGTTTACACATCATTAATTTATTACTAGGGCCTACTATTCAAGTAAATTAATAGAATATAACATGTAATTCATGCATGTAGGTAGTTGTTCATAAGTTAATATTGACGTTACTATTGACAGTTACACTGTTTTAAAGTACCGGTGTCGTAATACTGTAATTTAATTTTAATAGAATACAATAACCACAATATTTCAGCTTGCGATGTTTGCTTGGCAACCTCCAACCGTCTTACTATAAGTAGGTTGATACTCCCTAAACTTATAGGTATGTAAGAAAGAAGATGAAGAATCTCAATGACAAACTCTTGGGAGTCACACTGTCACAGTGTACATCAGTATAATCGTTGGGTGACAAGCTAATTAAGTACGTAGGCTAGGTATAATTTAATTACTTTTAGGACTCTTTTTCAATTTCTTTGAAAATGCTCAAGGTTTCTTTTTTATCACTACCTTTGTATGGCACGGGCCTTATGGCATTAAAATGTAGTTAAATATCACATAAATATATTTTGTTTGTATGGAAGTTTGACAAGTACTTAAATTACATTACATTACTTGGACATCTTCACAATTTTATGGCGAAGTAACCTGAAAAACAAAAATTACTTTTGTTTAGTTTATTATGTATTGTTTTATAGCTATAAGTCACAGCTAACGTGAGAATCATCGGTTGAGAATGTGCGACGACCCCACTGTTGTATAACTGATTCACACCCAACTGATTCTGATGAATTTATTTTCGTTATGGAATTTATCTATAATTTTACCGATTCCATGAGAAATGACAATAATGTACCAAGGCCTATTTCGTTCAATGGCAGAAATGTTTGAGAGGCCATAAAAAAGACATTGTATAACACGTTAAAAGTTGACACTATCGTTCATAAATAGAGAGAAGCTCATATTATAATCAATTGACTACTTATAATTTATTTTATGCAATGTAGTTGATCCTTCTAGAGAAGGTCCTTATTTTGACTACCCATTCTCACAAAATACTTACAACAATCAAGTGCCCACTCTTGCCCTTGCTGATTGCTGGAGCGCCTCCAATTGTGATATCGATGACTCCTTGCTTTCCGCCGATCAGATTATGCGAAATCCTGGAAAAAGATAACAATTGGATTGTACAAACACGAACGTTGCTAATCGAGAGACAACAAGCAGTTATTTTTTTCAAGTAGATATTATTTACTCATTCCGAACAATTGTTGGAAAAGCTGTAAATTGAACGGACGTAGAAATGTGTGAACTTCTTAACACAATACGTACATTTGATTGTAATGGAGATTACTTATTCTTAATCATATTCTTATCACTTGACGTTTCCTGTATCTGTATTATGTACAAGTCTCCAGGGAAAAAGTGACGTACGAGTATAACAAAACATTTTAAAAAAAGGAAAAATATACTGTATGAGTCTTAGTGTAATTTCTCATTTGGATCAAAAGTGTTCGCCCACATTTGATCAAAAATTAAAACGTGTGTTTCAAGGTGGTTATCAATCAAGGTCTAAAAATAGCATCAGTAACCAAGGGTGATGGCACGTTATGTTGACTATCGCTTAATCTATTGATTAATATTTTGTAAAACTGGCACCCTGAGTTTAAATACAACGTGAATTTCAAGAAAGACTGTTAGAAATGAGACATATTAATAATCAATAATTCTATAGGGTGTAAATCGATAAAAAAATGACATTTTAGCTTTTAAGACTACTTACGTGTCTGCATCCATGATCTTCAGAAGCTGGGGTTTCTTCACTATATCAATAATCATCGTAATCAATTCAATGATGTTACCCACTTCCAGAATCAAGTCGCCCTATACAAATAATACATTTTATTAAATACGTGTCAGCTCATTGGTGCTCAATGAGTCAGTCAGTCAGTCTGCTGCATGCATGCTGTATGCGGTATGTGCAGTATGTAGTGTAGACAGGAATATATCCATGAAAGTAGATGGCTACCAACATAACAAAGATAAATATCACAATCAACTTTGTGTAGCTGTGGCATTTCAAGTGTCGATTCTTTTTAGAACGAGATTTATGATTATAAAGAAACTACATTAAATTAAAAGTCTAGATCTGAATTGAGTTTCTCTACAAATGCCAAAGCCTTTCAATCATTTAGTTCCTGACGGCCATTTTGCTTTGTGAATACATGTATATATTCAGAATATTTTTTATAAGTCGGTATTGTTGATGGTCACTAGGTAGTTACCTTATCCTTCTTCATTTCCGTTGGTATCCGTAATAACAGAAGATTGTCCGATGAAGAGGTGACTACATACTCCAATATGGAGTCGAGAGAAAGGCTGTGCTTCAGTTTGAACGTCTTTCCGTCAACAATGTATAAAGTTTTGTTTGATACCAACATAGCGCGCTCTCTAGGTTTATAACCGTGTCGATCAAACTTGGTTATTGCTGCACAGTACTGAATGAAAAGAAAACAGTATTGTTAGTGCTGTAAATTTTAGGCGTACCAAGGTTGGCAAAAGTGTCGAGGTAGAGAGAGACACTGCGCCTTTGAGAAAAAGCGAGAAGAAGTGAGATAGCTTCTGTATGACATATCGTCGAATTTTATAAAGTGCGTGTTAAATAAAAACGTTAATTGTGCATTTGATCAAGATATTACTTTTGTCTCCATTCAATTGCTAAACCTTTCAACAGTATGTATTATTCAAGTCATCATCCAGCTCTTCTAAACATTTCAACCAACAATTATTATAACCAATTATCAAAGGGTTGGTTAACTATTTTAAAAATTTAAAAATGTTGAAATGTCCACTCAACAAAAATGATTTACCCATTTAATAATTCATAGGTATTCAAGTTGGGAAAAATCTTACCTTCAAACTCTCTCCAGTCTTCAACTGGTTGGCAATGAATGCCAATTTCAATGTTTTTTGAGGCTCTTGTAGACGATCGTCAACAAAGTTTTGTCCGATACTCTTCTGATAGCTCTTCTTCTTATCTGTGAATCACAGGATTATTTCAAATTTAGGTGTTACGTATCAATTATTAAATATACTTGAAGACTCGATTCAACCAGTCAAAACATTCTTGACTATGAAAACTATTACAGAATTACTCATTTTTTCTTACTAAAACGTAGTGTGAAAATTAAAAATAAACTCCATTTCTGCTGTACTAATAGGAAAATAATGATTGTACATCAAGATTTCTACCCTATATCTATATGTAGTCAACTCATCTTGTATTACTCCGAAAGCATAAACAGCCAATATTCGAGAGTGAGAGGGAACTGGTTTATACTTATAGCATTCTACGAGCCAAGTTTTAAAATGCCGGGATAAAAATTAGAGCAAATATATTTCATCACATAAAACTTGTAACATTGATGGCAACAAAGTTGTAGTCATCTTAAACACAAAGAAATCTGTATACTGTATCCTACTAATATGTACTATTAGTAAATATATCAGCATTTCATCATTAAGTAGGTCTATATATTCACCATCAACATTCATTTTTCCATAATATTATACTATTACTATTTGCATCAACTGTTGCTTGTAACGCATATTACCGGATATAATGTATAGACACTTCACCATGTTTGGAAATAATATTTGAAAGTTGAAACAAATATTCCAATGACTCACTTCTGAAGAGTTTTTCCGCTAGAACCTTAAGTTCGAACATTCTCTTCTTCTCGGGCGTGAGTGCTCGCCTGTACCGCCGTGCAAGGTGGTTACGATGCATCCGTTGGAGGGTCATAGAAGCTTCGCCACACATCACGGGACAGTACGGCCACGACCTGTCCATCAGCTCGGTAGGCAACGTCTTCGATAAGCGGTTTAACCACTCGACTTTGGCCAACCCAATGAACTTCTTGTTGAGTTCCGTTGGGGGGCCATTTCTTGTTATGAAACCTTTCACAAACCTAGAAATTTCAAGTTTTCTCATTTCAAGTTAGCTGCTAGGATTTGATTATATTACTTCTCTTGTTTGGGTGTAGTGCTATTTTGAACATTTTTTGTTTTGAAGTGACACGCTCCTTTTTGACAATAGACAACAAGAAACACGGTGGATTTCCAAGTCACGTAATCCGATAGTCTTTGTAGTATTGAAGATATGGTGAAATGTTTCACTTTCTGTTCCATCCATTTTCTCCGTAGAAAGTGTATATTTTCAAGATCGAAGATATTTTTCAATGATCTTGAGATTCAAGTAATTGTGCTCCCTAATGATTAATGAACATGAAAAGTAGAAACGTGCCACTTGTCTCTTGAAAAGTTCGACAGTCAATTCAGATAAATTTGTATTATTTATATTTTTATGCAATAACAATATTATTATTATTATTGTTATTATTATTATCATCAATCTGAAATTGCTACCTATCAATAGAGCAGAACCAACCTTCTGATCAAGATGATAGCTTTTCTCCTGCGTTCCACCGCCCTCTTCGCTAAGAACCCTCGAATCATCTTCTGCATGATAATGGCAGATGCTCGCATATTCAAATAAATTATTCGCTGTTTGCGTCCCTTCCAGTTGCTCTGAATTATGGCCGCGATGTCGTGCTTTTTCGCTTGGAACGCATCTTCAGTTTCAAACAATGTCTTCGGGAATCGGATGAATATCTTTGTACTGTGTTGAACAATCATAAATGAGATTATAAAATGTCAATATAACAATATCTGTAAGTTTTTTTTTAATTGAAACAATTTTAATCACTCAATTTTTGTTTTCTTTCCAATATTATCTGAATAAAAGTACCATAGGTCTACTTACTTTCCCATTCGATAATCATCTTTCTCGTAGTTCAAATGACTGACCAACTCTTGGACTCCGTCCTTCGGTTTTCCCGAATAGCTGGGCCACGTCGTCGGGCACAGACTCTTGTAACGCTGAAGGAACATTTCGTAAGGGCGTCGGTATGCGAAACCGGCTCGACGGACTCTCAGATTCTCCATGAGACCCAAGTACTTGACCTGATGCGTGACGATGTCATCGGTGAACTGGCCGGCTTTCTTCGTCTCATTGGGTTTGATGCAGCGGATGTACGATGGCTCTTTGCTCATCAGGATTGTCATCAGCTGATTCAAACTGTTCTTGAATTGTGTCACGGCTGTGTCTGGACGTTTCTTCAAGTTGATGTCACTTTCGGGGAACACGGCCTGAAAGGCGGTAATAAATGTTGCTTTAAAATTAGGCCTGCTTCGATATAAGTACTAACAAACTGACACTAAAATTTCAACAATGAAAATGAATCATGAAAACAATCCATACATCATCATTTATCTGCAATTAGTTATACATATTCTCATATGGATATTTCTCATATTAATAGTTATATTCTCTATTACATATGACTTTAGTAAAATATTCAATATGTTTGTGTGAATAACACTGGTATATGAAGTTGTATCCTTACATAATCAAAAACGTATGAGCTAGCCTATAAGTACAAAAATATGTCTATCCTTTCTTTATTGAGTGTGGTCTTGGGTACTTATCGATTTCAAAAGCTACACATGGCACCGCGTACATACATTGAACGTACTCATAATATGATTTATTTTTTAACAAAATGTGGCTGATGTACTCACATGTTCAATTAAACATTTATGAATTCTCATCAGTAGTCTTAAAAATAACATGAGCTCAGTGTATTTATTTGGAAAATTGAAGCGATACAGCAGCAGAGAAAACCAGCAGCTTACCTAGTTTCCTAGTGTGCGTATTGCCATATCACCATATTATCTACTAAACTAATTAGTGAAATGTAATTTTAAATTATGTGATATATTCTCACTTTTGTTATTGTGTTTGTGCTCTTTGACATGACTTCACGTAGATCCCTGTACAGCAAGTCGTTGTTCTTTTCAAGGAATCCTTGGACGTTGTACGTTACGTCACCGGCGTAATGACGCAATTGGAACTCCTGTAACATAAGTTGCATACATTATTGAAGATCAATTTCATTTTTATTTTTCAACTGAGATTGATTGTTTCATTTCTTGATATAAAAAAATAATTTGAAACGGAATTCTCTGTTACGAAAGACTTTCTAATAAAAATTAAATGGACCCTGTGTACTTACGTCTCGTCCCATAGTTTTCTGTGTCTTAGTATCCGCCATACGATGACTAATAAAATGTGGATGCTTGATGTTTTGATTCATTTTCTCTAGGAACGTCATGTCGCTTGCGTCTCCTGGCCGAAGACATTCCTCGTCTAGCATGGCAATAATGCCTCGGTGTTTCTGCTCGATCAAATCGCAGATAATTTGGTTGTTGAAATATTTTACTGGCTCCCATTCGATGCCCTCTTTCAAGTATTCTTCTTGTTCCGACTTGAGTGTCAACTGGATGAACAATTGTTGGAGCTTTTCGTTGCAGAAGTTGATGCAGAACTGTTCAAAACTGAGACAAAATAAACATAAGAGTAACTTACAAACTTACAGTTTGTTACAATAAAAATCACAACATACATGCAGTGTTTACCTTGACTTTATTACATATTTTGTCATAGAATTTGAGTCTTGTATGTCAGAGCAATACAGTTTTCAGTTTTCACTGCCAATAATCTACATTGAAAAATATCATAATAATCAATATTGCAAAGTACGATATTTCTATTTCCGTTTTTAAAAATAGTGAATAAGTATGCCGATTAGAAGTTTCCGTTAGCCTCATCTAGTGATATCCACTTTTGATGTTTATATCCGTCAAACATACCTGTTTCTCTTGAATATCTCGAAACCGTAGATGTCCAAGATGCCCATGACGGTTGTCTTGCGTGACGTTTGAGGCGACAGCGATGTGTTCAGTCTCGTTACGAGCCATGTGAATAGACGATCGTACACGGCTTTAGCGAGGGCGTCACGAGCGTAGATGGCCAACTCTCGGCTCAGGGGAGATGTGACTACGTCGCCCTTTGCATCGATCGTTCGGTGTGTCAGTGCTTTTGTCAGTTGAGCTTTGTCGCATCCAAGAATCTGTGACAAGAATTTTGTATTGTAAAACTATATTACAGTTGCAAAAAACCCACATTCGGCTTGACTTGACTTTCTAATGCAAGCATTAGCTATCTGAAATGGGCAGAAAAAAGTCTGATTCACTTTTAAAGCAGTATTCTTGTTTGTTGGTGATTAAAATAGTCATCTTTTCCGATCATATCCGACCAAATAAATCTGGATTTTTATAAAATAATTTCTAGATCAATTGCTTCTGCATCGACAATAATGATCAAAATACATACTTGATATAAATAATAGCATGATTATTGTAGGACTACAAAGTTTAAGGCAAAATTGTTTTCAGCCAGTTGACTTAGTTTCCAGCATACATATACATCATAGGTCATCATGTATTTTCTCTTATCATGCTATATTTTTGTATGTAAATACAACTTGATAATATTATTCCTTGGTGAAACTTGACAGAGGTTTCACATTCAATATAGAACTAAATTGTAGATTCACTATTATATTATAACCTGTCATATATTACTATATTATACATTATTGCAACAATAAAGACTGAATACAATACAAAACAATGATTACCTTCGAAATGGCTTCAACACATTCTGGCTTCAAGATCTTTGCTTTGCCCTCTTCTTCAGTGAATCCAATGTTACCCATGTGCAAGACACACGCAACTATACCGAATATATCGTCCTGCTCGGATTCGCTGAGCTCCATGATGGTCATGGCTTTCTTTACGTCATTAAAATCTGCTTTGTCCTGAACAGCTGAATCTGAGCTCTCCTTGTCCTAGAACATAATTGAATTGAAAATTAAAAATTAAATCAAAATGCATTTCAACTATCGAAAATCTAATACAAATTTTTAAGGTAAGCAGTGGGTTAAAGATAAAGATTTAAAGATTTCACTGAAAATAATCAGCTTCATTCTAGTAATAATGATGATTATTTGAAAAAATGATTGTTTGTGTGTACCTTTAAAGTACCGTGCCAAAAAGTGAAAAGACAATTTTTTAAACTGATTTTAAATACTAGACTGAATTAGGGTTGATTTTTGTGAATAATTGATATGTATTGATTGAATATTGACACAATTGACAAATTGACCCATCACTTAAGTTGAAGTAAACTACTATGGAATATTGTTATTATTAATCAATCATCATTATCAATAACAGCATTGGTTCTCACAATGCACCATATAAATATTTTGTTTAGAATACTAACAAGAGATAGAGAGAGATTCATAGTATATTTGTTGTTATTTTTGCCAATTATATCTTCGAGTAATCAAATAATCGATAAATCAACATGAAAAATTCTTTTGAACGATTCAGTTATTGACATCGAACGGCAACCCTAATGAAGATCATATCAAGGTTTGTTTAACGTACACCGTGACTGAAGTAGAAGTATGTATCCAGATTCCTCTTCAGCTGTAGTTTGGTGAGCAACTGGTCGTCAGCGCCGGCCAGCAGTTGGTAGAAGACGTGGAAATTACGCTCGCCGGCATACTGGTGCACGACGCGAGACTTCTCGAGCAAGTAGTTCAGGATATTGCCACCGACGGGATCACCCTGAGAAAACGTTCATTACGTGGATGAGATTTAGTCTTATACCTAGTCCATCTTTTTATATAATAGATATTTACTTTATAATTTTCTAGATTTTATTTAGTCATTTTTATTCAATATTAATGAATGTATATTTATATTGTGCCTGGTACCAAATTCTATGGACCAAATACTTGAACATAAGTTAGGTTATAATTTATAACTTATAGTATTCATATCCAGAAAAATGATCTGTCTGAGAGCAATTTCTTTAGTAAATCCTAATAGTGAAAAAATGAGAAAATATTCAGTTTTAGTCGTCCATTATACTATACCCAATTGAATGCTGAACCTTTTCTAATTATGAACAGTATTCAATAATGATTATAATTGAGTTCTTGTTGAACCCATCAAAACTACATTGTTATCAGAGATGACGATCCATGTTGTTTTGCAAGATCCCTTGCTTCATTATAAAGGACTTGAATTTACACTCAAATATACTTTCCACTTTCCAAAACTACAGTATATTAAATATCAAATAATCTTTTTATACTGGACCTTTTCACACATTTTAATTTTTTAGTTTTTTCAATTCACAAATTCTGTTGAACTATCTGATTCAACTCACGGTGTAGTCAAACTCGATGTCCATGTACTTTCCGAAACGACTCGAGTTGTCGTTGCGGTTGGTCTTGGCATTTCCAAACGCTTCGAGGACAGGATTCGACTGAAGAAGTTTGTCTTTGACAGTTTCGACATTCTTCTTGTGGCCGGTAGCCGCCGCAATGAATTGTAATACTTTCTTTGATGCTTCAGTTTTACCGGAACCCGACTCGCCTTTCAAAATAAGAGTGATATTTATGTTAGAGTTCTCAAATTGTTATATATGACAGAGTCACATATGTCTGATATGTATTACAGATGACCCAAATAGTATAAACATTCTGCTTGATCACATTATATGGGAAGTTTGTAGAAGAATATCGCAGGAATACAAAATAGGACCTAAAAGAGGAAATAGGAAAAAGTGAAAAAAAGTTTAAAGAAAAGAAAATTAAAGAGAAAACCGGTAACAAAAAATACAATCCTCAGTTTCAATTGATATTCAAAACAGTATGTGGCTTAGTATTTATTTATATGATAGTTTTTGGACAAAAGTAAAGTCTTTTCCCGAAATAGTCCCATACATTTAGAAAGAAAAAGTATAAAGAACAAGTGAAGAATGATTTATAATGTAACATGTATACATTTATTCAACATAATTTCAACCTGAATTATTATTTCATGAAATCTTGTTCATAGTACGAATCCAAATGTATAGTATTGATTTAACAACATGAATAATAATTTTATTCAAATAGACTGACGTAGTAAGACCTCTAATTACTCGTGCTAATTAGTCTAATTGGTAAAATCTGAAAGCAATTAAAACTGTTTCATATTCAGTGTGAAATACAGTGATTTGTTTTTAAAGTTTATTATTGTTACCTTGACAGCACCGTCCTCAAATCTTAATTCAAGATTGTAATCATATGACAATTTTGATTCAGACTTTAGAGTGTCATGGAATTAAAGTGCACACAATAAAATTCTAATTGGCACAATTGGATCAATTTATTATTCACAATCACAACTCATTCAAGAAAGTGAAAGTTATTCATTTAGGCCTAAATAAATTTATTACCTCTGTTATTGTTATCATTTTTTTTCTGGGTCGACATTGTTAACGAATACAAGCCACCTGTTACGCTATACTTTCAAAGTAATAACTCTAACTTGAAAATATTAGGTTTT
Organism: Brachyptera risi; assembly: GCA_964007535.1. NCBI lineage: Eukaryota > Metazoa > Arthropoda > Insecta > Plecoptera > Taeniopterygidae > Brachyptera > Brachyptera risi. The sequence continues at coordinate 35,266,138 of OZ023332.1, forward strand.
AGTAACAAAATACAAATAACATGAAAAATATATTTTCCGACATTTTTGTTTCATCTGTTTCTTGATCATTTTTGAAATGAAAAACACTCAACATAAATAATTGTAAGCTTAATTCTCAGGAACTTGGTCGAAATTTCTTCCAAACATTTTTTTCAATCCTTAATATTTTTAATTTTGATGTATCCCCAAAATTAAAAATGTTTCTGCCCAAATACCTAGATATTCCTAAAGACGTCAAGGGGTGTTTTTCGAACTCATTAAAGATATCAATAATTTGAAAAAACCTGCAAAACCCAAAGTATCGAGTAATCTAACTTTAGGGGCAAGAAACTACCTAATAGCAAGGAAGCGAAAACAGTTGCCTATCACACAGACAGCAAAGCATGCCAATGGAGATCTCTGTGACGCGGTCATTGTTGACCACTTTCTACATTAACAACCACGATTATTTGCCTTTGATTACGTCACAATAATTGTGACACCAACTTGACGGATATCGTATTGACACTGCAATGTAGGCCAACTTTTAACGATGTTGTTCAATAATATTACCTGATATGAGAATGCACTGTTCCCTGCCTTCTTCAGTCAAAGACCGATAAGCAGTGTCTGTAAGTGCAAACCTATAAAATAAAACAGTTATTAGCTACACAATACTGATTTTCTTACAATAACAAACATAATGAAAATTAACTTTGCTTATGCAATTTGAACGATGACAATATATTATCATTGAATTTATTGTGAGCATATACAAGCGGCATGACATTATGTATTGACTATTGCATATACTTGTAACCACGAAAGATTGACTTCTACCAACATCATAAACACAAAAATCACCGTTATATTTGTATAGCTGTGGTATTTCAAATGCCAATATTTTTTTCTCGACATTTACGATTGGAAACACTACTACATTTTTTAAAAGCTTGCTGTGACGAATATTCCCTATAAATACCGAAGTTTTAGCAATTTTTTTATTGGTGAACTACTTTCGTATTTCGTGGATGTTAGTATGCACTATTGTATAACATATTATCATAGAGACATAGACTAAGATATCATAATTTTATATTGAATAGAAATGCGTGACTTGGGTGTATTCAGTACCGGTACTTCGAGTAATTAGAATAAAGTAATGTGTATTTAAATAGTAAACGTATATATAGTAAATTCATATTGATATTTATATTTATTTATATTTTAATTTAATTTATAACTTCATAACTTTATTGTATAATTTAAATTGTGACAATAAAAAATATATATATTCATATAATATGTATATATATATATATACTGACTGAGATGTGTGGCCGAGTGGTTAATACACTGAACCGTCTTTCAGGAGACTGGGGTTCGATTCCCGTCATGGTCGACCATCTTGACAGTATTTTTCTGTGGTTTCCCTCTGTCGTTCCTTAACAACAGACCACGACCGACTCCTTCCCACTATACAAAAACACCTAATCAAATAACCCTCCATCCCATCATCTTATATATCATTCACCGACGTTAATAGATTGTAGCTATCAGTAGAGTATATTAGTATACTAGTATATTATTAGTATATTAGTATTCATCCATAGCCTCAATTGAGGAACAATGATTTTGTATCAAGTTTCAATGTTATTAAAAAAAAAAAAAAATCAGTATGAAAAAAAAAAATATAAAAAAAAAAAATATATATATATATATATATACGTTTGTATGCAATTTAATGATAATTGAAGTACTACAGTACCGACATGATTACAAAACATTTAACACAGCATCTAGATGCGTATGATTGTTGTCTGCTACAATGCCTAGAAGAAGTGCTAATTCTTCGGCAGACATGTAATACAAGTCAACAACATTGTTTATACGATAACAGCAATATAAGCAAATACGTTTGTTTGATCTTTACGTGGTCATTGTCACTAGTTAACACTTGATTTGGCAACAATACTCTTCATTGTTGTTAATAATGGGAGTGCCATTAACTGTTCCACATTGCCCACATGGTGGTAAGAACGATCCCAGAGCAAACCAACTTGAAGGTGAGAAAATGCATCGTTGTTGAAAAAAAAAATGGAACTGATGTACAAAACTGTGAAATAGTGTTGTTAATGAAAAGAATAATATTTGAATATCGAACGATAATTTGTTGAAAGTTGAAGAAACACGTCATACAACAAAGAGTAATATCCTGATCTACCAACACTTGAATGAATTCCCAGGCCACAGATGTAAAGCCTCTACCCAAAATTTTTGATCTGTCTAAATACAGATGAAATTTTCTCTTGTAATTCTTTAATATTGGAAAAAAACTTTTTTGCACTTTTTTCACGTGACGAGAGAGTTTGCTTTGAGCCTTATCGCTCGCTACGAAGTTCAGACATGATGGAATTTACTGTTGGTACACTTGAACCCACAAAGAAGAAGACTTTTAGAAACTTCGGTACTAACACATTCTCAATGCAACTTCAAGGTTTCAATGCTTTTGAAAGATGAAGTTGGATTTTTCATCGTAAACCTCGTCCTGAAATATCATTATACCCAAAATATTACAAGTTCAACAAATACAACGGTTATATTTGGGTTTGGTACGTTAGCAGGCGACCTTTTGCGGATACACAAGTATATGTACCAACGAATTTATCGATAATTTGTATCAGTAGTTATCAGTTTTCATATCGCTACTAAATAAATTAATAAAGTTAACACATTTTAATAAAAACTATCCATCTAAATAGACCCAGGATTACCATTTCAACTAATTATTATTTATCAAGCTATGAGCCATCAAATATTTCAAAAGATAATGTTTATAATTGTTATCTGTTTATAATCAGTAATCCGTGGCCTTGTCACTTGATCAACATTTACCGCAGATTACGTAATCGATGCATTAACAAATTAAATAAGTACAAAAAGCCATTAAAAACACGTCAACTCATCGCTAGCCCTTCTGGCCACTGCCAATTATGTTCCACTTTAGAACTGTGGGAATGTAACCGAGAAAATACGAATTTTGAAACAAGAATTGTTTAAGGTCATAATTTTTGCATTATAACAACTGAGTATAATGCAGGAAATATTTGTATTGTGTTATATATATATAGATATATAGATATATATATACTTGTATCCACGAAAAAAAGTTGTCTACCAACGTAAGAAACAAAAATATCATCGTTATATTTGTGTAGGTGGGATATTTTCAGGCATGATTTTTCAGTACAAATTTCACGGTATAGGAAACGTAACCGGATATTTAAATCGCTTTAAATTCTTCAAAGTGCAGCGAGAACCGAAGTTTTATTACAGTATTTTGTGGGTAGACGACCTTCTTCTTTTGTGTATACAAGTAAACCCGATTTACTTATTTACAGAGAAAAGTGATGGATGTTAATTTTTTTTTAAATACCACATCTTTTCTGCATAGAATCGTATTCGTTACCGGTTTAATAATGAATTATTTTTGAATTGAAATGCTGTTCTAATGCAATTAATATTATGTAATAAAATAATCAGCTTTTGGATTGTAATTATCAATTTGAGAGAACATTTTAATTCATTGTAGTTTTTCTTTAGTTTTTTACTCGCTATAAATGGTTGAAAATGAGAAAAAAAAATGTTTTGCCTGTATTACAAATTGATATAATGTGTATTTAAATTATTGTTTCTCTATACCGTATACGACAGTTGTCAGATTAGTGATGGGGGTTCATTGATGGGGAGGAAGTGGACTTGGTGGTGGCAGAAGGGTTAAATCACCCCAATCATAACCAGGTGATGTTCTATTTATTACTTGTTGGAAATAACCAAATTTTGAATGATTTATAGTGATTAGAGTAGAGCCCAAGTGTGGCATTTATTTTAAATATGAATACAATTCATCACTAAAATGAACTGGACACTCGAGCGCATCATGAACATAGATCTTTATTTACGTAGGCTTCACTGAGACGTGTAGCCGAGTGGTTAGTACACTGAACCGTCTTTCAGGAGACCGGGTTCCCATACCCGCCATGATCGATCATCCTGACAGAAGTTTTTCGTAGTTTCCCTCTGTCGTTCAGGTCAATACTGGAATGGTTCCTTATAACAACAGCCAACAGGCCACGACCGACTCTTTTCCACTATCCAAAAATACCTAATAAAATAACCTTTCATCTCATCATCCCATCATCTCATATATCATTCACCGACGCCAATAGATCGTAGTCATCAGTAGAATGCGTCGCTAAGCCCAATATAAATAAATAAATCATCATCCCATCATCATTCATCATATATCATTCAACGACGCCAATAGATCGTAGTCATCAGTATAGTGCGTCTTTAAACTCAATATGAATGGATAAAACTTGGGCCCCTATATGGATAGGGTTGAAGCTTGAGGTAAAAAGTAAAAACGACAAACAATCTGGGGTGGTTCTCTGTCAATGACCTGATGTTGGTCAGGAGGTACCGCGGGTGTCTGTGTCGGGGAGAGGGGGGGGGGGACTTAATTAATATCAACCTCTATTTGCATGTTGTTATTTTACCTGACTTGAACACCAGGTGGTATAAGTGCACACAATAGTATTAGTTGCATATCATTATAAACGATCTCATCTGATTTCGAATATATAAATTGTATCGGTTTTATCTACTATCATTCTTCATCTGTGAAAACTGTCTCGGGTTTAACGTTTTTCAGATTGATTTCAAGTAACTGAAGTTCGATCGAACGCTTTAACATTCTATGCATATTTTGAAAACAATTATTTTTATAACACTTTGGAAAATGAATACTGTTAACTTACAATAAATCTGCACGTAATGGAACTAGTCCGGAAAGATAACGAAATGTGGGCCTATTTTTTATCACAAAGTACAGTATACATTAATTGGAATTCAAATTAAAAAAATTCGTGATTCTGACACTGGAAATGTTAAATACGGTAAGATTTCCTAACGAAAGTTAATAAAAAAATAAATATGAACTACACATGCGGACGGAGGTACTTGATACAAGTGAGCGTCACAAAGTACACTCTGTACTACATTCATTTAAATTTAAATTAAAAAAAAAACGTAATTCTGTCACTGGAAATGTTAAATAATCCTCGAATTTAAAAAATTAATCAAAATAATGATGAATTATACATGCAGAGTTACTTCATAAAAGTGAGTGTTACAAAGTGCAATATATATTTACTGAAATTTAAATTAATTTAAAAAAACGTAATTCCGACAATGGGAATGTTGAATAATCCTTACAAACGAAAATTAATAAAAATAATGATGACTCAGACAAGTGGAGGTACTTCATAAAACTGAGCGTTTCAAAGTAGGCATACAGTATACAATTATTGAAATTGAAATTTTGGAAAAAAATACGTAATTCTTTCACTGCGAACCTTAAATAATCCTTAAATAACGAAAATTAATGAAAATAATGATGACTTACACATGCGGAGGTACTTCATAAAAGTGGGCGTTACGATATTGCTTGCAGGCCTCGTTCGAGTAGATCGGCAGATTCTTGTACGGGTTGACGGACACCAACACTTGTCCGATATACGTCTAGAACACAAACGTGTCGACAAAGTCAACCACCATAAAACGCACAAAGAAACTCAAATTACTTGTCACACGGTAGCTTCACAATACTTCATGACAACTGAACAATAACAACAAAGGCTTACATAAATCAGGTTCTCTTTGAAGCGTTTCTGTAGATTGTCAACAAACGCCTTCTCGCTCATGTAGTCCTCGAGGAGGACAAAGTCTTGAACTCCGATACGGTCTCGAGCGCCAAGTTGACCTTCCATGTCCAGGCCGGCGCCTGTGCCCGAGCGATCCCTGTACACAACACAATACACGTGATCAGAGATTGAAGTCTTACAAGTGAAGAAAAGGTGAAGAAAGGGTGATGAAGTGGTGGAAAAGGGTGAAGGGTGGAGAAGGGGGAAAAAGAAGTGGAGAAGGGGAGAAGAAAAGGTGATGAAGAGGGGGGGGGGAGAACAAGTGAAGGAGGGGTAAAGAAGAGGTGAAGAAGAAATGGTGAAAGGGTGAATAAGAAGTGGTGAAACAGGGATGCGGAAGGGGTGAAGAAGAAGTGGAGAAGGGGTGAAGTAGAAGTGGAGAAGGGGTGAAAAAGAGGTGAAGGAGAAGTGAAGAAGAGTTGAAGAAGAAATTATGAAAAAGGGGCGAAGATGAAGTGGAGAAGGAGTAAAGAAGAAGTGGTTAAAAAGGGGTGAAGAAAAAGTGAAGAAGAGGTGGAGAAGAGGTGAAGAAGAGGTGGAGAAGAAGTGAAGAAAGGGTGGTTAGTATACTTGTATCCACGAAAGAATAAGGAGGCCTGTCTACCAATACAACAAACACAAATATCACAGTGGTATTTTTAGTCTTATTGTGATTTTTCAGGATGTGATTTAAATCTATAAGAATTTTTACCTTTCAGTTAAACTCTAGACATGAATATTTATTAAAACCGGGCGTAACACTGACTTTAGTACATGAACCAAAACCTCTGATATGATCGCCCTCTGTGCCCACTAGCGTTTCCATACACAGTGCCGCGTGCAAGAACTGATTGTACATTGATATTGTCAAATATCTTAAAAGTACAGCAGTCTGGCATGTTAAGATGATAAACAAAAAGTAAATATGATGATCTAAATATTGAATTAAAAGAAGCGGAAATGGGTGGATGAGTCGATAGCGCGCTGAACCCTTATTCAGGAGACCTGGGCTCGATTGCGATCATGATCAACCTTTCTGATTGAGTTTTTGTTTGGTTTCCTTCAGTATAAAGTAGATAATGGGATGGTTCTTTAATTAGGTCACAACCGTCCCCTTCCCATAATTCCGACAGGCTAACGAAGGCTATTCACTAAGCGGATTATAGCCCTACATTAGCAAATACAAAATACAATACAAATAAAAAATGAAAGACAACATAATGTAAAAATATAGAGCTCAATTATTATCACCATCATTGAATTGCCATTGAATTTACCAGGTTTATGATCAGCTATGAATGACACTTATTTGACTGAATTCATTATTCATTTCTGAATTGATGACAAATAAATATAAAAATATATGTTTTAATTATCTCGAAAGCTGGCTGAAACTTCAAAGTATTCATATGATCGATTTTATTTCTGCTCCAATTTTATTAAATGCGACAAAACTACTTTTATTTCATCACATGAAATGAAAAATAAGAAAAATGAATTAAAAAGATAATGTTGGTTTAGTTCACATAATATTTAATTAGTACCGTCTTGCAGGTAATTATTATTCATGCGAAGCTTCCGAGAAACATCTGTTTACCTGTTTTCCTTTTTTTTTTTTAGTAAAAAGGAAATCATCACAACATCACACGTTGACAACACAGAAAGTTCTAGTCACCCTCCTTCTCCGTTTGATCACCCCCCATTTGATCACCCCCTCCCCCCTTCCCCACAAAGCCCTCACGTTGGTACACCTGCACTTTACGAGTTCATTTATTTCCGGTGTATTACTCTTCGCGACCCGCAGTCGTTACATTAGCAATTAGGTATATCAAGCAATCGCATTAATTTGCAGTTGTTAAAATATATAAAAGAGACGTGAAATAATTACTAGGAAAACGCAGTATACGAGTTAGAAGATAAGTAGATGTTTGTATAAAATGCAGCCCATACTTGGAATCTATATCTTGATTTTGCAAATGTAGTAAAAATAATCTTGGATTCTAGTATCCTATCTACTGGCACGATAGCTATACAGTATCAAGATCTAACTGAACTAGATAATTTTAGGTTCTGAATTATTCACTCAAAACGGCTGGTTCGAATTGTTTAAAGTTTTACTGATGCTAATCAATTTTGCATTTTAAATTCAAGAAAATACAGATTTTGATATATATTAAACCTCTGGGTTATTCTCGTGGGTCATTTCGAAATTTCATAAAGGATTTTCTCAAAAGTGGTGCGACCGACTTTTTTTTTCATCAAGTCGAGTAATGACATAATATGTCTATGGGATAAGAAATTTTGATAACAATTTGTTTTTTCGTTTGACTTATGAATCTAGAAAAAAACAATAAAAATCAATTTCTTCTTTATAAGGTAATTTGCGACTTCGCTTATGCGTTCATCCAACTATTAATAAATCTAAACGTAAACGAAAAAACTAATAATTATGTGTGTATTAAAGTTAACAATAAAAGCACAGAAAAAAAGTCACGTGTAGAGCGAGATCCACAGTTTTAAAACATGATCTAAAAACTCAGAAATTGTATTTGGAGATGTGGTGAAGAAATAATAATAGTGAAATAAGTGATTTCAGTTATTATTTTATTATTAATATTTAAACTTTTGCAATTGCACATAAATGCGCGGTGGCAAGTTTCCTAACTACCCCTATCCCACCACCTCACTAACCCTCTGACGGAATAACTTCAACCCTATTTCATCCATCTCAAAAACACTTCCACTAAGCCCATTCCAGTCCCTACTTGTCCTTCCTATTCAGGAAAGATAATTTTTAGCATGAGCATGACAAACCTTTTCATATATTATATTCATTTGTCGTCATTCCTTGAATCTTCAACATTACTACACAACCTGTGATGTTTGGTTATTGTTTGCTAAGCGACCGCATCAACAGACAACAGCTAGTGCTAGTTTATTTGGGGGATGTTTTGTTTGTAATCCTCGCTAATTTGTCGGTGAAATTGAGGTGGTAAGATCGCCCTTGTGGTGCCCCGTCCAAACGATCCTATCTTTCATCCATAGCCTTAATTGGGGAACAATGATTTTGTATCAAGTTTCGATGTTATTAAAAAAAAAAAAAAAAATTTGTCCTTGTTGTGATGTTGGGGTAGCTTCTTTCGAGTCAAGAAATGATTATATCAAAGTCACGCGCACGCGCACTGGAGCCAAACAATGTGTTGAAACGGTTCAGAGGTTTCAGTTTCTTTGGTGATTATATTGTTTCTTTGTGGTATAGTTTATTCCTGTGAAGAGTTGTTTTGTTTCCTGATTTGTCTTCTGGAACATCCTGGATGAATTGTCTCATAGGCGTTGATATAAATTTCAAGTCCTAGAGAAGTTCGAGTGCGTATGACTGAAGTAATATGACTTGTGGAGTCACTATAGATTTTGTTACTTGCTTCGTATGAGTGCTTCATTTAGCGTAAAAACAGTACCAACTATTTCAATAAGTTTTCTCAACATTTGAATCATACGAGAGTGAATTAGTTTGAGTAAATTCTAAAAAAAATTACAATAAAATTGTGATGAACATTGAGAAAAATTCGAAAAAATCATACTAATTTTTTGTGTGTATCTGAGGGTTAAATACATAGTCTATATTTTTGTAAGTCTGCACTTCAATAGGCCTATTAAAAACATTTAAAATAATAATCATTCTGATGAAAATAATATTCTCTATACACTTTAATTGATACTTTAAGTAAATTCATATCACCATCCACTCTAAGTGCAATTGTTCAAGAATTTCAGAACGATTTACATTTAATTGACGTTTAAAATTCCGAACCGTTATTTGTATAGAAAAAACGTACAGAGAAGTATCTGAATGAATCCGGTCTTTATTCAGTACCGACTTATTAAACTGCTAATTAACACGTTTACTTTGTCTATAAACTCCTTTATTTTGATGCCTGTTCACTGATACGTAAACGTGACTATACAATCATTCATAATGAAACACAAAATAACAACATATATATAACTGTTATGCAGTGTTGATTTTCTTTTGATAATAGTAATTGTATAAATATTCATGAAATGCTTTTGGTTGGAACTTATAGATACTTATTACACAACGCTCACCTCACATGATGAAAAACAAGAATTAGTTGTTCTTAGCTGACTGATTTTGTCGTGTATTTCTAAAGCAACATAATTTAAAATGCTGTACGCATTGTTGCAAGATTTTAGATTGACATGTCTTATTTATTTTCATTATAATGAAAGGTTTATGAAACCTAAACCCAAATACAAAATCTTTCGTGAAATGAAGATGATAGTGCCTGAGGTTAAAGTCTAACACTCGTTTGGTCAGCAGAGGAAAATGGGTAATTTTGAAAATAATTCTTCACTGTGAAAATTTAAGTTCTGATTTGATTGAACAAGTGTATTTTTTAATAGAAATTGTATCAGAAATATTGCATCCTTAAATTTTTTCACTGTAGTTACAACACGTAGGCCTATATGAGATATGTAGTTGCTATTTTGAATTCATTTTGAAAAAATGTACTATTTTTCCACTAAAAATTCGTTCAATTTCAAGAATAGAAATAGGCACCCATTATTTTTCCATATTCCCATTGAAAAATCATGATATTTTCACTTGCAATAGAACCAGTTTTGGTATAAATTGCTTTATTTTTGGGATATTTTAACCGTCTCAGAAAGCTTGAAATATGATGTTTCTATGCCAAATGATAAGGAAATTCTTAAATTTGATTAGATTATTTTTATAATTCTCTAAATTCAGTATGGCTAGTTTATGTGATTTATTTTTCAGATTATCTAGTATACATCAAAACGAATTGTTGGGAAAAGAAACATAATTTCGACCTCCTAAGAGAGGTAATGGCCGGGTGTCAGACTTTGAAGATGATATAAAAAATAATTATACTTCCAACAAATTACAAATTTCACATCTAATACTTGATTAACATGTAGCACCATATCGCTTACATTTCGCAAATTCAACTCACGACTCTCGGCCAATAACTGTAATTGCCTGTTCATCTCACAAATAATATGTTCAAAATAATTGATCAAATATTACCAAAAAAATAGAACGATTCGCTATTATACTATCGAACTCCTAAAACCAATACCAAATCCTGAAACCTTAAATTGAATAAAAAACATAATACCTTTTCAATATCGGTACCCAACACGATTCTCGTGAGCACTCGTAGTCTTGATCTCACGCACAAATAACACGTTACTATTCCAGTCACAGTACCTCACCCAGTATATCAACAACTGTACAAGAAGTAAGCAATACACCGGAAGATGTTCTATATATTTTTTAGGTGCTATAGAATAGCACAACAAAGCCATTCATCTGGTCATAAATAATAATATACACCTCACCCAATATAGTTATATTAAATATACATGCAACCACGAAAGAAAGTCGTTTACCAACATGAGAAACACAAATATCACCATTCTATTTGTATAGCTGTGGTACTCCAAGTGAAAAATATTTTTCATGACAGAATTTACGATTAGAAATACAATGACATATTTTAAAAGTGGTGAATGTTTTAGATGCAGTGAATTTATTCACAATTATACCGAAGTTTTTAGAATTATTCAGTTGGTAGACGACCTTCTTTCTTTCGTGGATACAAGTGAATATCTATCAGTCACACCTGTATGTGCGGGTGCCAGATGGTTAATGTTCAAGTTGGTGTTGTCTTGCATTTATATATATATATATATATATATATATATATATATATATATATATATATATATATATATATATATATATATATATATATATATATATGTATATATCATCTGAGACAAGGAACCTTATGATTAAAAATCATTTTTTTGTTTGTTTTATGTGCCCAGTCTATGAAGCTTTTTTTGTGATAATTTCACGAATTTTTTTTTCATTTCTATCTTAAAAATTGCTTGAGATACAATTTCATTCACATTTCATATTCTTTTAAATTTTGAGAAAATTTTATGAAGTTATTTTATTCATCCCAATTTTTTTAGGTAATTTTAATTATAAAATTCGTTCAATTATTTATTTGTATTTATATGTGAGCGATCATAGCAAGCATGACATTACGCGCACAAATAAAAAATAGAGTAACCAAAGGAATTAAACCAAAAAATCCTGTTTTCATAACTTGTTCACTTTGCTTGTTGATATCTAGCAAATAGCCAATGCACCATAAGGTCCCTCATCTCAGGCCGCGTCATATATAATTATATATGATTATAATTGTTATTGGAATGTCATTAATATTTGGTACGATTCATATTCACAGTTGCTACAATGACTGTAGATGATAGCTTTGTCAACAATGAAAGTGGATGACACTAGTGCCATCTGAAAACTATTCTAGTTGTTATATGTTATAGACTGTGTTATAATTTCATTAATACAATAATAATTTCATCAATACAATAATAATTTCATTCATACTTATATATATTTGTATTTGCATTTATGTATAGTCTTGGTTTATTGCTTACGACGTAATTGCTTTTTCACCGTAATTTATTTATACCTCTTGTACATTGTATTTTTCTGTACTTATACCACGGATAAGCCTAAATCAGGCTTCGTGGATTTTTGTGAACGCTCATTGATTTATGCCTACACTGAAAATAAAAGGAATTTCAACTTCAACTTCATCTCGACTTGAATCGATCTCAATCAGCGGTCGAATTGTGGGGAAGAGGGGCATGCGGGGAGATGCCCCCCCACAAGAGAAATGACCGTACGCCATCCCTCCTCTAAAAACAAATTGCCAAGTATCTCCAGATAAGAAATGTAATATTTTGTATTGATGTAACGAACAAGTTGTCACAAAATGCTATTCCGGTAATTAGTTTTCTCCTTGTCTTCTCGATTTGTATTTACAATTACTCTGAAAACCATTCTTAGAATGGTAGTTGATATAGTTTTCATACGTGTGAATTAAATATGTGTTGTGTGAGCAAATTAAATAAATATATTATACTAACGAAACTCAGAAATACCGCGTATACTAAAATATTTAGTCTATGGAAATACTACTGGAAAGGAGTATGATTGATTTTTTTCATAGCAATTTCCAATCAACGTACATTTTAAAATTGATTTTTTGCTAATTAGTAAAAATAATATATAGTAAAACTTAATTTCAAAAAATGTCCTCCTCGATTTTTTTTCAAGTACAACCATGATATTACTAACTTGTTCGCCGTAACCTTTCAATATACAGCGTTTTCCAAACAATATATATTTCTATCTCTTTCTGGAACTACATTAATATATGAGTATACTCGTGAATCTGTACAATCTAGATTCTATTGACTGACCTGGGAAATACATTTGAAAGGAATATCAACATAAATTTGCATTCTTTTTTTATATATTATTAGTTTTAAATGGGATTTTCGTGATCAAATTATAGAGATTAGTTTGAAAAGGAAACTACGAGTTATTACCAAATGGACAAAGGTATCCATCAATTGTATACAGATGTCACAAGTAATTCAACTTTCTCTGCGCTTTTATAGTTGTACTTATTCACAAATAAATTGTCTACTATACATACACGTTTTTTACTTCTCATAGAAATAATGCAACAATGAATGCATCCCACACAACAATAAGTGCATTCTAGATAAAGGCATAAATACATTACAATATAATATAATAGGTGGTAACCTAATATTATATTCGCACGTCAATGAGATTATGTATAAGTCAGATAGTAGATTAGAATGATTACGATTTGAATCAATTATTAAATATTAGACGTTTATTGATAAGGTAAGAATGTTTGTTATCTTCATTTCGTGCAATAAAAGTGTATATTTGCAAGAGAAGAAGTATTTTCTAATTGGCATAATTTTAATAAAGTTTCTTGTTACACTATAGAATGTCAGGTAATAAAGATTTGACAAGATAATTACATATACATGAAGTATATAAGTTCATTTTCTTATTCAAACATTATAAGCTACATTGATTTACTCATTTCCGTTTTTTTTTCAAAGTTTGCATTATTATCATTTCATTTCGATTACCACCATTCTTAGATTTAATTAACTTATATTTTGTTTCTCGTCCTATTATATTTATTTCGTTACTCTCTTTAAAATGTTTTTATTGTTAATTTTATATTTTAATTAATTGATTTTTATTCTGTGTGTAAGACAGAATCTTGAATAAAGATGTATATTATACAACATGAAAGAACTTCTTCGATTACGATATATTTAAATTCATTCAAATGGTGGATTTTCGGTAAAACTTAATTATATTGACGTGGTGAAACAATAATTACGATTTCTTGAAATATATTGTATTACACATACAACTCATCATCGCTCATATGATCATGATCGCTGAAACAAATTGAAATATTGAGTTACCAAATAAGTATATAACTGGTGAAAATCCATTTTTTTTTAAATCATTTTATTTTATTCAGGCTTTAAGAAAATACATCATATTCTTAAAATAACCCATCACGTATGCTTTCTACTGTTAAAACGACGATTCAAGTTACCTTATAAAAACGCTAAAAATTTATTTTAAGCAATCAATCTCAAGATGTAAATGTGATTTACGTAATCTCGTTAGCAAAAATAATTATTAATACACAAATGAAAATATTGTCAATACTGTCATATCGTATATATAGGCCTACTTATTGAAATTCTATAGTTATATACTTGTCAGCCAGTGCTAAAGCTGACGTCGTATTTGTATAAATAAGGTTTTATAATAATCATAATGAACAAGAGCGAGAATCTACTTTCATTATATCATTTTTCACAAGTGTATTTGAAAATATTTGATGCTATATCTATGTTCAACATACACAAACATATATATATATATATATATATATATATATATATATATATATATATATATATATATATATATATGTATATATATATATATATATATATATATATATATATATATATATATATATATATATATATATATATTTAATTCATCTAACGACAAATATTATAATTAGTTATTATTATTCATTATTTGAATTAGTTTATTATTCATTGTTATTATTGTATATAAATCTACACGTTGACTTCGATGTGACTGTGTACAGATTGATCGCAAAGTAATGCACCATATATATATATATATATATATATATATATATATATATATATATATATATATATATATATATATATATATATATATATGTATATACATATATATATATATATATATATATATATATATATATATATATATATATATATATATATATATATATTTAAATATTAAAAAGAGTCCGGGAATGATCGTTGGAACCAGAAAATCAATTTTCAATATACTTGAAATTATTTCTTATAGCTCTTTTCTAGAATGAAATTAAAATGTTGGAAAGTAATTCACACAAGTCCTTTAATTGCTATCTTGCCGTGCTGCTTATCTCTAATTCTTCACAGATTATTCCATATATACAATTCTAGACCACTAGTATAAAACATTGCTCATAATAAATATTCCAGGTAGGCCACAATCTAATCAGATTCCGTATCATCATGTTATACGTAATGAATGATTATTGATAATTAGCTCCAATCATATTATAGCATGTTCTTAAGTGGGTCTGTGTCATCTAACACTAGGTTATTTGCTAGATTTTCTTGTATAATATTAAATACGTCCTATATGTTCTCATATCTTCTTGTATAGATAATGTTATCACAGGTTCAGAGATGAGTGAATGTCTAGACTCTAGACAATGTTTCACTACTTTCCTGGGCTGACATTCGGGAGACCGGGGTTCGATTCCCTAGAATCGACGTTTTTCTGTTTCTCTTGTTGGTAATTCTACTACTATAAAGTTACGACCAATTTCTTCTCACATCTACACGATATACCCTATGCCCAATGATAGTGCTATATATAGAAATGCCCAAGAACGTGAAATTAATTACATGATACACTATAATTTGGATTTGATAAAATTGTAAGATATTTTTTTATTGCATCTTCGTCAGTTAGTTAGATCAGATATTTCAGTATTAACGCATGCTATTCGTGCAGTTTTGGTTATATATATATATATATATATATATATATATATATATATATATATATATATATATATATATATATATATATATATATATATATGGTAATATAATTTCTACGGTTGTGCCACGTCTTGTAGATGACGGAGATCGACGTTTCGAAGGAATTTCATCCTTCATCTTCAGGTGTCTTGTCGGGACGAACATCAGCAATGTTGTTGATGTTCGTCCCGACAAGACACCTGAAGATGAAGGATGAAATTCCTTCGAAACGTCGATCTCCGTCATCTACAAGACGTGGCACAACCGTAGAAATTATATTACCATGTACCATCGGCCACGAGAATCTCCGTCAACACATATATATATATATATATATATATATATAAATATATATATATATATATATATATATATATATATATATATATAAAACCAAAACTAATTATTTTGTAATTATTTGTTATTGTAGATCCAGTTTGTGTATAATTTCAATTTGTACTTTATTCACTCTCATTTTGGGTATGTGTTAGATCCATAAATTCATGGGCAATGCTCATAAAGATGTTCAGTGAGCAGTGTAATTACAGCACATATAAATTTGATTACAAAAAAATGCCAAGTATTCACAGAAAAAGATTGCGACTAGGCCAATAATATTCCATCTTTTGGAGTAAAGTATAAATTCGCCGTGGAAAAAATGATTTTTTCTTTAGAACCGGTACTACACAAAGGGCATTTAGTTTTATTCTGAGAGGATTGGTGAAAATAAATAGTATGATAAAGTAGAATAAGCGTCGTGACTATATGACGACTTAGGTTTTGTATGAGCTTAATTGCGTTTCTATAATCTACAAAACCTTAAACCATGAGGGTAAGTATCGTATTTAAATATCATTTTCTTCAAGTAGTTAAGCTTAGTGAAGTATTGCGAATGCCGAACTAAAAAAAGACATGTACGCAAAAAAATACATCTTCAACAATACGCATAATTTGTTAAAAATGTTAAAAATGGTTTAATTATTTCTTTAAGTTAGACAGAACGCAATTTACAGCATTAACATGTCAGCTCCAATCTAACAGATGTTCTAAAATAGCAACTATTTATTCACTTCTACACACATGAGTAAGCAAGTTGCTGTTTTATACACCAGACGTACGTCGAACCCGGGTATCCTAAGTGGTTATACAGCATTCATAATATGTGCTGGGTGGGACAAAGGGGGGGGGGGGGGGGGGGGGCGTTTATGTGTCCACGAAAGAAGGTCATCTACCAACCAAAAAACTGTAAAGTTTCAGTAATTGTAGAGCCTCACTGCACATCTTATCAAAAATTTGGAATTTGGAAAAAGAATAGAAATCTAAATTTGTCAACGTTCAATAGTAGAATTATTAAATGTACTTTTAATTCTATAGAGTATCTTTCACATCCTTTCACTTGATATATCAGTTCATATTTTCATCATCACCTGCTCATTCGACCCCCAAAACGATCTAGCTATAGGTGGGGTCGTTAAACGAACAATATATAATCAATCAGTATCATACAGTACCCAAATTTAGAATGTTAAATCTTAATTACGTTCGTCCATATTATGTTGTATATTAAAACTATTGATACGGATTGATAAGTATAGATAAGTAGGTCGATTAAAACTAATTAGGTATTGAATTGATAAAGAAAAAGGAAAAATACCACACGATGTACCACAATCGATTGATATGATACACTTTGAATCATTGCTATAAATACAGAAGGAAAACTTTATATCATATTGTTTTATATTTATTGCTTTTCACTACCATTCTTTACCAAAACTTCAAATTATATTGCTTCATGGTTTTAGCTTTTATTTTGTTTTTGTATGAAATTAACAGTTCGATTAGTGAGTTTACATTTGAGTAGATACCCGTTATCACTGCTATACTTGTATCCACCAAAGAAGAAGGTCGTTCATCAATATAATAGATATATATATATATATATATATATATATATATATATATGTATATATATATATATATATATATATATATATATATATATATATATATATATATATATATATATATATATATATGTATATATATATATATATATATATATATATATATATATATATATATATTTATATATATATATATATATATATATATATATATATATATATATATATATATATATATATATATATATATACGTATATATATATATATATATAAATATATATATATATATATATATATATATATATATATTTTATATATATTTATATATATATATATATATATATGTTATGTATATATATATATATATATATATATATATATATATATATATATATATATATATATATATATATATATGTTGATATGATGGATATTATGATCACTGAAAAATACCACCTCGTCGGGGAATAGAAAAAAAAATATATATATATATATATATATATATATATATATATAATATATATATTTTATTTTTTTCAATTTTTTTTTCGATTCTCCGACGAGGTGGTATTTTTCAGTGATAATAATATCCATCATATCAACATATATATATATATATATATATATATATATATATATATATATATATATATATATATATACACATACATATATATATATTATATATATATATATATATATATATATATATATATATATATATATATATATAAATATATATATAAATATATATATATATATATATATATATATATATATATATATATATATATATATATATATATATATATATATATAAATATATATATATATATATATATATATATATATATATATATATATATATATACATATATATATATATATATATATATATATATATATATATATATATATATATATACTCCATATTATAGTATATCATGTTGTATATTTAGAGTAATATGATTTTTCAGGACGAGAATCACGTTGGGAAACACAACTACATCTCTAAAAACCGCTAAAAACTTCAGGTTGCAGCGAGATTGGGGTAATTAAGTAATTATTTACAATGATTGAGTTTGTAGACGACCTCTTTTTTAGTGCATACAAGTAAGTATATATTTATGGTACAAATGCAGACATGTAGATTGGTTACAATATTCGCACGGATATTTTATGAAATAATTACACGATCAAATTAAGTTATTACTTGATAGTACAAGAGTAGATATTCATCTTAGTCATTCCACATCTAGCTATAAGAACAGAAAAAAAAGAAGTAGAGAAAATAATAATAAAAATTACCTTTTGTCGGCTGACGGTTGCAGCGCGCTCATTTTGGCTCAAATTAAAATAACAACAACAACAAAAACAACTGTTTCGATGAACTCTTTGGCACAATATTACTTTATTACCGGCCGGCACAGAAGTCGGCAACACTTGAAGCGCTGAAAACGACTTGTGCAACGTTTACGCGAGCGATTACCCACGTATTGGTAAGGTGGTATCGGTTATCATTGTCTATCGAAATCGACCCTCGACCATTCGAACTATTGATAACGCGTCCCACGCTCAAGATAATAACCTGATATCAGTAAAATAATCGAAAATAACTTATCAACAGTTATAATTTCCAGTTGTAATTTTTACCTGGATCATTTCTATCAATTGTCATTGAAAAAATGTCGTAAAATGTGATGTTTGTATATTTAGAAACGAAAGTTGAATTTACTAAAACATCTTGATTACGTCATGATTATACTGGTATATGCACGGAAGGAGAAGGTCATCTACCAACAAAACGAACTCAAACAGCTGTGATATATAAAGGGTCAATGATTTTTGAAGACGAGTATTACGATGGAAAACGAAACTACGTCTATAAAAAAGCAATACATACTTGAAGTTACAGTAAGTTTCTGTACAATTGCCGGATAATATCACTTTATTCAAATTGGCAGACGACATAGCTTCTTTCTTTCGTGGATTATATAAATAAAGTGACATTACAAAACGGAAAATGTTTCATGTGATGGGAGAAGTGTTTGAGAAAATATGGTTACAAATTGGTGTTTAGAAAGAGTATAATATATATATATATATATATATATATATATATATATATATATATATATATATATATTATATTAATAGGTAATATTAAACTCATATAAGCTAAATGTGCTCTAGCTTTCTTCCAAAAAAATGTGACTTTTATTGAAGTATTAGCTTCCCATATTATTTGCATAAGTAATAATATTATTTTGCATTTATTTTTATCTTGAGTGTTTATCACGTTTAATCAGCGAGAATCACAATAACCTGAATATATTAATTAACGTGGTATAATTCTGTTTTATTCATTCATTAATTAGTTTGTGTTGAAAGCGAAGGCAGTGAAGAGTTTTTTTACATCGCGACGTTCACGAGCATTTTGTTATTGTTGATTTTGTTGTTGCTTTTCTGTAAAGCCAATTTTTTTAAATATGGATCATCCCAATTCCTATATAATTAATAGTGAAAATTGAATCACTCGTACGTTGTTCATTCGTTTTGTACGGTGGCATACATTTTTGAGTTATGTTTATTGATTAAAAATCAATTTAAGGATCTAAGAGATTTATCATTTAAAAAATTTAAGGGTTTAATAATTTTAAAAAGTTAAGTATTTTGAAGATTTTAGGATTTTTTTTATTCCTTACTAACCTATAGCAATGAACACACATAGATACACCGATTTCTTCGAACAGCCAGATCGTTTTCTGAGCGTTTCGACTATATCGACCAGAGTGGCGTATCGATTATCGATGAACTATAGTTCAATCGATCCTCTAGACCTTATCCTGCATGCAGAATGGGAAAGTCGCGCTTGTTATCACATGTTTTCACTTTTCAATCACCGCAGCCGAAACGCTACAATTGACTAATCATCGACAGTATATTCATTCCTTAAACAAACTGTCAGATATTACCTTTAAGTCTAAATAAATAAATACACAAATGAATAAATGAATGAATATAAACAGATGGATTAATTGAGCAATAAATAAATGAATGAATACATCATATGTACCGTTGTACGTATGAATGTATGAGTAAATAAGTACGGTATGAAGGCCTGATTCTCTCGTTGTCCTTGGTGCAAATTGCCCTCAATTACCCAATTTAATTTAGTGCAGAAACCAAAGTTAGAATAGCACTAACTAGCAATGTAAATTTGTTGTCGCCATGGTTACCCACTAACTAGCAATGTAAATTTGTTGTCGCCATGGTTACCCATGCTGTTTGTCTTCACTAACTCTCAGATAAAAGATAACTGGACTTGGTAATGCCGAGCCTTGGTCAAATCCAGTTCAGAGTTAATTGGTCAATAATTACACGAATATTATGTGTTCGATTTTTTTTCTCAATTCATTATTTTATCATGATTATTAATGCAAATGAATGAAATAATTATAACAAATAATCCTGCAACATGTGTATAAACCAATTGCTCGAGTAGAAATTTTTAATTCCATTCATAAAAAAAGTGATAATCATTTTCACTTCCTCATAAATATTAAAACATACATTCATTCATAGATATTAATCTTAGATATTATGTCTTAATTCACAGTGACTGCCAATGAAAATCTACGTTAAATCTGTAATTCCACCAACCAACTTTTTAAGTAGGTTAACAGATTTGGGTTCAATGCCACACTATTTTCCCTCCTAGTTTTATTTATAAATACGAACGTTTTAAGATCATTAACCTTTCTAATGAGAATAACGAATGTGCAGCTATGGGTGCATGCCGACCGCATGGCGTAGACATGGTCACGTGGGGTCACGTGACACGAGAGAGCGGCCGGTAAACCAGGTAGCAGCTGAAGATAGGGTCTGTCTGCAGGTGAAGCTGCACTTACTCCAACAACGAAGACTATAAAAGCAGACGATAAAATACTTATATACCAGTATCCACGGAATATGAAGGTCATCTACAAACTAAATAATTTTAAAATATTACAAGTATTATATTATGTACTTAGGTACGCCGAATTCTGAAAATTCCGAGGGCTGCTCGAATATTGGACTGAAATATGTCAGAGTTCAATTGGGAGTGTGCGGGCCGGGTTCGCCCCCCCCCAGCCACACCACCCTGCAGGAAATGTTTTAAGAAGTCATGTTTTTTGTATATATTTTGTCAATTTAAAAAGACTTTCAACACTTACAAATAATGTTTGATTCTCCACGTTAATATTAATAGTAGTATAATAGTAAGGGTATTATTACGGGTAATTGTAGCATGAAAGTAAAAGCTGGGTGTACGATCAAACTCTTTCCTCTACCATGTCCATGGACTGACGCCGACTGACGCAATATGACAATTTTTTGGAAAGTATAATTCTATTGATTTCACATAGTTGTGTTTTTACTCATTTCATATTTCAATATTCATAATGATTTTCAATATTTCGGTATTGAATTTATCGAATATATAATATTCCAATTCGATATCGACTCGAAGTAAGCCTAACTATAATATCGAATCGATCGGAAATATCGAAATCGAATGGGAACCCTATATTATATAGTAATGTACGTGTAGTATATGTTAGTATATCAGTTCTATCGTCTACGGTAAAAGTGAATAATAAATTGATGTCAAGTCACAGCCATCGCCCAACGCCATATACAAGTATAGAGAGCTGTGCGTGGGTGAAAACCAAATGGTTACCTTATTTGGAACATCTCTCTCTCTCTCTATCTCTCTCTCTCTCATTTAAATCCTAATTCTCTCTCTCTCTCTCTTTTGAATCCTGATTCTCTCTCTCTCTCTCTCTCTCTCTCTCTCTCTCTCTCTCTCTCTCTCTCTTTCTCGCTCTCTCTCTCTCTCTCTCTCTCTCTCTCTCTCTCTCTCTCTCTCTCCCTCTCTCTCTCTCTCTCTCTCTCTCTCTCTCTCCCTCTCTCTCTCTCTCTCTCTCTCTCTCTCTCTCTCTCTCGGCATGCTGATCCAATCTTCTACGTTACAGACTCGTAGGTAATGTTGGTTCCCTTATGTTGGCCATCGTGCTCTGACCAAATGGCATCGGGACCCCCGTTGTTGACTTCATCAATATATATATACCTATACTTGAACTCACGAGGGTTGCCGAAAGTAATAAAAGCGATTTTATTTAGCTATATTTTAGTTCAGTTTTAAACTTTTCCCAAAATCCATGTTTTCTTGTTTGTCAGGACCTGATTTTTAGCGACCATCTACGTAGCTCGGTCAGCTGAGGCATCAGTTCAAAAACTGAAATAACTGTTGTCGTGGGTTCGAGTCCCGCATAAGGCATGGGATTTTGTAAACGTCCTTTCACTTATCATCATTCATCACATCATAGGCTCATAATCACTTGCTCATTCGTACCCCCGTATAACTCAGCTGTTGGTGGGGTCTTTAATTTTGATTTTTGATGAGCGAAGCAATATCCATAGAGATTATAGAGTGTGAAATGATATATTTTTTGTTCATAATAATGAATGAATATTAGGGTTTTAAGGCGCATCGACAGCGAGGTCATTTAGCGCCTTGTTCATAATATATTGATTGTAAAGCAAATGTCAAAAATATTATGAAATCTACATATAACTTTTAGTAGAGTCAACGTCACCCAAATTAGAAATTAAGTTAGTCGTGAAAATCGATTCGACCGATCTGTGAGATTCCGGCCCAAAACCAGTGATCGAAATCTTCAAGTGCCATCTCGTGGGAGCACTTCACTCCACGATTTATTGTATTATATTGTTGCAAACAGATTATAAAATCAGCATATACAATTTTTCATTGGAATTTACGTCACGTAAACTAGAAATTAAGTTGATTGTCAAAATCCATTCGATTTGTGAGATGTACCAATCCAATTATGGTGCCATCTCGTAGGAGCACTTCACTAGTATATATATATATATATATATATATATATATATAAATATATATATATATATATATATATATATATATATATATATATATATATATATATATATACATATATATATAGACGATTTGATGTATTATAGTTTTACAAACAGATTATAAAATCACATATATAATTTTTCAGTTGAATTTAATTCACCTAAATTATAAATTAAGTTGATTGTCCAAATCTTGGACCAAAGAATTGGACCACCAATCCAATTATCGAAATCTGCGAAGTATCTTCTCGTAGGAGCACTCCACTAGACGATTTCATGTATTACATTTTTGCATGGTGTTTATTTTTTACGTGCATCTACTTATAGCACTCTTATTGCTACCAGAGCTGAGAGAACGCTAGCTATGACGTCATTTCACTAAGATGTTCTTTTATTACACTCGAGCCGAAAGCTAAGGGGACTTTCGAAAAATCACTGCAGTGATAATTAGCATCTAATTTGAACAGAAATAAAACTAAACAAATAGGAATCTGTTGAATCGTTTTGTAAAAAAAAAAGTTTCGACTAAGATAAGTAATAAATTGTAGATGAGATCATAGTTTATGTTTTACTCTTCACCAAACTAGCTTTAGTGTTCACAGTGTACAGTACAACTTTACAACGTAAAGTACTAACGTTACAGAGTACAAACACTGTTTACAACCTAGTGAGAATACTGGATTTTTTTCAGCAGAGAGAGGTGTGGGAATATTACCTTTTGATCTTATAAATCGATTATGAGATTGACGTGAAATTTGTAATTGGATATAATTTACTTTGTCAAATACTTTGTGGTTAGCCAACGTTATATGTAAATTTTATATTTTGATAATAATAATAATATTTAGAAAATAATAATGGTATAATCTGGTAATACATTCGAGTTATTTCACTGTTTCTGAGAAGAGTGATTTTACACTCCTTTTCTATGAAATATAATAATTTATTCACGCAAAAAAAGTTGAACTATAAAAAAACGAGGAAGACTGATTCAAAGTATCGAAATGTTTTGTTTGCTGGGTGGATAATTACATTCGCTTCATCCTGGTCACACACCAGTACCATTTGCGGTACTTTTCAACCATTTCTGACCTCGAAATTTGCTGTGTCAAAATTTCGAAAATTACCGAAAGTATAACCAATTTCAATGATTAAATTAAATTTACACAAACTTATTTAATTGTCTCAAACTAATTAATTGATCTGAAAGAAAGGAGTGCTCAAAAACGAATCATCGTAAACTATTTTGTGTGTGTTGGGTATAGGAGGTGGGAAACTTCTTTCACCAACTATTAAAAAAGACAAACACCAGGGATCAAACCCAGCTTTTCGAGATATCGTTGTTCAAATTTACAATTTATTCTGAGATTATCGAATAGATTTATCAAAGTACACCATGTCTTTTAATCCCAAGCTTAAACCAAAGCTACCTAGATGATAGCTGATGATCTTATGAGGTTTCACGTCTAGGGTCAACACCTTTGTCCTACAACTACAATTTCCGAGCTCTAATACGACAAATAGGCTTAGCAGAGGAGAGCGGAGAGGTGTGGCTTTGGAACATATGGCATCCAAGTATTCGAGACCAGTGGTATATAGAGAGACCAGTGGTGTAATCAACCTCAATTATTTTCAGACGTTTTACTGTGTGTGTAGAAGGGAGGGGGGCGTCATTGACCAAAATATTTTTGTACCGCGATTATTCTTGATATAAGCCCACAAAAACTTGAATAACATTTTCTCATGTAACTTCAATATCATGTATAAAAAAATCCGTACATCAATGCTGTATTTTTTTCGTTTTTTGAATCTATAAATCAAAGACAAATTGTTTTTTTCAGATTGAACTATATGAATATCAGAAGATATGTTATTTTTGGATAAAATGAAAATATACAAGCTCGTCGAGACGAGTGCGATAAGTCTACGTTTTTTGTTATTTTTAAAATTATTTACCGACTTTATTACAACCATAATTTGTGTTCTTGTAAATCCAGACTACGGTGCACGACTAGCTCCTGTCTGGCTCACAATCAGTTGAGGCATTGCCTTGGAATCAAGACGGGCATAGGTTCGAGTCCTGCATACCTCATAGGTTTTCGTAAACCTAATTCATCTCATAATGCACTCAGTCGTATCCCTAAATAACCTAACTGCTCGTGGGTTCAATCACAAACGATACCAATAAAGGTCACTCGTTAACTACATATGAATATAAATATAAATAAATATATAAATATATAATATAAATATAAATATATATATATATATATTAATATATATATATATATATATATATATATATATTAATATATATATATATATATATATATATATATATAAAAATATATATATATATATACATATATACATAAATATGTATATATATATATATATATATATATATATATATATATATATATATAAATATATATATATATATGTATATATATATATATGTATATTTGTATATATATATATATATATATATATATATATATATATATAAATATATATATATATATATATATATACATTATACATATATATATATATATATATATATATATATATATATATATATGTATATATATATATATATATATATATATATATATATATATATATATATATACACACACATATATATATATATATATATATATATATATATATATATATATATATATATATATATATATATATATATACACACATATATATATATATATGTATATATATATATATATTCTTCACTTTCGCCCTCTCAGCTATTTAAATGAAAAATATACTGTATTTATAGTTGTATTCGACAACTCCAAACAGATGTCAGATTGGTTACTCTACGCCTTCACCACTGCATGCAAACCTCAAAAAAATGTCGCACGAGATTCATTTGTATGTATGAATTAATTTCTTACGCACGAATAATGTCGTAATCGAGTGCGTTCGCTCGTCTGTACGATGTGCGTTTTATGTCATGTGTTCAACCACGAACAGGAATTTCGGTACCTTTTACGTGCCTCGAGTAGGCAAACAAAACACACGACACGAATACTTATTTAAAACAATGAGCATTTCTTCTTGGGACATTTTTAACGATGTAACGGTCGGACGTCAGAAATGTAGACATTTATCTTAAGAAAATTGTAGGTCAATAACTGACATTTTTCTCAAAACTAAGAATTCCTATTTAAACTCTCAATTAATCTAACGTATCTGTCTAAATTATATGAAACAATGTAATTTTTTGTTCTCAGGATGTTTTCAATGATAAAACGGTTGGACTTCGAAAGTGTATGTAGACATATCTTGAGACTTATTCCTGAAATGCCAATTCGTAGGCCTATATATAAACTTGGTTTTTTCCAATTTATCTGAATCATGTATAATTGATATATCTATTTAGAACAATGAGCTTTTTTGTTTTTCGGATATTTTCAATGAAATAACGGTTAAACTTTGTATAAATATAGACATGTCTTGCGGAAGTAGTATATATAAAATCTTTAGTGCTATACTTTATACTGGAATTTAATTATATATTTGATATGAGTCTATATATAAATATCTTCAATTATTTGATTTTTCTGTGCTCTATTGTTACTCTACATTCCAATGGATGTAAGGTCTATAATTATGTGTAGATTCAAAATTGGGATACCAATTCGACAACCAAATGCAATTTGAAATGAACGCCGTGAAAAAAATAATTAAAAAATCATAAATTCCATACACAATACATAATTGTAGGCTTCACGTTGACTCAGTAAATGCGTTTCCTCATTGATGCAACCCACGCGATCAAAGTCAAACATGGTGTTAATTTCCTATAACAATTGTAATTATAGGGTATTGAACGAATAAAATGATAAAAGGTAATTGTACCAAGAATAATGTATTCTAATTAAACTATCCTACCTTTTATTGATTAATTAACTAAATTTTTATGTATTTTGTTAGTACACTAGTCTTGTTGTTACATATAAAGTGGTTGATGAAGCCACATAAAAACGTGTCATTAAGAAAATGTACTGACATTATACGCACTCAAACCAGTATAGATAATGACACCGTACAAATATGCACTCCACGTATAGAGTCTGTGGAAAAAATGGAAGTAAAAAATAATGGGCGTGGGTTATCATTTGAATTAAAATTCACAATAAATAATTTCATGTGATCATAAGTGTAAACAACTGAGACGTGTAGTCGAGTGGTTAATACACTGAACCATCATTCAGGAGACGGGGATTCGATTCCCGCCATGGTGCTACCATCCTGACAGGGGTTTTTCGTGGATTCCCTCTATCGTTCAGGTCAATACTAGGATGGACGACCGACTCCTTCCCACTATCCAAAAACATCTAATGAAATAACCATTCATCTTATCATCCCACCATCTCATATATCATTCAACGACGCCAATAGATCGTATATAGTTAACAGTAGAGTGCGTCGTTTAACCCAATATATATGTACAATAGGCTATACACTGCTTATAACATACATTGCCGAGCAGTTTAGTGTCAGACCACAGACCTATCGGTAAGCGAGAGGTTTTAACCTGAGCCAGACATGCGTGGGTTCGAATCCCACACAAGCACAGGTATAATTACTATGTTTCATTATCGTCAATACCATCAACCCTAATCCTCTTTGCAATCAATTAATGATTCTTGTTACAATTAATTTGTAATAGATCGTTATAGACAACCGCATGGTATTAATTACTACCGGTGTTTTCCAAGTTATTTCTCATTTTCTTAGAAGATTAAGACGATCATCCATAATTATATATACGTGATGGTGTTGAAGTATTCATAATAATTCATACATCTTTGAAAATCGTAATAATATTCATGACATTCATTTCATTCGCACGTACATTTAAAAATGATTAGAATAATATAAACTAATTGTCAGTTATATCAATCACTTAGCCGCCCCTCTCGCCAAGTTGATATATTGCCTTAGAAACTGAAGTCTAGCCGAGCATGGGTTCGAGTCTCGCATGAAGCTCAGGCTTTTGTTAACATCATTCATCTTTCATTCGCTCATTCGTATCCCCAAATAACGTAGATGTTGGTGGAGTCACAAGCAAACAACAATAATCTCATCATTTACTTATCAAACGTTAAAAAATACGTTTTAACGGTACTCCTTTTTAATTAGTGTGCTTGTTGTTAAAGTCGTTCACCATACAGACGTAAATCCTCACTAATTAATCGCTTCTAATAAAATGTTATTAAAACAACAGTTTAACAATATATTATAATTATATCATTCATAATGTATGAGATGATATAGGCTTTTGTCACATCAACAAATGTAATATAATCAACACGAATTTACCTGTCGTTCGAAAACATCACTTGCACAATTCCGTACAATTAATTATTTTCTATAACCAATAATGCATTCTCATACACTGCACAAACTGAAATGACTGCACTTACACCAATGCAACAACACGCTGGTGACACTAACGCATGTACACACGTACTGTCGACTGTCGGTCTGTCTCCTGCCACAGCTGATGGCTACACTCACGTCTGTTCACGACGGCGGCATGACTCATAAGAAAGCCCGCGCGATCATTTTGAAGTTCGAACGTCGTTCACTTTTTCACCTATATCGAGGATAGCACAACAAAAGGTAAAAACCAGTCTGCCCACATCGGTGGTAACATCGGTAGTGTGAGAGGTAACCTGAGGAGGTGACTAGTCGGGTTACTGTGCTCGGCAATTCCGATGAAGGACGAGTAAATGCTGTGGAGAAAGGCATTATTACTTATTATATCTTATTAGAATAGTTGACGAGGGAAACGCTGTGAGTTCATGACGTTTGTGGATGAGCGATTAGATTATATTTTTGATGTATATGTGACTTACTTAGACCTAGACCTGGTTTTACAAACTAATAGATAGTGAGTTTAGCAGTAGACCTACGTTGGTTAGACGCATTTTCTTACCTTAACTAATAGTTAGCGGTTTAATACTTGACTTAAAAGTTTGTAAAACTGGCTCTTATTCAAGTAAAAAGCATTACATTCAGACAGACTATTTCATTGTTGAGATTAAGCTCATTGAAAATAATGGAGGGAAGGAAAAATTCTCAACTAAATGTTATCTCATACGAATTGGTGAATAAAAATAAGTTCATTTTGTCAAGTTAATATCCCAAAAAACTATACACAAATTAATAACTAGGCATTGAATATAAAATTGAGTTCACAAACAAACGTTCTATGTGAAGATTATAGTATTCTTTTTGAAGTTTGAATGAAAGATTGCATGAAGGAAATACAGAACAGAAAAAATAGAGTATCCTAATCATTGCGATATTTCTAAATTTTAAGCATACATATCCACAAAAGGGGTTTGGTATTTTAAAACAGGTAGGCCTACTTTTCAGTTTATACAAAAGTTTTAGAGAAAGAGATTCTCACAATTAAATCACAAAGGAGTCACACATTAGTAAAATACACATTAATGAATCATAATTAAGAAATCAAAACTGTTGTTTGACAATAAAAAACATCTACATAAAATGTTCAAACTGTCCTTTTGTTTTATTTGAGAGAAGATTTCTTTTTTATAAGAACTGTATTAACTCAACTTGATTATTAATGTTTCGCGAAAGACCCATGAGATCAGCTTTTTAAATAACTCATGTGTTTTTCAACTTCGTTAGCTTAACATTTCGTTGGAGTTGTATATATATACAGTAAGCCTATATATAAAAATCATAAAAAAATGATTATTTTGTACAGTTTTTCGTTGCTTGTCAAAGCAACCAGTTACTTCTCCTTTAAATCAATATTTGAAAATACTAATTTTACTATTGAACACATTGAGCACTCTGATCAGTGTATTGCCATAATCAGATAAAACATGTTTCATGTTGGTAATGACTATTGTTTGTTTCTGGTCTATGTTTATACATCATTGAACGACAGATACAAAAAGTTCAGTACTCATGTGTGAGATTTGTTCTGAACGTACCCTTCAAACAGCAAATTTCGCCCAAACTCATTGAACTTGGATGGTTGAACATGAAAAATCGCCGAAATTTTAATACAGTAGTTTTGCTTTATAAAATAATCAACAACAAGTCTCCAGCATATTTATATAACAAAATCGCTTTCACGTCACAGCTTCATCATCATAATGTTCGTCAAAATTCCAATTTGGTTTATCATCATCACAATTCCAAATCTTCATCTTCATTCTCAATAAGTGCTCCAAGAAGATGGAACGAGTTGCCAACATCATTAAAATCAGTAAAATCCCGAGGTATATTCAAATTATCATACAAAAAACAATTTTAGTGAAGCAAAATTCTGAGATAGTTTTAAAAAATCATGTTTAATTTAGTTCTAATCTGTCAGCTCTTCCTGTTCTTTTTTTTTTCCTTTTCCATTTGTAAATTTATAGTTCTTTTTATTACATCATTATTCGCATTTTAGTTATTATACTCATAAGGTTAGGTGGAAGAGCAGAAACTCATGTATCTGAACCTCGCCATTTCATTTTTGTTAAATAATCATCTCATTTTATAATTTTTATATGTAAATTGTTATTTCTGTGTTTCTTTTGTCAACTAGGCCTACTCAAAAATGAATAAAGACTTATTATCATTATTATTATCCTATACTCGACCATATACATAATAATTATATTGATGAATCAAACATAACCCAATTCGAAACTGAGAAGGTCGAAAATTATCATTTCAATTCAAACACAATAATAAAATGATTGTGTAGAGAGAAAGGGCGAAATCAAGGTTTTTGGAATTTATAATATGCATAATTGTATGATTCCATGATATTTGGTAGAGATTATCACTGTTTACTTTTATGAATAAATCATTAGATGAACAAAGTGATGATCTTTCGAAATTCTTTCATTCGTTCCTAAATTATTATTCTCAAAAGTCTAATTGATTTTTGTACACTTCTAGTTTTTTTGTCCTCGTTCGACAACTATAGACTGATTAATTAAAAAAATGCATCAGGCAGACAAAATGAAATAACACATCAAGGCATCAACCAATCGGAGCAAATGCAACAAAAATGCTCTTCATTTTTGTTAAATAATCCAAATTGTCTGATGAGAGGTACATATAGTACTGATTTACACTCTGAAAAGAGTGGTAAACGTGGTAATATACTATAATTACAGCAATGAAGCTTTTGTATTTTATTATTTTAATGACGTTTATGTAAAATTAGCAGAATTATTTGCAAATTTCAATTAGTCCTTCGTAGATTATGTGTCAGTTGATGTCAAGATCCAGGAAGCACATGTTTTTGAGTTATATATTTGTTCTATATTTATTTCCCAGTGCGTTTATTTCAGGTGACAACTTGGAAATCATTTCATACAAGAATAATAAAAATGTGTAAAACACTCGGGACGCGTATTGCAAAAAATAAATAAGCTAATATGATAACTGGTAAATAATAGATGATTATTCATAAATGTACAATCATTTCATTGCTGGTAACTATAAGGTGTCTTGGTTACCTGAATTAACGACTAGTGATTGACCCGCCCACAAACGTCACAAAAGCTTTGTAACATCCAATCGAATTGGCTGTTTGTTATGTGGGAAAATTGACATTGCCTCTCAGAGTATCTTTAATGAAGTATAGATCTAGGTGGCCTGCCGATAAGCCACGTCTATCACTAGTGATCAGTTACCATGATGTAGACGACTTACGTAGACGAGTCTTTATAAAGACTCAAGTAGACCTCTATTCAGAAATTTTAATATTATGACCTTACCATGTATATATATATAAAATACAATTCTTTATGTGTTAGAAAACAAGAACCTTTTAAACGATGATAATGTAGAGCATAGTCATAACACCAGAAAGAATAATATAAATGTAATGAAGCACACCCTATCAATTGTAAAGAAAGGGCCTATACATGCTGGGACTAAATTTTATAATGCTCTACCTCTAGAAATGAAAAATGACAATTGTTTTAAAATTGAACTAAAGAATCACCTTATCAGTAAATGTTACTATAGCGTTAAAGAATTTCTAGAAGACTGACTATATTTAATTTTAATCATCGACACTAGTCAGTTCTACATATACCAGTATTGTAAGTTTTTAAAATATTATTGACCATTGTATATATTTTATTTTCTCTGTATTTAGTTTTATTTTGACGATGACAATATCATGTACTTGATCAAACAGTATTAATAAAAAAATTATTATTATTATTATTATTATTAGCTTGTCGAACTCTTCCAGGATACGGTTCTGTTCGCTCTCTTTCACAAGGGCGATCTGACCATCACAGAATTTGAGATTGTTCTGATCCTGTATGGTCAAGGTAATAAGTAGTTTATCAAGTCACTGCATCATCACACGTATATCGTCTGTCTTTTTCAATCGTATCTTTCTATCTACTCATTTTTATATCTAGTTTTGAGTTTTGATATTTCCTATATTTGTACAATGTGCAAATCATTTAGACTAATAAATAAATTTCCACTACCCATAAAAACCTTCATCTCATCATCCCATCATCTCATTAATCATTCATCCGACGCCAATAGATCTTAGTAATCATTACAGTGCGTCGTTAAAACCCAATATAAAAAAAAAATGAACAAAAGTCTTTCGTTGATTCATCATTCTTCTAACGTAATTCATTTATATTTCTCTCCACGCATCTTTTGGACTTTGTATCTTTGCTTTTACTTATTTTTTGTATCTCATTATAATTTCCTTCCATCCTCTCCTTTCAACCTCTAAACCAAGATGCATTGAGGGTTGTATTGGTTTGCTGCTTCTTTGGCAACCGCAACCATCAATGCATCTTGCTCTAAACATAAAACATAAAGACAGGAGATTTTCAATAAGAAATCCTATAGTTAACATAGTTCACCAAAATGTTTAATATCCTTCCGTTACTCACATTGTAATGGTCGGTAAATTTCAGAAGTAATTAGGTAAATAATTATATGATTCGCATTTCGTATGACCTGACTCAACTTTCAGTATATAGGTGTGTGGTGGGCCTTGGTCGTGAGTCAATGTTAATCAAGGTAGGCGCGAGCATCATAACATTCAGGTGTTATTAGAAATAAAATAAATGACCAAACCTAGATGACTCATAAGCTGGCTGGATAAGCGCATTTACATAATATAAAGATTCAATCGGGCTCGTCGCATCATAGCGGCTTGCATGGCCACTCACAACCATCTGGTTTATGAATAAACATTCGTGTTAGAAGAATATGGTTAATTCAGATATATACTTATATATTTTTCATAAGAATTCGTGGCATATTTGATTGCTTTTTCATTTTTGTGTACATTAAACATTAAAAACATTGAAAACATTAAAAACGCAGTCCTGGTGTTGAAGACCATCAGTTTTAAATAATCAAAATGGGGTGGTAAGATCGCCCTTGTGGTGCCCCGTCCAAACGATCCTATCTTTCATCCATAGCCTTAATTGGAGAACAATGATTTTGTATCAAGTTTCAATGTTATTAAAAAAAAAAAAAAAAAACATTAAAAATGTCATTATATTTTTATACTTTAATATGCCCACTTTTTCTTAGTTTTGTTTCACACCATATTTATCATTTTTTTTTAGCCAAACTGAAAAATCAATTCGATAAAAGAGTTCATGATTCTTGTTTTTGTATCATCGATCATATATCTTGTCAGATAATGTTCGAAAGACTGCATGACAGAACAAAATAAAAATCAGAATGATAATTGACATCGCATACCGTAATTCTCAATTTTACTGGTTAAAATGAAGATAGTGAATGATAAATATAGTAGAATAAAAAATACCATCATGTCGCTGACCATAACTATTGTTTTTTAATGTTTTCTTTTCTAGTTTAATTGATTATTTTTTAAAAATTTTTCACAATAGTTCCTGCTTAAATAAAATAGTGTCATAATGATAAATTGCACGGTATTTATCTCACCAATTACAGTTTAACGCCACTGTTTTGATTCCTGGTATATATTGATTTATATTCTAAGATGTGTAAATAGGTATTTTCCAATCTACAAGAGGGAGACTTGTGTCACCTGTCTCTTAGCTTCATGTATTCAGTTTATATTATTTAAATTTAATGATGTCATCTAACATTTTCTTCAAATCTGTTGATAAATAAACGGAAACTCACTTTCGACCTAGAAAAATAAATAGTCTCATACATTTTCGTAATTATGAAAATGAAATGTTATAATTTGTCTTCTCATACATCATGATTAATTTTGTAACAGCTAGTTTTATGATTTGTATAACAATGTTCATGTGATACATGCATAATTATAATTTATGTTCCAAAGCATGCCGTTAAAAATAACAATTGCGTTTCATATGTGAAATAATCAGAATAAAAATAAAAAATAAATATTTATCATAGTGCCATTTCAAATGTGTCAGCATCACCAACGTAATTGTCTTTGATTCCAAATATAATTGAGCTTATTATCAACGATTGTTCTATGATAGAGCAAGGGCTTAATTTGTTTTAGTTTTTTTATAGTTTGAGTTTTCCATATTCATTATCACTTTATTGTATAGTAAATGTATGTTTTTGAAAGTAAAAATGTCTCGTATATTATCATTTATTACTGTTGATAACAGTATAATGCAATTCTAGATAGTTTTGTTACTAGTCAAAAATATTCGCAAGCGGTTTGAGATAAACAAGGTACCGGGAAATTTCTGTCACGTGACATCAGCCATTGTTAAAGTTGACGGACAACAATGGATTACACGATCACACTTTTCATTTATTTTACTTCACAATGACTTCATTTTCTCAAATTACCAATAAATAGCAGATAATACTACAAAGTGACAAATAGATTCGAGTTTTGCCATTTTTCAGTGACATAAGTAGGCCTACGAGTTTCCTAAGTATGCCGATAAGTGACGCTACTATAGCGCAATGTCCATGAGGATACATCGCGTGCTCCGAACGCCTCATAGGTAGGCAGCTTGAGTTGTTTGACAGTTAAGCGGGACAGGATTCAACACGCTCAAGGAAATTGAAGAATAAAATTATAATGTCTACATATACGTACTTGATATTCAAATTTTATGAGCTGAAGTACCCTGGTAATGACCTTCACCTTAAGAATAATAGTTACCATTGGTTTCCAATGTAGTAATCAATTATTTACCGCAGTACCTATTTATAGTCAATACGACTTATTACATTGTAGTCTGGGAAATATCAAATTTAATTAGGGTGATCAAATGTATGGTTTTCATTTAATTATATGATTCTTGATTGAAATTTTCAATAACTAACTCAATTCATTTATACAGTACAAATGTGGAATATTCAGTTTCCTTCCAAGGTTTGATTACAAAGGGTTGATTCACAAGGGTTAATGTTCAACAATATAACCTAAGCAACAGACAGACAAGTCTTTAATAATGTCTATAGCTGTATTATTTTGATTGTTGCTAAATTAACGATCACCCCTTGTAAATACAAGTATAACCATTTATAACTCTGTCTATCGTCTATCGGTAGGCATTCGTATCGTGGAAACCACAAATGACCCTGACAAGTAATACAATTTTATGTAATACAAGTAATACCCTTGTACTATTATTGAGTGAAGAAACAAATATTTACCTGACGCAATATAATCAAGTCGTTGACGCGCCATACAACCTCAGTATTCATTCATTAATTCATTCAGTAATACAATTACTGTTACTTTCCATTATTGTCAATCATTTTCAGTTGAATAACTTTCCTTTCAACAAAAATAAAACTGAACTTTCCTTCAAGTTTCCTTTTCAAATAACCATTTCATACACGATGAATAATTGTCTGACCGTTCGAAATTCAAATGATTAAATTGATTATATTCAGCTGACGTGGGCGGTGGGGGAGGGTGCTGTCAGAAAGAGTATACAGGTAGGTGAAAATGACGTCATCCGATAGGCTGATGAACATTTGTCACGTGACTTCGATCGGTAATTGCGCGCGTCTAGTTTCGAATGTTTTGAAAAGGGTTGTTGTTAGTGATTCTCGCGCCAGTGATAGACAACGCGTAGCGACGCTCGTGAGTTAGTGTGTGTTCGTGTGTATGTGTATAAAACGTTGATACCCTCGCAGTTTCATTGTTGGTGAGTTGATTTTCGAAAGCATTACAAATTATTGAATACAAACTTCTGCATTAAATGAGTTCATATAGATTTTATCTTCATTAGTTTTAGAAGATTGAAAGTTTAATAATATAATGTAGCCCTTTGGCCTTTCCCCATCAAACTACCATTACATTTCTGTGCTGTCAGTTTGTGGACGATAATCAAAAGCAAAATTACCAACGAAGAAACTTCAAATAATAAAAGTAGGAATAATCTTCCTTAACATTCTATCACTGTCAAGTTACAACTCTGGGGATGATATTTAAAGTTTTTATTTGTTTGTGTAATATTATGTGTCAAGTTATTGAGAATGTAACTGAGTCATAATAATGCGATCAAATGCGTTTGCGTACATTCTTCGTGCTTGGGATTATTCATTATTATTTACCGCTTTGAAAAGTACAATGTTGTTGTTCTGTTGATTTAAAGACATCATGCAGGATGCAGGTACCATACGAATTTAACCACTGAGCATTTTCATTGCCATCGTTTTTTGTATTCAATGTTGCATTTATTCATGTGTTTGCATTGAATACTTTCCATATAATTAATTTTTACTACCAACTGTGAGAGAAACTCATTATTTTAATTATTATGATACTTAAATTGACTTTAATTTAAGTGATACCGAATAATAAAAGTAGTTTCATGTATACATACACATCACCAGGTTACAAAGTTGTTTTTGTATATCTATCAAACGTAGAGTAACATAACGGTATTGAGTTTATGGTGTAATTGAGTTGATATTTTATTATGTATAGGCCTACTCGGTAAAAGACCTTTGACTAAGAAAAATATACGTTAAACTCTAATATATAGTATCTATTTGAAATAATAGTTGGAATGTAAATTCTACTTTAGTTTCATTAATAATGTGTACAACACTCAAAATATTGTAATCAAACGGAAACTCAGAAAAATTATAAAAAACATGTCTTAAGAGGACCAAACTGAGAAAAAGATGTATTACATGAGTTAATTAGAATACAGATTTTGAATACATTTTTCTACACGGTAACGAATTTCAAACAAATCACAGTAATTATTTATCAATTGTATTTAAATTTGTTCTGTTAGATTAGTGCTATTTTTTACATCAATAAACTATCAATAGATTGAAATATAACTAAAATAATGTTGATATTACTTACGTGACATTATATGATCAATAATAATGAAATTAAAAAAATTTGGAGGTGCGGGGCATTGATCCCCGTACCTCTCACATGCTAAGCGAGCGCTCTACCATCTGAGCTACACCCCCAATGAATTTGTAGAGGCAAAAAACCAGTCTAGTCGCATATACTGACCTACATTACCTATTCACAGCATCACATTTGGCTCGCTCTACACTTTCAACTTTCACTTTCTAATTGTATTATTGGTCGCTATCAGCCATTAACTGATATGGGGGTGTAGCTCAGATGGTAGAGCGCTCGCTTAGCATGTGAGAGGTACGGGGATCAATGCCCCGCACCTCCAGATATATTTTGAAAAATGTAATTCATTCGGACTTTACATGAAACGTCAATGCTATGTATGTTCAAACCAATTAAGAAGGTTGTTGATTGATGTTATAAGAAATTAAGAACAAATGAACAAATAATTCAACATTATTAAAAACAAATGTTTACCTACTAAAATCATTGTTTGGGTAACGTAAATAAGTTGATTATTAGTAGTGTTCGTCTGTCTGCACTATCTTGCACGAACTTGCACCAACTTACACCGATCGGTCGGTGGCCGTTCGTCTGACTCGGGGCAGAATAGTGCAGCTTGCACTCGGCTGTTCGTTTGTCGACGCACGGTGAACTAGAGTAAGTTGGTGTAAAAAAGTGTAAGAAAAGTTACCCCTGTACGTACAGGTGGTGTAAAGTAGTGTAAGCAGATTTTACGCGCGCAACATGGATGTATCTGTGGATGCTATTCACGTTTTACGTACGGACTGATGAAAACGGGATATTGTTTAGCTCTAAATTTTAGTTTTATCAGTTCATCAATCATCCATGAGATATTTGTTAATTATTATATCAGTTTAGTTCATTAGTTTTATGAGGATACTTTTATTTAGTTTATTAACAGTGCTCTCAAAACAATATTGTTTGAATATTCCGGGTGTCAAGTAGCTTACTGGCGATTCTCTCGTCTTGCTACTTTTCTATCATCTTTTAAATATTATATAAATGCTTTTGGCCAAGGGTTATTGGTCATGAATATTTTTGTCTCGACCAATATCATTAGTAGTAGTAGTAGTAGTAGTAAACTTTATTAGCATGTTGCTATTTACATATTCAATTTCACTTTACATTCAATAAAACACTAAACTTAACATATTTCTAAATTCTAGAAAATCTAGGCCCATGCCTTTATATCTAGAATGTAATATTGTCATTTTTCTTTATAAGGAAATTTATCATGAGCGTAGAAATTAATTGAAAGTTGAAACATATTTTGAATTCGCGGCAAGTAGTTTGTGGTACGCGGTGGGTGGTGGCTGTTCGTCTGTAATTGTTAGTTCACGTACACCAAGTTGAACTGAACAACGGCGCATCCTGCACGGAGTTGAACTCAAGTTGCTCCACCCCCTTAAAGTGTACTCTAGTTCTTTTCAGTTCATGACAGACGAACACAACTATTATTACAATACAACAATTAGAATCTTTGTATTCAACACTGACAAAGAAGTGATTTGTTTCTTTTCATGCGAATATAATTTTTAAATATATACAAAATTGATTGAATATAATTTTTAAATCAATTACAAAATTATTTATATACAATTTTTGAATAAAATCACATAATTTATTATTTAATAAGCATAAAAAGTGTTACCTTTGTCAAATTATATCAAAATTGGTAATTGAATGAATATTAAATTGAAAATTAAGTCATTTATATCAAATTTCAATTATTACTTATAATTATTTAATTTATATTATGTGCTGGCATAAACCTACAGATACATCAATTTAAGAAATACCATTAATAATAATAGAGAATCATAATAAAATATGAAAGGATCGACATCTTCAACTGAGATATATTTAAAATAATTATTCAAATCTTGAGATTTTAGGTATGGTACAGTTTTTGCTAACGCACATTGCATGGACAGAATTAGAACTCCTTGATAACACTATACAAGATCAGAATATAAATGATATAATTAACTGATACTAGTGGATCAGTGGCTACTACGATGAACCGTCATTCGTGAGCCAAGGTGAACATGGTTCCTCAACAGCAGGCCAAGATCGTTTCCATCACCAGTTCAAACTATCCAAAACACCTAATAAAATAACCTTTAATATCATCCCCACATCACATCATCTATCATTAACCGACGCCAATACATCTCAGTCATCATCGCACTACGACATACGTCGTTAAACCTAATATAAATAATTAATAATATTCAAAATACTGTAAATCCATCTATTCAAAAGATTATAAATATATCACCATTATTAAATATAGGTATATGTGTCAACAAATTTATTCATATAACAGAATACTAAGGGCTGTTATTACGTCGTTGTGACGCGGGAGTTTCTAAGTGGTAATTTAAAATTTAAAAGTTGCTGTCACCATAGTCACCCATGTTATTCAAGTTTCCAAGCCAACTCTGAGAATAAGGACAAGTTCTTATCACCATGGTTACCCATGTTATTCAAGTTTACAAGCTAACTCTGAGAATAAGAAAAAGTTCTTACCACCATGGTTACCCATGTTATTCAAGTTTCGAAGCCAACTCTGAGAATAAGGACAAGTTCTTATCACCATGGTTACCCATGTTATTCAAGTTTTCAAGCCAACTCTGAGAATAAGGGTATATGGAGTTGGGGGTGATTATTATCAATATCTTCCTCCCATTCTTGACAATAATGACATTGATTAATTTCGAACATTAATTAGTAATAGCATAATTTTTTTTTATCCATCCTGACGTGGTTTTTCGTGGTTTCCCACAGTCTTCGAAGCAAATGCTTGGATGAAGTACTAATTGGCCACGACCATTAATTAGTAGAGCGATAGGCCTAATTATAACATTATAGGCCTATCACTAATTTAATTTGTGCTTTTTGTATAATGATCAATTTTACATCTGCTGTCAAGGGAAAGAAGTAATCATCCCAAGAGACTTAGTTCAAAGTGGAAGATATCAACATTCGTGTGTTTATACTGAAAGACTTTTATCTACTTCGAATAATTATGGTCACAGACAGCGCAGTCCTGGTGTTGAAGACCATTAGTTTTAAATAATCAAAATGGGGTGGTAAGATCGCCCTTGTGGTGCCCCGTCCAAACGATCCTATCTTTCATCCATAGCCTTAATTGGGGAACAATGATTTTGTATCAAGTTTCGATGTTATTAAAAAAAAAAAAAAAAAATTGAAACATGACAATTGCACTTGCTTTTTCTTCCAGTTGTGTATAACGCGTGATTAATGCCTCCGACATTCGTCGTACGATGGTGATGCGACCCGGTGAAATGATCCTCAAGAGTCCTGCCTCGTCCCGGGGCTCTAGTCCCGGTCATCGAGGCAATGTGGCAGTCAGGTCTCGGGGTTCGAGTCCCGGCAAGACTACTTCCGGCAACAACGTCAGACAATCGCGTGTACGTGGCAGCAGTCCTTCCGGTTCAGACAGGTTCACAGGGAATAGCACACTGCCTAGATCCAGGGGCAGCGAGTAAGTCAATATTACAATCTAGTGTTCATATTTTAGTTCCATTTTATTACTGTGTTTATATTTTAAATTGTATGTGTAAGCTATTCGAATCCATCGTTTGATAAATATTGTAAAACATAAGTAGTGTAAGTAGAATTAAGAGAGAAGTGTAAGAGAAAGTGTAAGAGGAATAAGTAGTAAGAGGAAAGTGAGTAAGTGGAATTATTACTTCCTAATAAAAGTTGCAGTATGTTGTTGGTTCTCGACTGATGAAATTATGAACATTTAAAAGTAGTAGAGGAGAAAAGCTCGCAAATTGCAACAATCACATTTATTAAAAAGGTCTTATTGTTGGTATAGTTAATTGTTACTATATATTTCCCCATTCCCCGGCCATATCGCATTTAGAAGACATTCTGTTGTTACACACATTTACTGAAGAATTATCAAAATGAGGAAGTGGTATAGTATTAATTATTATTTGGATCCAGCAGAAGCAAGTTTTATACATTTGGTAACATATGAACATTGTCAGTTTGGTAATAATGAAAGAGTAGAATAATGCTAGATAAATTATAGAAAAACTAATAAGTCTGAAAGTATAGAAAATTTGTATGCGGTCTGAGTTCACCCCTTGTATGTAAAATTCGGATGAAACATCTTGTCTGTGATGATTGTACCCTCTATAATAATAACACGTTGGAACATTTTTTTAGATTTCCGCTTAGTATATTGTTATTGGTTCCATGTTATTTGGTCCAGGCCTTATTTGATTGAAGTATCAGTCTTTTAGTACCACATCTTCTAAATTTGAACAATTCTCTGTATCTGTATTTTTATTTGA
Source organism: Brachyptera risi (assembly GCA_964007535.1). Lineage (NCBI taxonomy): Eukaryota > Metazoa > Arthropoda > Insecta > Plecoptera > Taeniopterygidae > Brachyptera > Brachyptera risi. The sequence goes on from OZ023332.1 coordinate 35,308,515, forward strand.
ATAATTAACGTAAATATTTACTAAGGGTTCATCGTAATTTACAAATAATTCCAATAATAATTTCTAATAATACCCTATTGAGCGAATCAGGAACTAGTATGGGCTTGTCCAAAGATATTACTATAGTTAGTTGGCTCGTCCCATTTCAAATCGTCTATCGTAAATTCGTAATAAGTCTTATAGATGATATTGTGGATATAGTTTGTTGACCCTTGCTTGTAAACTTTCACGCTTTTGTTGTTGAAAACTATACATATTATCTGAATGAATTGTTCGGTTATGCTTTTGAGAGGCCATTAATTACAATTTACAACAAAGGTGTTTGTAAGGAGTCGAACCCTAGTTCATCGAGTACTCGATATAGGATATTAAAGCATTCCACTACCGGTATAGAGTGAGTTTATCTTTATCGATATATTGTACTAGGAACCAGGAAGACACCACTTACACATTAGGTTTGACAATGGATCAGTCAAGGGAAAATAATTACGTTTGAATCAATACAACGCATACACATTTGATAGCCGTTTTCATAGTTCTCTTTTGTGTAGGACTTTTTGTTCCTCGCTAAACTTGTAATGTGAATTCACACATTTGCCTTATATTCTAGCTTGGAGATGGTGTATTCAGTTTACGAAAGAAATGGATGTTATATATATATATATATATATATATATATATATATATATATATATATATATATATATATATATATATATATATATATATATATATGCTTTTTGAATTCAATTTACAATATTTTGTAATTTTAATACATTTTTTTCTAAATCTTCAAGTTTGTAGGCTTATGGATTGGGAATGGAATTTTCAGAATTTTGTTGTGGTTATTCAATTAAATTGGTTGCAATATTTATTCATATAACATGCAGCGACATGCATGCTTTTTTTTCCCAGTGAATATATAACAGGTAACAACGAATTAATATCAAGTTTTTGATAAATATAGTTCATAGATATAGTGAAACCAAGTATGGTACATTCGAAACAATTCCACTTTGAAATCTTATATTTGGTATATTTCCAATGAAAAAATTAACACAAAAGCAGCTTCGAAAATGTTTATTTGTATTTGTGTTTACTTTTGACCGTGATGAATGCTTTCCTTTGGGGTGGTAAGATTGGTGATCCGTCGGAACGATCTATTGGCATCCTTAACCTCACGTGGGAACAATTACTTCTGAGTCAAGTTTAACACGCTAATAAAATAACAAAAGACAAGCAAACAGTCAAAAAATGGTGAGAAAATATTAAATTATGTAGAATTTTGTAAAATCGACTTTGTACATGTATATTCAATCAATTATTATGAAGTATTAAAAAAACAAAATATAAATCTTGGATATAACCATAGATCAAATGGTAGAACCGTTCTTTGTCAAATTAACACTCTTTAATTTTGACATCCCTTAATTGTGTTATTGTTTTCAATGACGCTATCACAGTTATCACTATTGATGGAGAAATATCTCCAATGTAGAGTCGAAACACGTGACTGTCTAATACACCATATAAATATATAATTTTAAAATGTTATAAATTATTATTATTATTATTTGAAAAACAATTTGACACAAAATGATTGTTACCAAAATTTTACTGAATGATAACAATCTAGAATCGTTCACAATGATACTATTATCAACCAATTATAATATAATAAATAATAGTTTGTGCTCGCCAACGACGAGGCTCTACATAACCCGCCAGTAACAAGTCGTTGAACCATTCATTTTTATATTGTTTGTTTTGCACATAAATCGTGTTATTGATCCAGTTAACGACAAAGCAGTTTGATGTATTACATTATTCATCATGTTGTCAAAGAAGAAAGACCAAATAAAATCAATTTTCTTATATATTTTCAGTTTCATGTAGAATACAAACTGACTTCTTATAGAATATGTACGAACTCACTATATAATGCGTTAAAAACTGACATGACCTTGACCAATTATAGCAATAAGAAAGTTATTGAATCTATATAGACTGAAAAAAGTGTTATCATGGCATACTATATAATGATGTTGTTGAAGGTATTCCATATCAAACTTCATTCTGAACCATTTGAAGCACCGTCATTCAAAATCATTCATTTTCCACTATTATCAATAATTATGGTCATAGGAAAAATTATGGAAAAAACACAGGGAAAATTATGATCACAGACAGCACAGTCCTGGTGTTGAAGTTCATTAGTTTTAAATAATCAAAATGGGGTGGTAAGATCGCCTTTGTGGTGCCCGGTCCAAACGATCCTATCTTTCATCCTTATAGCCTTAATTGGGGAACAATGATTCTGTATCAAGTTTAGATGTTATTAAAAAAAAAAAAAAAAATTATCAATAGCCCCAACGTGACGAGTACATGCAGCTCAGTTGCTAACGAGATTCCGCGAGGTGAGGGGCATATCGAACCTAGGTTCCCTGCCATCGTCCACCTTTACATTTTGAAACCGCTTAGTCGCATTGCTATGTTCGTAAAACTGTAGACAAACATATTCGTATATATAGTGATTATCTTTACATCTCAAATATGGCATTTTTTGAAAATAAGATTTTTCAAAAACGTTTTTCGACAAGATTTCTCACTGGGGTATTACAAAATCTCACAATATAATTTCTCACAATCTACTCTTCCGATCGTTTTCCTCCAAAAATACACTCCTAGCTTATAATATGAGTAAATGCCAATATATAGATTCTAGAAATAGCATTGCTGCAGTTTTGCCTCTTGAACCTATGGAACGCGTACTGACAGAAAAATAAAGAGAAAATACTCAATTTAGAGCGAATGGAAATCTTTTTCGCTATCGCTAATAAATTAAATAAGAGTACTGGTGCGTACCATGATCAAATAGAAAACATCCAGAAATTTAGTTCGTAAATTATCGTTAAATACAGGTTATCAATTGACTAAAACTATTTATATCATATACCGATAATTAATAATAAGGGTATAACCACTATTCTACCACAATGATAATGATAGATTGTGGACCTTAAATTATATTTTATAGAGGTCGTAAGGAAAGTAAGATGATTATACGCATTCATTATTTGTTTTTATAAATAATCATAAACTCGATAATTATAGGGGCTGACACAAATTGAATATGTGTGGAACAGTTTTGATTGGATATTATACTATATTTATATTAGTGATCTAATTAAACATACTTTGTTCCGAACCACTATCAAAACTAAACTGAACTTATATTATGTAGGTTTTATTGTAATCAAATATGGATTGCCTAATTTGTTAGCTTCTAATTTTTTACGCCTTTATTATTCTTAATCGTAATATAGTAATGCAAACAGTACTTGATAATACCCACATTCAGTGAGATCAGTGGAATCAGTGATTCACTAACAGCTGATACTTGAAATTGACAAGTATCGATCATTGATTTAAATCGATTACAATAACATCGAGGGTTTGTTATTATTTGCTCAGCTGAATCGTAATAGTTCGTAAGCACAGACCCTCAAGTTACAGTCAACAAACATTATTATTGATGCCTAGCTTGCAAGTGCGATAAAAAAGAAGAAAATCAAGTTCAAGTTCAAACCCAGGTGAAGAAAATGAGATAATACGCATTCTATAGTAGTACAAATTGTAAGTAAAAATGGTGGTTTTGTTGAATTTTTGTTAACAATACAGTCAATGAACCTTGTTCAATCGGTGCATATAGTTTGTAATTGTAGCATATAAATTAAAGATTTTAATATTACAGTCAATAAATATTATTACTGTTGCATAGATTGAAAGAAGAAAGAAAGAAGGACAAGTCTTTCAAATCCACGAAGAAATGAGTGAAAGGACGTTAACAAAAACTAATGCCTAATGCGGGACTCGAACCCACGATAATGGTGACTTCAGTTTCTAAATTGCGGTGCCTCAGCAAACCGAGCTTACGAAGGTGGCTTTATAATCATCTTCTAATTCGTACCCCCGTATAACCTAGCTGCTGGTGGGGTCGTTGAACAAACAATAATCCATCAAGCGGAGAAATAGAGACAATACGTACTCTTTTGGGACATATAAAAAAACATTGGTGGATGAGTGATGTAGTGGTTGCCAATGGTTATGATTGTTTCATTCATTGTTTTGTTTACTCCAACACAGATGCTCCAACTTTATGATAAGCTTGATGATAAATTGACAAACATGCTATCTCCTATAGACGATTCTGTCAACTAACAAATGACCAAAAATCGTAACCATAGCAACATAGCGAACTGTCAATGATTGCATTGGTCAATACCAACTGATGGACATTGTTGTCTGTCACACTCAACATTGAGTGACGTCACTTGACATAAGCTTATACGCTTTGTTTTCAAGAAACATACCAATTCCACTAATTCACCAGATCGATGTCCCCTGTCCGGTCATGCACATACCATGTGACCATTATTCAAACTTTGGTCGATCTTATACACCTATAGGTGGAACGACCCGGATACACACTCAGCTTTCTCGTATACGCTGTTTAATATCAGATTAGCTCTGCGTAAAAACAGAGCAAGACAAATAATATTATTTCTATAATAATATAGAATTTTTTCATTCATTTGATATCGAAGTTTATAGCTGATAAAAGATTAGAATGTCATGCAAGTTAAAAATAAATCAGTAATAAAAGAATAAGTAATAGTATATAAGTCTGTATGGTTGTTATTTAAAAAAAACTTGTATAAATATAGTCACTTAATTAAATGATTTGCTCTCGTGCAGGGAAATGTTCAACGACTAGGTTCATGCCCCGGTCAGGTCCTAGGGGTGGAGTAAGAACGTTGACCCAAACCACTCGAGGAATGATGTGATATGCAAAACAGCCCCCAAGAAACTCGCGTATACTTCCGCATGTTCTAATTCAGTTGAGCACGTGAAAACTAACCTTCCATCACGCTCCATTATTTACTACAAATTATCTTATCTCTTGAATCACGAAATAACCGAACTTTTAGTTGATGCTTTTTTTTACAATCCTGATATTTTATGCATGCAGGGGAATCGATCGAATAATCGAAATATCATATTTTTGTGATAGTTTTTGAATGCTATACGATATTAAAATTCGTATCGAGTAGAAACATAGACTTTCAATTATTAATACAGAATGTAGTGGTTCAGAAAGAAATTATAGGCAATTCAGCTATAGTTAAAAATGAGATGGATTAAAATTGATTATTCATTTTTGTGGTAAGATCGCTCGTCCAAAAAATCCTTTTTTCATCTCTAATTCTAATTGGGGAACAATTTTCGATGACAAGATTTCGTTGTGATATAAAAAAAAAAAATAACTGGTACACATTTGACAAAGTTCTTTTTATACAGTTGCTCACTCGTGGAATCTACTGATCATAAAGGTAGTTCTTTCAAAATTAATTCATATTTTGTAGTTATCAAAAAAGATGTATGTTTCTCACAAATAAGGTTTCAATTCCTTTTTTGCTTTTCAAAAGCGATTAGCAGAATTTACCGTTATTAGCTACTTGGTAACATCACCTACCAGAGGCACATTGATTTTTTGAATTGATACTGCACATTTTAATGACACTTTATAATGAAGGGAACCGTTCTCGGACATTTCTTGTCCTAAATGTGCCTAAGCATGGTAAAAGGCGGTTGATGTACGCCATTCCATTCATTTTTAATTCTGTTCCTCAACATCTATTGAAACTTCAAAACTTATGTTCTGTCAAAAGAGAAATTAAGTACTGGCTTTTAGACTCCTTGAGTGGTACTCTGTAATTATTTCACTCTGCAAATTGATTTTTTTGTCACTAATGTGTATTATTCGTATCCACCATTATCCTATTTCTTTCCCCATTATTCTATCTTTCTAATTTAATTAAGCGCAATGTTATTTTTCATATACAAATGTAGTGTTTCCTTTCTTAGTTTTATTATTCTCTGTATAATCCACAGATGAGCCTTGTGCTAGGCTTTGTGGACAAGTGAACCTTATGTTTTATGTAAATGAATGATGATAATAATAAACAACTACTACTAAAACATAAATGTGTGGTTAATGTTATAAGAACGTGCTTGCTTAGTTTAACTCGATGCTCATGAGCGGACAAGCGTTTGAATAATCGACTTGTCAATTACGCCCCGGCTTTCAGTTCCTTATGTAGATACGAGAAAAATTCTGTATTGACGTATACTTATAGCTACTTTCTTCAATAACAAAATGAATTAAAAATCAAATTAATATCTTCAAAACTATAGTCGTGAGAATTACCGGCGTAAAAGCTTACACGCCTAGCATACTTTTTCTCATTATTATAAATAGAATATTTCTCTGATTTTTTTAAATGCATATTATTCAACTTATTCTAGTGGGCTGTTCGAATTGATAGATGTGTGTGTGTGTGTGTTCGTTCCCTACATATATATGTATAGGAATTAGCATAAATAATATCAAGTATTGCATGCTAGGTGTAAAGTTATCATAAAAGGTGACTCCACAGTCTACAGTTCTCAGTAGGGGTTGATCAAGTTCGAGATATGCCATTGATTGAGTAGAAAAACGACTGCACATTTGATGACGCGGCTCGACGACGTCGTCGCTTATACAAAGATAATAATGTATTTTTGTTATGGCTGGAATTCAACACATAGACAATTATTGATATAACCTAAGAAAATAGAAGGGCATCCATAATAACTTATAATGTGGAAAATTACGATTGGGAAAATGGTCGATATCAATTAATAAAATAAAAAAAAACGAATGTTTGCGTCGTCACGTTGTTAGATATATATGACGTGTGACAATCTATGACTCAAATTATGACAATCTATGACATTAAGTGTGGTTTTCGAAGTACTGCGAGCAGCGACCATACCGATTCGTTGAATAAGTGTTGATTATATTACCCAAAATCGACCACAACACAATAACTTATTGATACACAAACATCATTAGGAGCTTTGTGTATACTGTTGATCGAGTAGCCAAAGTGAAAAAGTAGTTTGTTGTGGAATGTATGAGTTCACAAAATAAAAACATTGGATATTTGTATTGCTGGGCTTACATACCTTGCGTTATTCGGATTGCGAATTCGCTAAGCGGTTTTTTAAGCTACCATGATTATAAAACGACCAATCAGTGACGAAAGTTACGCGATTTCTGATTGTTGAGCTCGCCTCAATTCCACCGCCTTGCGAAAGCGAAACGCAAATCGCGTTCATGGAAGGCCAGCATAAGAGGACAGATGAATACCATAATTTGCACATCATAATTTTTTTCTAGTTTCTCAAAGAAATTGTTTTTTTAAATTCTATATTTTCACAATTCTAAATGTAAGTTACTTGCAATATAACTTGCGTCATTAGGAATTACTTCACAGTATAATAATGCATAATTTACCCTCACTATCTCCGTTGACTGTGGCAGCCAACTGAACAAACGTAAAAGTAATTTTACATATATTTGTAAACAAAGTTAGTTCTTTGTATCACTAGTATAGATGACTGATGAACGGTATAGGCTCAGAGATTTGGACTGTGAATTGGTACATGTTATCAACATTGGTGAGATGGGGATTTTAACCACCATAATACTGCAGTGCCCGACGAACGCAACCCTCAATACATCTTAGTTGAGGTATTCGTCTATGGTTGAGGGCAAACAAGCTAAAATCATAGACGAAAGATATACTACCACGATTTGTCACGCAATAATCTGAACTAATAATAGAACTGATTCTCACTTATACTCTCACTACTTTATTACTATTATCTTCTAATCCCCTCACCTGCAACACTTTTAGTACTCACGCAAACAGCTAGAAAAAGATTAATTGCAGATGTATAGTCGAGGGGAACGAATTGACATGCACGGGCATTCATTCATGTTTGGCCATAATAGTGAAGTGTCTTGTTAGTATATCTTTAGTCTTTATAATACTAAAGTTATGACTGGAGAATACAATATGGGGGACATTGTTGAACATTTACGTCAACAATGTGTAACACCACTCAATAGAAGCCTATCACAAACATATGTCTCCATCATCTACATATGTATTCAGTCATTTCTTTTTGAAGATTTCTATAAACACAGCTCTAAGCATCTTCAAAAATCATGGAAAGTTGTAAAAGTCTATCTATATGATGTTATCTCCTTAATCATGGCTTCTACAGTCTGCATGAGTTTAAAAATGGTGAAAATTGCACATGTAACTTCTGTCTCACTTGATTTCTTTGCTTGACTATGTGGAGCTTTATTTCAAGAACTAATGTAATTATATTATTTTACCTATGTTATCACGTCTTGACACGTTTCAAAACTTGTGTGATCTTTCGATGACACACATTCATGAGTGTAGTTACATCATTTATATATCATTATATAATATTATATGTATGATAATTAATTGAATAAATATATTATTATTGTTTTTATTCAATCAATTCTCGGTTTCCCGGTGGAAGGTTCAGTGGAGCGGGTACACATGCGTACCAAACTGCCACTGAACTTATATTCAATTACAATTATAAATACAATGAATTACTTCAATGGATATTCAAAAATTTCCTTACAATGCGACAAGAGTACCGACCGCTATCTGACCGCTATCTAATAATGACCGCTAATATGGTCTAATATGACCGCTTTCTGCATTTCGATGAATGTATTATCTAAAACATATTTAGCATTTTTTTCTTCATGAGTTTTCATCAGGTTCTGACTTAGTGGTACAGCTATATCAATCACAAAACCAACTTTTGCCATTTTGTCGATGTGGATGATATCAGGTCTATTGTAGTGTATAGTTATTATTATTATTATTATTATTATTATTATATGTATGTGTTATTTGAATCTAATTAAAAAAAAAAAAAATTATTATTATTATTATTATTATACTCTCACCTTGTCGATGATTCTCATACCATCCAATGTGTTTGATCACATCAATATACGTGCTACACAGCATGAACGACCTACATAGTTGATAAATTGTTTAATAAACAAATATCGACAAGATGATTATAAAGTGTTTAATATACAATGCAGTTTTATTGATCATGCATAATGGTAGACGATACATCCCGCAATACACCAACTGATAACATAATGCTGGTACGTAACGGTCACAAGAACCATCAGTGATTACTATTCATGGTGCCCTGCTTTTCCTTCTACGACTTATTGATAAGACCAAGGTGAAGGTTGTTGGATAATACGTCACTTTTCGCTTCGGCATTCAAATGGTGAATACATATTTTTGGCGAAAATTTTGAAAGAGGTGAGATATGAAAATTGGTAATGTAATTGAACGATCTTTCACATATGGTATGTGCATTATATAGGCGTGTATTAAACCCAACATTACCGCTGATGATTTGCAAGTACAGTCACTTTCATACAGAATTTTAAACTAAAAAGCATATTTAGGATTGAAAATCATGACATTAGTTTATTGATTGAAATATACGTATACCGATTTGGTTAACACTTAAATATCGATTTGGTACGAATAAGAAATGATTTTGTAGATGATACAAAAAATGTATCACTGTAGAATAAGTATATGATATGATATATATATATTATATATATGATATTATATCATAATATGATATTATATGATATGATATTATATGATATTATATGATAATATATCATATATATGATATATGATATATATGATTATTATATGATATTTGTATGAATTTACTTACGATCAAGAATTATATTGAGAAATTATAGCCTTGTAGTTGACAATCGCCTCAAATAATTTCTTCAATATACCATATTTACCCAAGAAAAAATGTCACGAAAGTTATTTTTTAAAATATTTTATGCATATATATATATATATATATATATATATATATATATATATATTTTAAATTTGATTGCAATTTCAAATTTTTGTCTCTAGACCCTAAATGTTTTTTCTGATAAATGTTTTCTGCTTTTTCTTGAACACAAGTCACATTAAACAGAACTAGAACAGAATAGTGCCATTATCACGTGGATACAGCCACGTACCACGTGTGGCAATGTGTTCCATTTGTTCACATCAATGATGCAGCAATTGCCTCCATTCTATCGCATGTCTTCTTCAAGTACGCAGCAACTTGGCTTTTCAAGAAAATACCATAACTAATTCATTATAAAGAACACACGTACACTTTTAATTTATTATTTATCAAAAAATTAACCTATTTTCTTGGCATGAACGTCACTATTATTTCATTAATTATTCATCTTCTTCACTTTATTGAAAAACAAGAAATACGTTGTGTGTATCGCACTTGATTGGAGGTTTAACCTTTAAGCTTGTACGGTTTCGCTCTAATAAATTCATCACTCTATTATTATTAGAAGGGGGTGGGTTTGGTTTGTGATAAGGGAGCGGGAGGTTGGACTCATGGCATTGTAAACGTTCTTGTTAGAAGAACTTGTAACCATTAAAGAAGAAGGTCATCTACCAATGAAATACTTTTATAAACTTCAGAAATTATATATATCTATGGAAACTCGCTATTAGACCTTGAAAGTATTTGAAAGATGTAGTCGAGCTAACAATCGTAATTCCTGTCAAAAAAACACGTAGACTCTCAAAATATCACATCTAAACAAATACAATTGTAATATTTGTTTTTGTTATGTTGGTAGATGACCTTCTCTCGTCGATATAGGTGTTTAATCGAGTATACGTTGAACGTCGATGCGTGACCGAGTGAGGGTTGGCTAGGGGGGAGGGGGGGGGGGGGGTGTTCAAGAGGGGGATGGAGAAGGGAGTGGGGGGAGGGATAGTGACCATAAGGTGGAGGGTTGAGGTAGATGATAGCCCGTGAACGACGTCAAGGGTTGGACGTAGGTCAATCAGAAGGCTTGCGTTTTCGGTTACTAATAATATGTCCATGTTTGAGGGGTGTTTTTAGAGACACATTGAATCTATATTTGATGTCGGAGTTGGATTGTTTTTTTCTTCGTTTCTCTTTCTACAAACATGAATATGAAGAGATAAGATCTTGATAGGAATAATGAGTATCGATTAGATATCTGATAAGTCCGAACGAGAAATAATTTTGATGTGTGTTATTATTTTTTTTAATGCTTTGACCTACGTTCTCTATTATGGTATGTTATGTATATGGATTTCGTCAGAATTTTGTCATAAGTAGTTTATTTTTAGATGGATACATTTTTAGATGTCCTAATGGAGGTTTCTATTGGATTGGAATGTATATTTTAAATCTTTTGATAACCATTGTTGCTTTAAAGACATATTTGATGAGTTCATGAATATACCTATCATATTTTGCTATTATTATCTTATATTATTCATCAGAGGGGTGAAATAGTAATATACAATATGTGGAAAATATCTTTTTGAATAATACAGAAATTTAATAATTATATTCATTCAGTTCAGTTTATAAACATAAATATGGTTTTATATATGTTTTATTATTATTTCTTATTATTATCGTTAGGGCCCAATTGCATATATATATATATATATATATATATATATATATATATATATATATATATATATATATATATATATATATATATATATATATATATATATGACTGTATTTTTAGCACAGCAAATGTAAAGAACGGAATAATGACTATCAATATTTGAATGAAATTATGATATCTCATATTATATTGTTATACGAACCTATGAACGTGTGGATAAAGCAGTTGATTTGGAAGTGAAAATTTGCCCCTACAAATGTCTGCGATTAATAGTCCCTAATGCTATTGCCATATTAATTGCTGTCACTAATCATCTTTTTGATCCCATTTCGATGAAATCTTTGAGTAAATGTCTGCTGCTTAAAAGCGAATAACTCTAATGAAATAATAACGCAAGGTTTCAAAGTTGCATGCATACAATAGGTTCTATTACGAACTTCGACACGTATACACACTACCCATTCATCTATAGTTAGCATGAGATCGGATGTATACCTATGTTACAATGCATAGTTTACATGGGTTAGATGTAAGAATGGCCACCAGGGTAGGTTAAATCAGGGTAAATCACGCCAAATAAAGTCGTTATAATAGTGAATGATAGTACCACACATACAGACCTGTAGGCCTATAATGTGTTCAACTAATTAATTAATTGATTTATTTCATTATTTTCCTACGGAGATTAATACATTTCATCTGTTTTAATACAATCAAAATCATCAGGATCAATGTAAAATGTATGACAAGTCAATTTGTTATAGATATAGAGGAGCGCAATATCTTCTGCAGGCCTAATGTCAGGTGTATATACAGTAGTTCTATGTACAGTCAAAATGTTGATGAACATTCAGTGAACCATCATTCCTCATTCCTCAATTTAAAAAAGTGAACCTAATGTTTTATGTAAATGAATGATAAATAAACAACCTGTACTACTACTAATTCAGCAGTTGAACTCAATAGTAATTGAGAGTTGTAACCGGTTTAGCAGGAGGGTAACCATCTTTGTTTGAGTACCTGTAGCAAACCTTCACGTGTATTATTACAACGGATTTTTTATGTTAACCCCATTATGTTGACATTTATAACAACATTTTTCGAATCAACCTGATGGACATTTGAGCAGGACCGTTATTTTGTATTGGGAAAGGCTAGTTTCAGGTTGATGATTATATGAAGACTATTGATCACGAGCTATAGGAAGGTTGATCTTTCAACCACACATAGAGTATTCGTTTTCTTTATAGTTCTTCATTGAAAAACATTGTATAGATGGCGTGCCCTAACAACAAGAAAAAAACATCCTCCCAAAAATATATCACTTAAATGAATAAGTTAATATATATATATTGCATTGACGTATTTATTCAAAATGAGATCACAAAAAACTCATTTTGAACATATTTTCTCACTTCGTTATAATTTTCATAGTGAGAAAAACGAAGGGACAGGTTCTTGGTGGAAGTACCAAGTTTTGGTGGAAGTGCCAGGTTTTTGGTGGAAGTGTCAGGTTCTTAGTGGAAGTACCAGGTTCTTCGTGGGAGTGCCAGATTCTTGTCACGAGAGAAGATGGTCGCGTACCAAAATAACAAAGACGAATATCTCTGTTATTTTTGTGACTTGTATTTTTTGATTATTACGATTTGTAAGGACGAGGTTTACGATAAGAAACGCAACTGCACCAATTAGAGGTGTTAAATCCTTAATGTTGCAGCGAGATTATGTAATTATCAAAGTTTTCACAATTATGTCTTTGGTAGACGACTTCCTTCTTTCGTTGATACATCAATACAAATATAAGATTCATATCAATTGTTGTTATATGTTATATTAGTTCTTGGATTATAAATAAATGGATGCGTAACTCATGACAATCCATGATGCAGACTTTATCCAGAGCTGATAAACATGAGGTTGAACTGTTGGATATTTTAGTTTTGTATGATGGAAATACATTTCCTTTCATTCATTTTTTCAAGGTCCGTGAACCTGTCCCCCTCCCCATTCGAGCACTAATTATGAAATTTAGTCGAGATTTAGTGTTCAATTATACTGCTATCGATTTATTTTTTCATCATTTTAGTCCACATTAGTGACATTACCATTAAAATAATGAGCATAGTTGAGCAGTATAATTTACAGCCTAATAACATGAAACAACGTACAATACACAGTTATTCAATATAACTCTGAAATGTTCAGTAATAAATGAAAAATAAAAATGTAGTTCAAAATTCAGTTTGAAAAAGAAGTAATATGTGTTCATTGAGAAATTAATGTAATGTAGGAGCCCGCAGAAGAAAGGTTCCTGTGTGCGGGCCGGCCAGAATAAGATAACATTATCACAGTTGAAACAGAAGATTATTTGTGACGAGAAAGTGAACAATACAGTTCAAATTATAATATGATTCGCGTTATTGTGATTCTTGACGTTTACCTGATTGAGTATAGTGTACTGGTTACACAGAATTGTACAAGATATCTTCCCCATCTATCTTCTTTGTAGACAGAAGTAATGCGCGCGAAAACATTACATGGACATGTATTTACCTCTCTGTTTGTATCCATGACAAAGTTATAAAGTATACAGTTAGGCCTATAACGACATGTTGAATGCGGAGTGCAATATATGAGAAAGTATAGTGTGATTTGTACCGCGTGTGACAGCACATTTAGGGTTTTCAATACATAAGCTATAGAGCCTACTTGCACAGCTGTGGAACGCTGTCACCAATCCGTCGGTACGATATAGCTATAATTATTGTTGTATAGTTCTTCGCCGCTCTGAGCTTCAACGAACGAACGGTTAAATTGATCAAGATTAACCCAGTTTAGTTTAAATTATATAATTTAGATTTTGTATTAAATGAAATAATACTTTTGAGTGGAAGATAGTTTACCGGTATTTAAAGTTTTCAGTTCAGATTGTGAATAATATATAATGGTTTAATTTTGTAAATGGGTAGGCCTCACCGATATTGGTTGGGCTACTATTTAACACCGTATAAGATATAATATAAGAAGACGTGTGGTGGAAACATCATTGAATATACGCCTATATTTTTAAAATCTTGACATTTAGAATCAGTTGATTTTCATTCCCAATTATTTCATTATAATGTTATTTCCCCTATTTATTTATAGTTTGATATTTTACACCGTTTTGAAGCTGATTAAATTTCATGTTCGTATTATATTTCATTATTACCATTACCGGTATTGATTATTCTCTGAGTCCTATAGATTATTAAATGAATGACAGTCTTCACTAACGATATATTATATGATATAATATTGATTTTTCGAATTGAACACAGTGTAATGATCACAAATTATTTTTCTCTAAAAAACAATTTTTCAGTTTTTAGTAAATTTTAACTTGGGAAAAGGACATTCCACTCGTTTTCCCATCAGTTTGAAGGATATTAAAGGTTGCAATAGAATTACGTTAATTGAAAAGTTAAATGACACAACATAAGTTGATGACAAGTAAATGACAAGTGATAAGTATAACCAATCCAATTATGTTGACAACTATTATCCACAGCGTATCATTTTCGTTATGCCTACTTTTCAGTGAGCCTTGATATTTTATAATAAAACTTCACTTATAATATATAAGTGATGGACATTGGGTGGAAACCTGTCGTGGGAACTCACCAACATGTTAACCAAGGTCAAAAAACCTTCTACTTTAGACATATGAAAGAAAAAAAAATCAAAATTCAAAATACAATTCTTTAATTTTTTTTCAACACCAGTCTTGAGGTGGCACGGATTTCTTTAGAAAATATATATATTGTAATCTTGCGAATGATTATCGATCTTGTCACTTTGTAAATATCCTTTCAATAATCCTCGCTTTTGTTAACCAGTTTCTGCATGGCTTTCTGCTTCGCAATCATTCAACACACATAAAACGGTCACGTGACCCCCTCCCCCTCCCCCCCCCTCCCCACAACCCTCTCGATGACGTAACAACACCGCGAGAGAGAGTGTTGTAGCATGGTTAAGAGCACATGGAAGTCGATTTAGAGAAATATCATTTTGTTGTTGATAAATTGCGACTGAGACGAGTGGTCGAGTGGTAGCACACTGAACCGTCATTCAGGAGACCGGGGATTTATTCTTGCCATTGTCGACCATTCTGACAGGTTTTTTTTGTGGTTTTTCTCTGTTATTCAGGTTACTACGCGATCGACTTCTTCCCACTATCCAAAAACAACTGATAAAATAACCTTTCATCTCATCATATCATCTTCTTTTTTATCATTCACCGACGCCAATGGATCTTAGTCATCCCCTACAGTGCGTCGTTAAAACCAAATATAAATAGATAAATGCATTGAGAATGGAACGAAATATCAAAATTGTGTGGTACTATTCAAAAACAGACATTTCAATACTATCCAGATGATATTCATAAGAAGAAATATCTATATAGTATTATACTTATACATCGTATAATTTTCACGAGTCTTATAATTTTATTTTATTAAAATGTTGGTATCGAAAATAGCAATTTTAACGCACATAATCGAAGAAGTGATGATAGATTTGTGTTTCTATTGTATTAGAATTTCGATATATATACTAAAAAATGATATTTTGCTCAATAAAATCGACACTCGTGCGACCTTAATACGGCACCATTTGACAATCACTCTTTCAACAAAATCAAATCATTCTGGTGATAATAAACTTTTCTGATGAGTGATGATATTAAATGTGAATCTGAAAAATTTCTTCGTATCTCTTCACTTGTTTATTTGTCTTGTTCCGTAAATTCTAAGAAATGTTATACACAAACGTTCAAAGGTTGTGAATTTGATTGATCGATTTCCTCGAAATTTATTAAAACTTCATTCACTTCAATATCTTGAACATGAAACCGTTTTGCAAGGTTGAATAATTCAAAACTTTTCATCAGAAATGTTTTGTCACTTGAAAATGTACATTTATCGATGTCTTGTCTAGTTTATCTTATGAATTATTTAAATATTCAGACTAAACTTTATACGAACACCTTCACTTTATTACTTCTTCATGGCGAACGATAATTATTTTTTGATCTTTATTGATTAAAAAGGTCTCCAAGAGTCATGACACGGTGACAGCAATGTTTGTAACTACTAGGTCGTGGAATTAGTACTATTGAGAGCATCGATTAGTAGTTGCAATGTTAATGTGTCAACCATTTAGATTCATTGTCGCTGATAAACTAACATCCATATATTGATCAGTTACATTTTAATACGTACTGGGTTCAACGACGCATCATACTGATGATAAAGATCTATTGTCGTCGGTGAATGATGAACGACGTGATGAACATGAGATTAAAGATTATAGCGAGGACACTTTCATGGTCTATAATATTAGGGAGATTTCTCATTTTTATCCGTACTGAGAGAGAAAAAAATACAAGAAACCTCGTTCAGAATGGTCAACCACGGTTAGAATTAGACCCCGTACTTCTGAAAGACGATTCAGAGTGCTGGCCACTGGTCTCTCCCCTCTCAGTAATTATCAGTTACAATTATGTTCAAGGTTACCTCGATTCTCTGTCCGGCAGACCGATATATCGGGTCGTCGATAACGATATATCATGAAGCCATTCTGAATCTCACTCGAAAAAAAAATGCAGATCTTGCAGTAACAGTTGTATCATTGTGGTTTATTTGTATTTAAAATTGAAAAATATTATTTAAACCAATATTTTGAATTATGACTAGTTGTACATGGTCGTAATTGGAGTCTGTATTCAGAAATAGAGTGGCCATCCCGTCGTACAGGGCTTTTTTTGTCAAAAACATGGCCGCCACTTGTTTAGTGTCCATTCTATTCGAACTCTGGCATTAGCAGGTTATATTATATTTACGTGCAAGTGATAATAGATTTGACAGTTGTTCAATTTTGAGCTTGCTTTGAACTATTAGAATAGGCCTAAGTAATGACTTGGAAATGGAAAGGCTTATAGTTTGCAAAAACATGGCCATAGTACTAGTAGCCCACATCATCGATCAGTTTCATAGATTTACATAGGCAATCATTATAATAATATAATGATGATAATGATGATAATAGTTATATATTTATCATTTCTTGATTATAATCACATGATATTATAAGAAAAGTCAATGTCACAATAAACACAAAACAGTTGAAAAGCCAAAGTTGGATTGTATTGACCAAACTTTGGCTTTCACCCAATGTTTCAAGTCATTCGCTCGAATGATCGCCAATTTCAACCAAATTGGCTGAAATTGAGAAGCAAGATGGTGGACAAATTAAAAAATGTGATGCAACGATTTTTCACGGTGGAAGGTCATGCCCGCTGTATTCGCCCAGATCGAGAAGACTTCGCTATATTCAATTAAAATGTTTATTTGTCCGTTAAAATCACAATACATAAGTGACATATACATAATATATAATACACTCTATAGGATGTTGGACTTGTCTGATGTAATATGCATATAAATATAATTTCATATTTCATGTTCTAGTTTTTAGTGGATATAGTTTTATTTATCAATGTCTGTTTTTCGTTTTAGAACGGGAAGTGCTGATCGTCTTGACCAGAGCATGACTGAGCGACCAATCAAAACTCACGCTGGTGCCACGGTCGAAGATAACATTAATGTGGTGATAAGGTACGTATGTAACTAGGAAAACGCAGCATACGCGTTGTAAGATGAGCGAGATTTTATATAAGAAATGTACTGAAAATTGCTATACAGCACTCACATCTTAATTTTTAATCTATTCAAGTCACTACATTCATGACTTACAAATCGATTATTTCAATCTGTTTATGATCTGATTGGTTTTACTTGTTGATATTTCAAATATTTTATAGTTTCATAGTCTTGATCGATGTAAGAAAAATTAATATTTATACCTTCAGTGTAGCTTATGCAACTTATTTTAAACTTGGGAATTATGTGTTTAATACATCTACATAAATTCCGTAGAAATTTGAATTCATTCTTAGAATTTTTTTCACATTTTCCCTCTTGGGTAATTCTTATTATGTATTCAAAATTTCGAAAACATTTTTTTAAGAGTGGTTCGACTGATTGCGTCTCAAAACTACACAGTATCGAGTTGGTTGGTATCATATGTGCATGCCAAGTTTCATCAGAGACGTTTCAAAATTAAGTGTTTCTAATGGGTTAGAATGAAGAGATAATTCACCATAATTCAGTATTATAATTCTATAATTCTATTAGTACTAGATGACTATAATTCAGTAGGAAATTTTGAATTATATTATCAATGTATCAATATGTATCACCTGTTAGTGTTGATTTTGTATTTTGTGATTGTGTGTTTTTATGTGAATGACATGTTACAATAATTCTTCTATATTGTTGATATACAAAAAAATTGGCTTCCAAGCTATTAAATTAATGAATAATAATAATTACAATTTCTTTCGTTCAACCTGGGGAGCGCGAAAAAAAACATCTTCGTTTTTGTAATACAGTAAAATTGAGTCTTTGCTTCACTCATCCAAGTAATAACTATATCATATATAAAATTCAATAATGATTTTCTTTCGAGCCTTGGATGCTCCTATATTAAATCAGTTTTCTTATAGCCTACCTACCAATGTATCTAAAACATATAAATGAAAATATATATTTGAGTACAATATTAAAATCTTATTTTGGGTTATGACGCCGAAAGATTAACACTTCATCACCCTTTTTCATTTTTATAATACCAAATCAAACATTTCATTTACATTTAATCCAATAAATTCTTAATTTCAAGTGATTCATTCTTAGGCTGGGGAACAATGATTTTGTACCGAGTTTCGATGTTGGAAAAAATCCCCTTTTAGCCAGAATTACAATAATTTTGTTTCAAGGTTAAGTTTAAGTTGATAAAGTTTGTTTCAAGGTGGAAGAAAAACAGTTCCCCTTATATAGTCAGAATGGACGACAGGCGGAAACGAACCCCGGTCTCCTGAATGACGGCTCTGATCGCCACCAACTGACCTACCTGTTCCAGTATTCGAATAATATATTCTGATCTGTTATTAATACAGTTTAAATGTATCGAATTGTTTGTTGTCACCAGGGTGAGGCCGCTGAGTGACAAGGAACTGAGATGCGGCGACGCCTCTGTCGTGCAATTCCCTGGCAATGGACAAATAGTGGTAAGTGAAGTAGTGACAACTCTGTCGACCTTGTCACTAGAGGTACTGGTAACCACTTTACAGTTAACAGCAATTACTGCTACAATTCGATAGAAAAGTTTCAAATCATTAATATCGAATATTGATCAGATTATAATCAAATTTTTTAAACGATATCGATATCGAAAATGAAGAAAGTATTCGAAAATATTAAAATTGTTAAGAAACATAGTACCGGGGAAAATAACTCACCTGTACTCCATAGTGCTTTGTGTGTTTCCTTCAAATACCTTCAAAATGATGTTAAATATAATTATTGACCTTGGATTCTAATTTTTCAAAGGTATACACAGCTGAGAAATATGTTTTTTAGTGTACACATGTCGAAGTTATGTGATATAAGTTGAATAGTTTTTTCTCATACCATATGTGAGATATTGAAAATATATTGTGTTCCTCCCGTAATATAATTTTGATATATTTTACTGTTTAAACGATGTTACCGGTTATTAGCAAATGACTGATATTTTGTTGAATTGACTCCCATATATCCATCGGCTTGAGTTTATCGCAAGATTGACGAAATTTCAGGCAGTTACATTTTATCGTGGTTGAAAACTTTTTTAATCGCCATCTATATTGTTCAAGTATTGAATGTATTGAATACGCAATATCCCAATTCGATATCGATTATAATCTATTGAATATCGAATCCGACGAAAATATCAAAATTAATCGAATATATCGAAATTATTTGAAAATATCGAAATTATACTCGAAAATATTGAAATTATTCGAAAATATCGAAATCTATGAAAAATATCGAAATCATAGTCCCAAAATATCGAAATTAATCGATAATATCGATATCAATCGAAAATATCGAAATCGAACGGCAACTCTAACAGCAATGAAGGTTCAACTGAAGGCTAAATTGTTTACGCAAGTTTCTCCCGTCTTCTAGTTGGACGGGGAAGGTGGAGGTGCCGCAAATCAGAAGCGCCGTGTTTTCTCGTACAACGTCGTGTTCGAGACCGGCGCCTCGCAGGAGGACGTCCTCCAATTCTCCGGCATCAAACGTCTGATCGAGATGGCCGTGGAAGGCTTCAGCACCACGGCCTTCTGTTATGGACAGACCGGAAGTGGTAAAACGCACACCCTTACTGGGCCACCGAGACTGGTAAGAAGCACACCTCCCAACTTGAAGTTGAACTTGGTTATTTACTAACTGTCATGCATTTACATATACGGTATATATGATAATAGATATATATGATAAATATGATATATATGATATAGATATAGATATATAGATATATATGATAAATTGTATAGGTTGTTTTAGGTTAGGTTAGTTACTTAAATAGGGTTAATTTAGGTTAGTACGTTTTAACACAACAACATCAACAACAACAACAACAATAACAACTTCCGCATTGGGTGTAAGATCGAATGTAAAAACCTTTCGCGAGCAAAGAGGTTATCGCATTATAGCGCAGTTTTACGAATGGATATAAGCCTCGCCAGTTATTGAATAAAGCGATAGTTGGTGAATTAACTTGTTATCTTCTTCGGTTGCATATGTTATTTTTCGCACCTTGACTGATAGTTGGCGGATTAATACTTAACTAAGATTCATAAAACTGAATCATGAACCCCGTATAGCCTATCTGTTGGTGGAGTCGTTAAGCAGCATTGGATCTGAGTGGAATAGGAAATGGAAGAATGTAGAATAGGAGAATAGGAATAGAATAGTTCACTCCTGTTGCATCTGTCCCTCGACATGTGCCAAGTGACATATCTTTCGTCTATGGTCTAACTGCAAATATGGGTTTTTCAATAAGTATATAGTGATGAGATTCATAGTGAAATGAGAGTAGGCGATTTCTTATTTTTCTATACCCAATCAGAGGTGATGAAGAATTGTCTGAAACCCCAATCTGATGATCGATTTAATAAATTAATACATTATATCGGAGTCGATAAAGTAGCATACTTAGCATGGCATATCTATGTGATTGTAGTTGGTGATGATAGCTCATTACACAGGGAAAAACACTGAGTCATGACCTGAGGAACTCAGGGGTCAAGGACTGAGCTATTCAGGGACTTGGTCAAACAGGGAATATTCTTGTCACTAACTATATACATACCAGATGTTAGAATGAAGTAACTGCGTGTTATAGAGCATTACTTGGTCCGTACAATTGTTCCGCCCTTAACGGTTCAACCCCCGGAAACAATTAAATCAAATGTCAACAATATTATTTCTCAGCTCACATTTATACTCGATTTATATAACTCACAGAATCACATAAAAATTCAATTAATAATTTATTTTATTCTTGTTATTATTTCCGTGTTCTTTGAAAGTACTTTTTTTTTCAAATGTAGCTTTCTTCAACAGGAAATTTAAAAATGTTCTACCCTTATGAGAATTTCAATAACAGATTTCCGTATTCCAACAGAAACTTCCTGTATACCAGAACGTTGACATAGATAACTGAACAAAGTTTCGTGTCCAGAACTCGATACGTACTATTTGCATGGCATTGAGGACTGTTTTGTAGTAAATAATTTAATGGTTGAAACTAGGCTTAGTGGCGTGATATAACAACAAACACGGAACATTTTGTGCGCTATGCTCCCTTCATCTTCACCGACAACCTATAGAAAAGTACGCATTTTCTGATGAACTTGAACTCGGTTGTACCAACTGATTATCAAGTATCAATTAATTATATATCGGTCAAGGTGAAAAAATAGTATTCGTAACCAAGAGGGATGTCAATTGTTGATTATTAATTGATTTATTCACTAATTGACAATCACAATCGACGCTTAGAGTATAAATGGCCTATTCTGTGAATAATTTTTAATAATAATAATAATTTATTATTGAAAAATTGGTACACAGTAATTGTTTCCCAATTCAGGCTGAGAATGACCAGGCAGTAATGTTTGAACGGGGGACCACAAGGGCAATCTTACCATAATCAAAGAAATTATAACAATGCATCTCATTTAATGCGGATAGTGAACTGGAAGGTTCGAATATCAATCATTTATGTTGTGGGACAAGCATTCTTCAACCACCTTTCGCTGATGCTCTTTTATTTCTCCTTTGTATTCTTCACTTAGAATCTTGAACCAACTTCAAACAAATCATATTGATCAATTGGAGAATTTTTCATTATTTCTTCTGAATTATTAAATTAATATTCACACGAAATAAATGTGTAAGAATTTGTTGCACATGAAATGTAAGTTTCATAACACGTACGCGACAACACGTTACATAGCACATGCATGATCAATTGGCGTGTAGAACCATCGTAACAATATGCAGCCGACGACAGTTGGACAGTGAAAACAAGCATGAGCGTGATCAATTAGTTTTAACATTAAATGAAGAATTTTATTACGGCAGTGAATGTGCATTACTTCCGTAGCATGCGTGGTAAGATGAGAATTATAATTATAAGATTTTTAAAAATTATTATCGAGTTCAAAAAGTGATACAAAATCATTGTTCCCAAATTGAGGCAAGTATGAAAGGTGGCATCGTTCGGACGGGGTATCACAAGAGTGATCACCCCAAATGAATAATAATTATTCATAATGAATCTCATTCAATGAAAAATATGTATAGAGGTAATAATTCCAGGGGTAGTGAACAACAATCAAACATTTTGCATTGTGAAAAATAAATCTTACTAAATATGAAATATAGGCCTATAATACAAATTGCACTTCGGCTTAGAAATTGCTTTTCAAAAATGCCCATCATTGCACGTCATTTTTCCCTTTTATTTAGATATTAATTATTATATAGTTGTACCAAGATTAAACTCTATACTTATACCATAACGTACTTATATAGTAAAGGTGAGAAAAGTAAAGGCAGAAAATAAATGTCTTCAGATTTGGAGCAGTAACTTTACTAATAATTGGTAAATCAGACAGCAGTCTAAATGTCAATGAATATTCTACTCCATAAGTATACATTGTAGAGTTGTATTTGCATCCATGACAACGAGGTCGTCTACCATCTACAAATAGTTCTAAGAACTTGGGTAATTGTAGAGAAACCCTCTTCAGGGATCAAAATATCAAAGGACATTTCAATCCTTGGACTAGATTTAAAGGAATAATGACGATATTTATTTCCCTGATTTTAGAGAGAAATCTCAAATTTCAATTTCAGAAATTATATTTTTCTGTGTTCTCCTGAGATCATGAATCAGGTCGTAGACTCACTGATTATGTTTAGAAACATAAACAGAATCGAGTACCTATAATGTCTACGTCACGATTCAGAATAGGGGCTGGGTCCTGGAGGATAAATAAATAAATTATAATTTCTGGCTTGGCGATGATATTTCTAGTTTTCCTTAAAATTAGATAGATAAATATCGTCTTTATTTATTAAAATCTAGTTTCAGGGTTGTATAATGTTCTTTACATGCTTTTGAAAGATGTAGTTATGTTTCTGATTGTTAGTAAAAATAATAATAATATAATAATAATAATAATAAGTGAAAATAATCGATTCTCAAAGTATCACCGCTACACATCACCGTGATATTAATGTTTTTTATGTTGGTAAACGACCTTCTTTCGTGTGTTGGAAGGTTAAATTAGATGGTAATTGATCGTAATCGATAGTTGAGTAAGTTGTATTTTTGTTTCCAGTTTGGTATGAAGAACCCTGACCCGTATTCTGAATACCACGGTTTGGTGTTCCGATCGTTTATGTATTTATTTCAACAACTTCAAGAAAGGAGAGACTTCCATTTTGTACTCAAAGCGTCGTTCTTGGAGATCTACAACGAGAAGGTACAGAAATTACAACAATTACAGCTGTACTTTAATATTTTAATCTGAGGGGAAAATGACAAGTTGAGGATCGTAAATCGATCGGCATGCAAAATGAAGAAATTGTACGAATTTTATCAGATAAAGATAAGTTTAATGTTCAAAATACCGACGAGAGTCAAATAAAAACGAAATAGTGGATAAATAAAATTTGAATCATATTACAACGAGATTTGATTGAAAAATAATTTGACTTAATTGCGGACCTATGGTTATCCATATATCAGACAAACATGTAATTTTAGTGTTTGTTATGGATAAATATATATATATATATATATATATATATATATATATATATATATATATATATATATATATATATATGCCAATAATCATGATGTTTGGACAGCATTAGCAGCATGTATGTGTACACACAGTCGAGTGGTAATCCGTCTTTCGAAGAGCGTCGCGACGGCCGTCAAATAAAACTTGTCGAGCAGTTGACACTCTTGAACTATCGACAGACTTTAAATGACTGACCTCCAGAATTCTTCAATAATTCATACCACAGTTGTTTATCAAGGTTATTTTTACGGGAATAACCGACAGAAAAATCAATGCTGCACGAATAAAGTTCCTGAAATGTTCAACTATGTTATGAAAAAGACAATGCAAATTGATGATGACTTTATACAAAAATAATAGATATATGATAATTCTAATATATTTAAGAAAAATGTATTATTTCAATACGTATCGAATGATGTCAATGAAAATGATTGAACAATATTTAAAGATGATTGCTATTCGCCGAATAAGAATCTAAGAATCAAGTTTAAATTACATAATGAATGACAATACAGGCATTGTAAAGCATACTACCATAGTTTTCATTCTATATCGTTTAACCAATATTCACTTCTCATGTGACGCAACTCAGTGATATCAGGCCACTTCTCAATAATTTTCTCAGTTCGCTGCATTGTTGTGGTAACAATTGCTTAATTAGTTGTCATTGTTACTTGAAAGAAGACAATGAGAATAGGTATTGAAAATATATCAGCGTTCTTTTGCACGATATATGTAGTGTGACACAGTGTGACCTTTTGAGTTCAGAAAATAATAAAAGAAAGTTACCATATCATTCGAGTGAGAAGATTTTAATTCAATCATCTGATTATCGAATTTTACTTCAATCAACTAATAAATGACTTGGAAATAAAAGTGAACCTAGAACTTTGAGTCAAATTAGTTCATTACTTTTCATATATTCGATATTCTTTGGTCTGTGTGTATACCAAAACCAGTATTCTATACGTATAGACAATAGATGATGATTTCTTTTTTTTTTTTGGCACGAAACATAGATTATTAGGTTGCTAAAAGTGCCCTTTTCGAATAACATCACTTATTGATGAAATAAACTCTTCGAACGAATATTACCAAAGTTATCTCCAATATCACCAATATTGGTGATACTTTGGTGAGCACTCCTTCATCAGCCTATCGGGATCAAGGTAATAGGAAACGAAAAAATGATCAACTTCAAAAAATAAATAAAAAATGAAATACTTCTCGTGAGCTATTGAAAGTTCGAAGTCTTTGAATCAAAGCAAATCTATCTAACAATTGAATAATATAACAATGAAGAATTTAATTATGGCCCAAAAATGTTCAAGTCTTGCTACCCTTATCTTGCTTGCAACAATGGTTCCCACTTCCCAGTTACGAATAATTCATTTGATAACATCCCAACTCAATTTAGTAATGTTCAAATAATTATTTCATTCATCAATATGAATTTGAATATATATATATATATATATATATATATATATATATATATATATATATATATATATATATATATATATATATATATATTCTCACAAATATGAATCCTACTTTATCACTGATTCATGATATAATATTCATAACATAATATGTATCATCTATTATTATTAAACATTGTTCATTACAGGTGATTGACCTCCTGAACCCTGGTAGCGTGAGAAAACCGTTAGCTGTGCGATGGTCGAAAAAGTCCCGTGGGTTCTTCGTGGAGAACCTCTTCACCGTCGACTGCGAGGAGCTAGATGACCTGTTAGCTGTGTTAGAAGAAGGTAAGATCGGGATAAACTGAGTAAATGGGATAGTCGACAGGAATTTCTTTCACGTCGACTGCGAGGGCCTGGATGACATGTTGGCTGTGTTAGAAGAAGGTAAGATCGAGATAAACTGAGTTAATGGGATAGTCAACAGGAATTTCTTTCACGTCGACTGCGAGGGCCTGGATGACCTGTTGGCTGTAATGGAAGAGCGCAAGATTGGGATAATATGAGATATTGACATTTTCAAGACGAATCTAAGCTGTTTTCAATGAAAAACTATATTTTTCAAAAACTTCTGTACGTTAAGAAATATAGAAATTATCATAATGTAGAGAGTATAGAAACACTCGTATGAAATAGTATGCATCGAAACTATTACATTTATATTCTCAAATTCTGATCAGGTTAGAAGTTAAAAAAAAATTATTAGCATTAATAAACTGTAAGTGAAACTTTCAGTTTTGTGACCATTGTAGAGCTGAAACAATAACGCTTTTCATAGCTGTTTCACTATATATAAAACATATGAATGCACTAAGTTTAATCGTTCTTATATATACATTTTACATTTTGAAGTTAAAAAAAAAACGTGGTTCTGAATCATTCGATTCATTTTCGTTATTTATTTTGTTTTTCATAAAAAACTGTTATTTCACCAATCCACTTGCTTTCAATCAAAGTCAACAAACTAAACCTTTCTCGCCAATAACCTACGACCTGTAACCAAAACCTTTCAAAATATTTTCAAAACATTTCCAATTGTAAAATCTGTTCGACTGTTTTCCAGGAATGAGGAACCGATCTGTCGGCAGACACAACATGAACGAGTATTCCAGTCGAAGTCACACAATACTCACAGTACACATTACCTCGGAGCAACAGGTATATAAGATAAATAGTTAATTGCACCTTGCACATACATGCACTTACCTATACACTGCATGTACATTAACTTCTTAGCACGTGCGGATCGCAGTGCTGATATAACATCATAAAACAGAACAGTGTCCCAATGTCATGGGCCTACTTACAAGAAGAGAAGCCGAAGAAATACTAAAAAATCACAGATTATTTGCATTGAATGCGGAAGCAACCCGAGCCAGTACAATAGACAAAGAACTTAAATTTTCTACAAAATTATTTTCCTTCACCAATATAGACCCAATTCTTATCATCTAAAAATGTAAAACCATCTTTTATTCCTCATTTTCTCATCAATTGTATTGGATTTCAAGTTCTATTATTCTTATGAATATTATATGTAAGTTTTTAGATTAAATTCGATTAAATTACTGTATCAATGATACCAATTGGACAATATATATGATGATTGTGGTATGCCATAAAAATATGAATAAAAGAATGTTTGAAGATGAAAAAATAGAAGGAAGCTTGATACATTCACACGGTGTGCAGAATTCATCAATCAGTAAAAGTTGTGAATCTTGACCAACAGCCAGAAGCAATCATAATCAATCATTAATTTAAATCTATAATTTTTTAAAATAATTTATGAAAATAAATGCATCATAACTGAAAATTTATTAAATTGACTCATCTTTTTATTTATCTCACAAGAAAAATAGAAATGCAATAATTCCATAAGATAATACGCAAGAATGTGTCCATTGTTGTTGTTGTTGATGTTGTTCTATTCTAATGAAGATGATGTTGTGATTTCTAAAGATGGGCGAAGATGGCGTTTTCATCTCAAAGCAAGGCAAGATAAATTTCGTCGATCTGGCTGGCAGTGAAATGACAAAGAAAACTCAAAGTGAGGGGAAAACTCTTGAAGAAGCTAATAATATCAATAAGAGTTTAATGGTTCTTGGTGAGTTCATATTTTATTCTCATTTTTATATCAATTTCAATTATATTCCGCATATAATTATGTATAATGTGACCGGGAGATGACAGTAAATCCAACCACTGTTCGATCCTCACCACCGTCTGCCATTTACAGAGTTTTTTCGTGGTTTTATTTGTTGCCTATAGGCAAATGCAGGGATGTTTTCTTTACAATATAGGTCACGATCAGGGTTGGTTAGGGCTATGTACTAGACTAACCTTGGGTCGCGACCGCCTTTTCCCCATTATCCTTACAATAAGTATCATCATCCCATCATCTCATTAATCATTCATCCGACGCTAAAAATCTTGAATGAATGAATATTAGAGTTTTAAGGAGCATCGACAGCGAGGTCATTCAGCGCTAGTTATCATTAAGTTTGTCGTTAAAACCAATACAAATTGAATTTGAATTGAATAAATAAAGATATCAAGTGATAACGAGAAAGATGGACGAAAAGGCATAGACACGTTATGAAAATGATTAGACAATATTTGAGGCAATAGGCCTACAACTGTGATAGCAGAGTAGGCCTATATGGGATAAATTGGCAACAATCATTTTCAATTTTTTTCAACAATCATTTTTAACACAATTCACTGCTCAGGGTACAAAAATGTTTTCAAGATCCAGAAACATAATTAAATTTCGCCATATACTTCGATATTGAACACATATAGATCTTTATACTGTTGATTGAAAATCTTTCTTGATTATAATTTTGTTTTCTCACAAAAAAAAACTCTCGGCCAGTGTTGTGCCAGAAAGCTACAAATAGTGAGTTACATTTATATCAGTTCAACTTGTTCATCTGTGACAAAACAACGTACAACTTCACGCCTCCTTCAGCTCGAATCTTCGTTCAACCAATAACGGTGGAGGTGCCGGGTATTGTGCAATATTTCAGCAAACAGCGAAATCGCCATATTCAAGAATAAATATAAAAACAGTGATTATTCAGTATTTGAATAGTTTATCAAGGAGGGGCTATGAAGAAGGGTTGTTTTTATATTAGACTACACGCACAAAACGATCTTCGTTAAATGAACGGTCCAGGCGTCTAGACAGGCCTGTTTTACATATGGCCGAAAATAAAGATTGAAAGATGAGCTGGAATTCATACAGATCATTCAGTTTCTGTAGTCTAGTCAACCTTTTACATTACCCATTCTTGTGATACCATGCCAATGCTAAATAAATACTTTATTTATATTTATTTTCGAACATTGTGCATTTAGCTGCTTTACAGAAAAAAAGTGCTTTCTGCCGGATAGGCACATGGTGACAATTACCTCATTTTCTTCATAATTTCATTAGGCCTATATATTACATTTAATGTACTCATATATATATACAGAATGCTCAAACCCTCTGGAAGCTCTTCGTGTAAACAGTGTGGCGTGTAGCTGGCTTCGCGCGGGACTTGGCTCCCGTCGAGCTACCACTCGACTAGATCTTCATTTTCCGTTATATATTATTTTAAATATTCATTAATCTTTACTGAATAATATTTTAAATGTTTTCCGTGTACTTGTATAAGTATATAATCAATCTTTTCCTATCACTGACAGATATAGGCCTACTAGTCGATATCAAAGTTATTTCTTTTTTACTCTTGTGCCTTTAAAATGTATTATTTAAACGTCAATCATTTTACACTTTGATAAGATATTCACAAAGGAATTCAATACATGCAACATTATATGTTGAATGTTGTTTTGACAGTTTCAAGTTATAATTCTCCAATGCCAGTACGAAGGACGAAATACCTGAAAATAGATGTTGAATGTTTAAAGCTGTTATTCACATTGTATTGTTGTCATCCTTATTCAGTTTATTGTAGGGCCTACATGAGAAATTTATTTTGAATATCAAAGACCCATTCATAGCTGACATAAAACTAACTTCAACATAAGTAGCGGTAATTTTCATATTTTAGCAGTAACATATCAGTATTAGCAAGACATGTCAACGCCAACCTTATATTGGCACTGTTTACGTCTTCTTGTAAGACCTAACCAATCAGATTCTGGTATCAGTTTCAAAATGATTACAAATGATTAATAACTCCCATACTGATAACATGGAAGACATTTGTGGTTTCTTGCGGTCAGTTCAGAGCCAAAGGTTCCGATTGCCTGTCGCGATTTAGCGGATTCCCTTGTGAACTAGATGGAGATAAGAGTGGCTAAGGTACCGGTGGTATTGTTGAACTTACAAAATCTATAATTTTCGTAAAAAAATAATGCAACTGCTAACATTATAATTCTACTGAGCCGTGTATAGCATTGTATAGCATTGTTGTTTTATATAGTTCGATATAAAAGCGATAGTTGCGCTACAGGCAATCGGGATCCTGGACTCAGATTTTGACCCCAAAAATATTTCACTTTCAAGATCCGAGTTGGGTCACCTTCTTTATATTATGATAAAATAGGTTGGTATCACTACATCGTTCTGACATCATGTTACACAGCCAACTTGAACTCTTGAGTTTATCTTGTACAATAATTCGCTTACTCAGATTGATCAAATTATTGGTTGGGCCAGTTGACAAAATCTAGAACAGGTGGCTGTTAACTAGGAGTCTGCATGTCAACTCAGATTCGGCTCTGTCATTTCACTCTCGTCATCATCTGAACCATCCCTTCTCTCCTCTCTTTTTCCAACCAATCACCGTCATTTGCCTTCATCGTTTCACCAAACAAAAGTTAAGGTTTGAACGCGAAATTCATATAATTAATTTGTAAACAAAAATATTTGAAATCACAATCCTGACCCATGAAAATAAACTTGGAACACGGACAACAGATGTGACAAATTGTCTCGGTTTTGTTGAGATTTATGAGCAAGCAATCTCAATTATGTATTCTTACTTCTAATTCAAAAATCTTCCGTTAACGTCAATAGTTCACTGTTCTGTCGGATGTGAATGCGCCTCGAACCGTTCCAACAACTCTGTATAGTCTAGTTCGTTAAGCAGCAGTTTTCAACAAGGAAAAGTTTGTTTGTCAGGGACCTTGGTTTTCCTAACAGATTCTTCATTTGATAACTGATACAAACAATTCTAATAATTCACATATTCTCTATAGGTTTATATATTTTAAGGCAGGCTCACAGTTTAATATCTATTAACTATTTCAAATGCAAACTAAACGTTAGCAATCTGTTGTAAATAGTTGATTATCACAATAATCTAATGATATGCTAGATTATAATAATTTGATTGATTTGAATGAAACTTTATTTTATGCATTGAATTTTACAATCCGGTGGCATTCATCTATTTAAATAAGAAAGAAAAAAATATATACATATATAATAATAAATAGCAAACTTGAGTCTAAATAATCTTCAATAGTCTTGTCCTAAATAACGATAACAATCGTTATCGATAACAATTTCGATAACAATCTAATAATAAATGTACATATATATAGTGAATTTCAATTATTACAATTCCACTTTAGATTACCTTTTAACATTCCATTATAAACGAACTGCATTTTCTCTCAAAAAATAACACGATTAATAAAATGGGATATTGGTATTGGTATTTTTTTAGACGTAGGCCTATAGATCTGTCCTATGCATATATTATAAGCTTATGCCACAGTAAATGATATCAACATAAGCATAACGTATTCGTGGATATCGAAAATTCTCTCAGTGAAAATGGTGTTTAAAAAAAAACATATCCTGGTAGATGTATATAATGAATTCAATCTTTGAAAATAATGTGAAAACAATTTTTCAATAACACAAAAATCATTTTTATATACTATATTGATACTATACTATATTATACACTGCTATTCGTCAACATTTCTCCTTAACGACTCCTCCTCCATCTTGCTTTACACTTTTTAATATTTCAACAATGCATTAAATATGCAATTATCCGTGTATTGTATAGAGACTACGTCACGTAAGTCTGGGTGGGATTGAATGGTGTATATATCTACTCTAGTTACGGTCTCAAATCGCATTTGACACATAACCTTTGAGGTAAACGTCCACATAATACTATCAATAGACTCTCCGACATATCACGACTTGCTTGTGAAGGCAAAATGGCAACACAATATTTCTATAAACGTATATTGATGAGTAACGGCTGTGTAGAATATTTGATCATGTCACGGCTCGCTGCTTAGCAGAATGCTGATGTACTGTGTTCGATGCCCGACAGGATACTGTATCGCCTCTCTGAGTGATCAGAAGAAGAAAGGCGGACATATACCGTATCGTGATAGTAAACTGACGAAACTGTTGGCGGACAGTTTAGCTGGCAATGGAGTTACATTGATGGTGAGTAGAAGATATATAGAAATATATTCAGTTGTTTTCCTCAGGTTATCATTTCATTTATTATTATTTTGATAAATATCTAAAAGTTGACAGCAATTTTTGTTCCCCATGCACTAAATTAATTTGGAAATCAGTTTGAAAATTTGGAAATCACTTATTAGTTTTTACTGTTTATACTTCTTTCAAAACAATATGGCTTGGTAAATGATCGAATAATAAAAAAAAAAAATCGTTTTGTACCAGACTAATGAAAATTTCAACCACTTTCAGTGACTTGCCATCGAAGCAGCATAACTCCAATTTTTTAGATTTGAATGTTTATATTTTTTAGTATAAGCATCGAACCTGATTATGGATACATTTAGCACTACACAGCTAGCCTATACCTTGAATAGGATAAGTTCTTTTCATTCATATTCAGTTCTCTTGCTCTTTTTTAATTCCATCGATGATTTTCGATTAAGTTATGTTTAAATTGAAATATTTTTGTTGAAAATGTTTTCAAACTTCTGTAGAAAATGTTTTCAAAATTATGTGGGAAATGTTATCGAAGTTCTTGGATAATTAATGTTTGGTTAAAATGATTTCAAAATGTTGACTTTTAATCAAAATTGAGATTTTTTGTTCATTAACACAAATGCTTTCAAAATTATGTTAACATATTTTGGTGATAAATATGTCCCTTCAGCTTAGACTGAGTCATGCCAAGTCGTGTAAGTCTATCGATCACCATGATAAAAATATTCAACATTTTGATGATAGCCTATTTCATTACATTGTATTGCAGCTCTGTAGAGTGTAGTTACATAACAATACAATTCCACGGTTACATAACAGTCAAAAACCGAAGTGTGCCATAGTAAAACACATGTCAGAAACTGAGAAGGATTATTCATCTAAATCAGATCTTTGAATTATTTGACCACGACGTCCATCCAACTGCTCGCCTCAAATGCACTAACTATATTTAATGAGAGTTCTTTATTTAATGGAAACATTAAAAAGGCGAGGTACGGTCTATACTAACCGCTTTACCACCTAACCTTGTTCTATAAACTAACATATTGAAGAGAAGGATTGAAAAAATAAGAATAAATAAGATAATGATATAATAAAATTGTAAAAACTAATTGTGATAAATATAGAGTAATGCTATGATGGTGACGAGATGAGAGTGAAATACAATGAGTGAAAGTATAGATAAGGGTGAGAGGCAGTTTGACTAGGAGGTGTTACGTTTGTGTTCAGATTGCCTGTATATCGCCGGCTCGCTCGAACGTGTCCGAGACCATCAACACGCTACGCTATGCTGCGCGAGCGAAGAAAATCCGCACGAAGCCGATTGTCGTGATGGACCCACGCGAAGCTCTGATCCTCAGCCTCAAGAGAGAGGTGAACGCGTTACAGAACGAGAATGATCACCTGCGCACGGCACTGCACATTAATGCCGAGCCGACGTCCGAGTTAACAGGACCGGCGAATAATATCGCCAATATTGGTAATACAACTGTACTATTATAGGCAACATTTCTGAATATTTAGGCATAGCTTATGAGATAAATTAATGTGGTATTTTAAAACAATTTCAAAATGTTTGAAAGATTTGTCAGAACATGTCAATGGTATCATACAGAAGAACGATACAATTCATAAGATTGTTGATATATCTACAGTTAGATTGCTTTTAGTCTTGAAAAAATGTCAATTTTTTATATATTTTGTAATAATTTTCACTTTCAGACATCAATATCATCTCAAAAAATCAGTTACTCGTTGACTCTTATGATTAATAAACAGCTTAAATTTTTATATTTCATTCATCTTGAATCAAGATAAATAACAGCTGTTTGGATAGATTTTTACGTAGTTATGTCATAATCAGTGTAATAGTGGAATAAGATTTCTTCGGCTCTTTTGAATCGGCACAGTCCAGTCAAGTTTATCTCATATGATCCATTCTCTTCACATAACCAGTTCTATTCAACTACTCCAGTCCTTCCATCACCATCCTTCATCATTCTCTGTACAATCACAACACAATTCTTGCTAGTTTGTTGTTGGTGTTGATTCTTTGTATCTTTCTGAACAAACACTTTCCTCTGCGCAGGTCGCCTTGCGCTGACCACGCCTCCTACCGTTGACTTGGACAAACTCACTGAGTTAGAAGGCCCCGAGTTAACGGACCTTGTCCGCCATTATCTTACCGAGAATGAAGCGCTGCGGCGTGAAAACTCTGAATTATTCACAACGCGTGAGCTACTGATGCGTGATCAGGATCTGGTTTGCAGAGAAAACGAGAGACTGCTCAAGAAACTGGAGGATGTAAACTCGTAAGTGACATATTTTAAGATTTTCAGTATGGTAATGGAATGTAATAGGTTTGATAGTCGGCTTACAAGTTATTCTGAATTAACAAGAGAAATATATATTTACCAATTGGCTTGTGAAATACTCTGGACTCTTTTTCATCGCTAGAATGGAAGGTTGTCAAATATTTTGGATGATTCATGTGATTAGAGTGAATACAAACAAGAATGGGAAAGATTATTGTTGTTTCTTGTTTTTTCAAAAATGAAGCAAATTTGAATATTTATCAAGCTTGCATATGAGCAAGTGAATACATATTGGCTGCATAGAAATGTACTTAATTTGTTCAAAGAAAAATAATTACTCAACCAAGTTCTCAATACGAACAAAATGAAAAGGTGTCAACGCGCCTATAATCTCAAACAACCAGTCGAACGAACAAAATATTTGAAGTAAAAACGACATGTGAAGACAATTTTTAGGGATGCCTACATTGCAATTCATTTTTTGAGGGTTTTAATAAATTCACATCAATATTAAAATGGTGACTAATTATGATTGATGATGACATCTTTAAAATCACTCACATATTCAAACAGTTTATCTCTATATAATGTTCTTGTTTAGTGTTTGTTGTCGGTCACCAATAATCCCTGCGCGTCCAACGTATTCTGCCGAGATGCTGAACATGTCGCTATCCGATGCCGAAGCCTTCTCTTCCACCAACGTCTGGACCAATCCTGTGAACGGCAGTGGGTCCAGTAGCAACCATACAGCTAGCTCTAACGGCACCACGGGGCAAAAGGTAAAAACAATTCTCCCCTTTCTCCTCACTACTCTTTCCAGTCATCTGATACTCCGTGAATGTTCTTCCATCAACGTTTGAACCAGTCCTCATACTAGCAAGAGCCTTGTCACTTCCCCTTCCCCTTTTCCACCAATTCCTCTCACAATAAACCATATCAGTATCTTGTCAAGATACGTTACATTTCTTCAACCTAATTGACCGATGTAGATCGTTCGCCCTCGTGATGTCACAAAATATAAAAACCAATCAAGTGGACAGTAAAGCAGGGAAAAATAGGGAAATAGCCAATCAGGGTATCTTAAATTTCCCCTGCTTCGTATAAGTCACGCCCATCTACATTGGTCAATTATCTCTCAATTTAAGAAACACTCAGTAGTGGTAAATGTTTAGATCAATATGATTGACTGTTATTACTCAGCCTTTTCTGAGACTTGTAAAGTAGAGACAGATCTGTTTTGAGATGACCACGTTACTCGAATGGTCTAAATTCATACAAATCAACATTGACTATTGATTATTCAATTTTATAGCTCACATATATATTGATACTTTTTGTTTGTTAGCACTTGATCTCTTTATACTTTGTAAATCGGAATGTATAACAGAATGAAAAATGAGTAAATGAATTCTTTGTTTACAGATGTTTTTATTTCAATCGTTGAATATGTGGTGATGGTAAACGTTCTGATAGTTTATTTTGTTTTGATATTAGGACAATGTTGATGGCAGAATGTCTGTGAAACATCCTCGGCGGCTCCCTGAGTCGATCCAGAAGGAGATGGACAAAAGAGCCATTGGATCGAGGTAAATACCTAATCTTATAATTTAGAGTGCATATCCTAATTTTTAGAAGTGAAAATAGCAAAGATTCGAGTTCTGATATTCAAAAACAGTTGCTCTTTTTTGTACTATTTTTGCTGTGCAGTCGACTTATAGGCCTGAATAGTCGAAGAAACTAATCAACTCTGACACTTTATTTCATAATCTTTTTATTTTAGAATATTATTAATGTGAGTTGGAGAAGGTGTGATGTGAAGTATGAACACATCACCTACAACAACAAATAAAATAACCAAATCACTTTGACCGAAACTCTTTTTCCTATTTTTGTTCTCATTTTTATTTCTATTTATTTATTCATTTATTTCAATTTCTTAGTATGAACAACATTGCTGACACATACAGAGAGCGAAGTCACAGGAGAAACAACTCTTGGGACAACACCAAGAATGGCAACGGCTCCGCGTCCAACTCCGCCGACAGCACTTCAAGTCGTCGCAATTCAAAAATACGAGAATTAATCGAGTAAGTTCATCCCGACATTACATTACAAAATTCAATTTTACCCATAATAACTAATCTAAATCATGTTATACATTTTGCTTTTTATACAGTGCTAAGGAAGAGCGACGAACACCTTCTCTCCGGCGGACATCGACGGCCCCTAGCGGTGATCTAGCCTCAATATTAGCCGCCATTAAAAGTCCAACAAGAAGAACTTCATCCCTAACAAATCACGCGTCATTTGAACGCGATAACGCCATTTCCGCAGCAGTATTACAGTCCTCGGGACCTAATCTCAATCTCACGCGATCTCACACGGAACACGATTTAGCTAATTCTCCGTCGTCAGGCTATAGGCCATCTTCATCCGTTTCAGAATCGTTCGAGAGTACGGTGTCTATAGAGGATTTGTATCGTGATGATGATAGACTACCCGGTACACCTAAATCTATTTCACCGCAAGTCCTTCAAGCGTCGCTTAAGCCACTTGAAAATTCCGTTCCTTTACCACCAATTATTGCACCAGTGAAACAGTCACCTACTAAACGTACAGCCAAGACGATAATGCAGAGTTTGAAAAGTACATTCTTCCCCTCACGACAGCGTTCAGAACCTGTCCCTACCGAGGAGTTACCACCTCCACCCCCGGAATTACCACCGGAGATGGATCAGTATATTCCACTCTCGGGAATTAAACATGTGGAACGTAAATCTAAATACGAGGCAGACTATTTTGGGGAGGTGGCTCGTCCAATGAGCACGAAACACATTCTTACTGGAGCAGGCTCGCAGGAGGAATTCTTTGGTAGTTTGGTATCGCTTCGCGGTGATGTGAAATAACCACATCTATTGGGACGATCTAGATGGCAGTGAATCATAAAGTTAGGTAACTATGGTTACGGTGACCATGGTAACTATCAAAAAACAACCCAATAGCCAATTTTCAGCCTCACCGAAACTAACTTTTTATTAGATACCAGATTGCGTATTCAAGTGCTGCTACTCACTATATAAACATTAACTGAGAAAAAATTTCAGAGATTACTTTTACAAAGTCCTTATTGGCTAATAACGGGCAATGTCGATTGAATGCCGCCACGATGGATTTTGACAGTGCGATGGATTGACGCCATTTTGTTAACGTTTTCATCAAGCGAAATACCTTTCAGATGGAACACGGTGAGATTTGTGTCTGTGACGTTCAGTGCATGAATCAACAATGTACTGCGATGTTTTGACTTTTGATATTAATCATTTGAGGTATTTTCAATTTTCAGCAATGCTTTATAGATTCTTTCTGTATTTAACCATTCATCTGTATAACATTATCACAGTTTTACTATTATAGGTATTTGATACAATACTAGCAATTAGCATGTTTGTTTTAATTATTTTCATACATATCATGATATCATGTATCCTAGATGTTGACTGCCTGTATACTAATGTACCATTATAATAGCTTACAATAATCAATAGACCTCTAATTATGTAGAAAATTAAATATAACCTAATTTCAAAACTTTGCAAGCTCAACATTTCTGCACCAGTAATTAAATAATGTTTATACTAATCACCTCTAGGTAGCAATATTCAATCATTAATTGTAGCATTGGTGAAACCTAAATCAAGTTGAAGCCTGATGTCTATACGCTGGTCTTAATTCCTTACAACATGTAGAAGTAAAAATCCACATTCTGTAGGTAATTGAATGCCCTCATGATTGCATGCATCAGTGCCATTACAGTAAAATATCTTGGTTTAGCTTCAGTGTGGAATGATTGAGGGGAGAGGTCACTGACCTCTTATCACATGGTTTTTGACATAACTATTACTAAAATACACTACACTAAAATAATACACAAATATAACCAAATCACAAAAACACTAATATAGTAATGTAGGTAATGTGGGTCTATGTTCTGTAAAGTCTAAAATGAATCCAGAATCAAGGAGTTTTTGTACCAATGATGGTTTCCTAGAAGGGCTAATATTGATAAAATTATTCTACTCTTAATTATATTTATTTTACTTGAACAAAATTGAAATTAATGTGTATATAGAACATTATTTGTAGACCATCATGATGCCAAAGATATATCATTGGTATCAAACGTAACGAGATGTAATCTTTTCTTTCAGTTCCCATGGATGATGATGGTCTTGACGAAGATGAACAAAAGTCCATTTAGCGGAATCTCAAATATTGCGACTATATTATTATACCATCTTAAGATAGCCATCTTATTATAGCCTAATACTTTTACCAGAAGAATTTGTAGTTTAGTTTAATATAATGATAATCTTCTCATTATTGTAAATACAAATATTCAATTTTGGAGTTTTGAAATAGTGTATAGCTAGCATAGAAGGTTATACTACAGACTCTACAGACTAGTATATTATAATATGAGAATCGGCACAATATTATAAGTGATGAACTATTATTGTTGAATAATAATAATAATAATGATAATATTTCATATTTCATATTCTAGTCCAACACTGCTGAAGAAAAACTATAAGTGCAGCTGGTCTGCCTTATACATGTAATATATTATTATGATTCGTCATTATAATAAACCAAAACTAAAATGATGCTTCATTTTCATATAATATGAAATAAAATAATGATTGGAAGGTGACGCCTATGTTGGCTATCATAAGTATATATAGATTTATTATATTGCTTGTTGAGAGATAATATTACAATAAGTATTACCAATGGTATTACTCTTCGAATTTAGAATAGTCAAATTATTGTTCGAATTATATTATATAACTGTTGAATATTTTTTAAAACATAATTATGAGAATGGTTTTAATGGTGAACATAGTATGTGAAAAAAAATAGAAATTCCTAATATATTATAGAAAGTGGTAAAGAAAAAATGCGATATTTGTAATTTAATTATAATTCCATTCATGATTCCTATCCCTGACGAAATCCGGCCGTCTCAAATCACAATGATAAAGTGATTATTCGAATGATGCTATAGCTCCTTAAATCTTCCGCATAGTCGATAGCAGAGACCTGTCGATAGTATCGAGCATCGAGGCAACTCCATGATCGAGATATGCACGTTCGAGACGTCGTGACCACAACCTGGCGTCACAGGTCATCTGGGGGTACTCGTACTTGCTGGGGGTATTATTAATGTGTCCCTCGATATACTGTACTTTGCTTTTCTGTCCCTTGAAAATATGGAAACTGCACTTCGATATAGTGTGCCTTAAATGTTTTTTTATGCAAGTTGAGAAACTGTACTTTGAAAATATCCTATGTTTTTCCGTATTTTGTTTTTGTGACACTCAGAATTCTATATAGTGTATACGTCAATATACTATACTTCAGAAATGATTGAATAGCTATTAAGTGAATAGCTATACTATTCTCCTTGTACCTTTCCATGATATAGGATTATCAAAAGAAGTGGATGGAAGTTTGAGCCATGGTCTGTACGGAAAAACAATGCATACAAACAAATATCTTAATGCAAAATCTCACCACCACCCATGCGCAACTCAGGTATGTCATAAAGTCCCTTGTAAATCGCGTGAAAGTTTCATCAGATGAGGAGAATATGAAGACCGAATTGCATTTATTACATACATCCCTTCAACAAAACGGTTATTCTAGGAACATGATGAACAATGAAATTTTTTCGAACACCTAACGCAAATAAAATAGAAGAGGCATTAGAGGAGGAAGAACGATAAGTAAGGAAGACAGCTTCACTGCCTTATGTGAACAGAATTACTCTAAATGATACACGCTTTACTAACAAGTCCGATGTCGCGTCGTCCGACACACTTCTGACCCACATATTAACTGGGTCAACTACTAGGGAACCTGTACAGACGAACTTTGGACCGATGACGAGTTGAGAACCAGAAGGCTTGTAGAAGCGAGAACGTATTTCGGCGCTAATTTCACTCCATATTATGCCTCTTGGCGCCAAAACAGGAGGGTTGCTACACTCTCATTGGTCAATGTTGTCACATGACCAACAATCAACAAATCATGGCCAGTCAACAAGTCAACCCGAAAGCTTGCATGCTGACTGATGCAACCATGTATCTGCAAGAAGTTCGTTACAGTCGTCTCCGTGTGAACATAAATAGTGTGATCTATTCGAAACGTCGAGAGGATTTGACAAAGTGGAGGACTCGGCCTACACTGCCATCATTCAACATGAAGTGGAATAAAACAACATAATATCACATATGTCTGCGAAAACTTGAGAAATAACATATATTTATATATATATATATATATATATATATATATATATATATATATATATATATATATATATATATATATATATATATATATATATATATATATATATGTATATATCATATCATATTAGTATAGGTTTTCGTGGTCTCTATCAAGTTATCATCACCATTTTCTTTGTGGACTTGGATTCATTAGTGGTGAGATATAATTGCATCGATGAAATAATCAATTAGATGATATAGACCAAAACGTGCAGATGGGCATGCATAGGGCAGATAATATTAATAATTAGAGATAATTGCCACAATAATCTTATTGTTAGGATAAATATATTGAGTATATAGGTGTAACTAAAATATTGAGAAAATATTAAGGAGATACAAAAGGGAGAGATTAATTAAGACTTGAGTGTGTAGAAAATTAGATGAAAGAGGGATGAATTGAGGTGGTATGAGCATGATAAGGATGGAACTGGAAAAAATATGAAGGAAATAATATGAAAGAGTAGAAGAAAATAGAAGAAAAGCTCTAAGACCACGAGGAAGATGGAGGAAACATGAAAGCGTAGAGAGGAGAAAATGTATTTGGGAATAAATGAAATGGAAAAATTTGGGGGAATAATGGAAAGCATGGCAAGTGTCAGTATGGCGAAAAGAAGAGAATGGTGAAGATGCGATAGGATTGGTCAGCTTCTAGAAGCTATATGATGGTGTACCATTTCCCGACCCAACATTGTTAAAACCTCAAACCGGGAGATATATATATTTATTTTATGAAATGTAGGCCTATTCATATCAATTAGTAAGGTTACTGAGACGTGCGGCCGAGTGGCTAATACCCTGAACCGTCATTCGAGACATCGCCGTTCGATTCCTGCCATGGTCATCCTAACAGGGTTTTTTCGTGGTTTCCCTCTGTCGTTCAGGTCAATACCGGGATGGTTCCTTAACAACAGGCCACGACCGACTCCCTCCCACTATTCAAAAACACAATAAAATACCCTTCCATCTCATCATCCCACAATCTCATATATCATCCACCGACGCTAATAGATCGTCATCATTATCACAGTGCGTCGTTCTAATTCAAATTTAAAATTAATTTCATTCTGTTACAGAATTATTTGTACATGCATTGGTAGAGGCCTCTTGGAGGGCACAAAAAAACAGGTAAAACCCAATATGAATGAATCAGCAAACAAGCATTATCTTCGATCTATCATCTTTCCAGTTCCACCCTCCCCTTCATTTAATTCCTCAAACAGAGCATATATTTGAAATACCCCTCATATTTGTCTGTGCGATAGCTCTTCCCCAATCACAGGAAGGAATTTGTTGTCAGGTGGGCGCTTATTGGTCAGCTGTCTTCCTGACCATTGACTC
Organism: Brachyptera risi; assembly: GCA_964007535.1. Taxonomy (NCBI): domain Eukaryota; kingdom Metazoa; phylum Arthropoda; class Insecta; order Plecoptera; family Taeniopterygidae; genus Brachyptera; species Brachyptera risi. Next base: position 35,351,271 of record OZ023332.1, read on the forward strand.
CTGGGGGTTAGTGGAAGGGGGGGGGGGGGGAACAAAACAATTTCAACGGTCAACCACGTATTGTCTCATCAACATCAGTCAGATTTTTTCTGCCGCTCCTTCTATTCGACTCGAGTTTTGGTTCCCGCGCCAAGACATTCTTTCAGTTATTCTGTAAGTAATTAGTAATTATTGTTAACTTAGTTGGTTCAGTTATTTTTGATTATTGATTTCATTCCATATTCAATTGTCAAATACGTTGAAATCTTTCAATATCTATATAATTATTTCTGATTCTTCTATTTACTGTATATTGTGTCTTGAGACCCTGTTGGCACTTGTGTAGACATAACCACCTGCTGCCGAATACGCTGATTAATCTCGGTAAGTAAAGCGACGCTTTCGCTAATTAGGCCTACCCGTTCAATCATTATTGTGTATTCATTCATTCATTTATTTATTTAAATTACTACAAAATACAGTACAACTAACATTTTTGTAATTCTCTCGATTTTCCCACAAAAGTAATTGGTCCATATTATCATTCCAGTATCTCTCCCGTACTTCCCATCCATCTATCCTTTCCATACTTTCCAACACCCTATATTCATTCTATTTTGTTCAACGACGCATTTTAGTGACGACTGAATTCTACTGGATCGGTGATTGTAAATGAGATGTGAAAATGTGATGGTCATTTTATTTAGGTATTCATGGGAGTGGTCGTGACCTGTTATTCAGGAACCATCCTCAAACAAATCGTTCAATCTATATTTAATTGAATGAATAAACAGATTGAATGAATGAATATTCATTGATATATTTTTTAATAGCTTTAAATATCCGTGTTTGTAAGTTTTTCGATCAGCTTATTGACTGAGTAGAAGAAGGCTGCACGGTAGAACGCATTTTCAGATATTCTTATGGGCACAAGTTCACACTGAGAGTGTATTCGTGCCGGTCCAGTAATAGGCCTACTTCCTATACTGATGGTAAATGGTTAAACCTCATTGAATTATTATCTCCTCTGAAGACCAGAATATATACGTTTCTGACCATTTAACCTCGAGTTTAGAGAGATGAAAAGTTGAATATCAAAACTATATTCGTGTCCAGCAGGAAATGTTTTAGAAAGATTATGTTTTACACGGTACATGTCGGAAAAACGTAGTTTTCTATTTTCATGAATGGGTCGAGTGTATGGGTTTTTCCATGAGTGGGTTGGGAAAGTTTTGATTGCATCATGTGACGCACGGTGAGTCATCGTCGGGTAGCTATGGCAACTGCCGAGTAGCTGCAGCGGGGTAGTAGTGCAATCATTCTAGCTAAATAAATGGCCTGACCCACCACTAATTGCAACAAAAGGTCTCAAGATGGGTTCCATTCTGAATTTTTTTAAATTTTTAAATGTTATATTTCATTATTCCAGTATGTTAATTTAGTTATCTTAGTTTAGGCTGGTGATAAGGTACATGTTGTTATGGGGCTTGCTCTATTCTTACCACCAGCGATACACAACATTTAAAATTCATATGTATTTTAATGTATTGTGTATCAAATAAATAATAATAATAATAAAAATGTGCTGATTAACAATAAATCGAGGTCAATGGTCAAGAATCACGTTTTTACTAAAATAAAATTCATATCTTTTTTTCTAAGCAAAATAATGATATTTTTGTTGAATTCTAAATTAAAGTACATGAATTTACTAAATGATTGGAGAAAGAATTGTGGAAATCGCATGAAAATTGAGAAGTCGGTCGAAGGTCAAAAGTTCATCTTATTCGAGCAGTTCGTAGAAATGGATAGAATTACTCGATTTTGAGCAGGTTATGATGCAATAATTGTACCCACATATTGTTATCTACTCTTGTATTATGATCGTGAAATAACGTCTTGAGCTCACCCGAGGCCAAAGGTCAATCACAATGTTTTTCCATGACATAGACTGAACTTGAAGAAAAATAACATGAACAAATCGAGTTTCATAATGTACCGACATTTCGTACCGTTCTAGTTGGGTGCAATGCGGGTTGCCCACCTTGTATTGTATGCTGAATACAGGGGTGCAATGCGGGTTGCCTACCTTGTATTGTATGCTGAAAACAGACTATTAATGATCAACAGTTTAATAAGATCTTATATGTTAATTGTTTTCGTTTGAGAACAGAAGATGTTCTCTTAAACATAGATGTCAAGACAGTAAGCCTGTTTATGCCTATTACTGTTTTAAAATCCAGTATTTGATTTTTCCAAACAGCTGATCTGTTGATTACTATATAGGGAGATCAGGGCTTGTCAGTTTCTAAGGCAACTAAGAAAATAAGGACTTGGACCTAATATTGTAGTTGTAATAGGATATCATAATTCATTGTTGAACATTTAACACAACAATGTAATGTGTAACATCACTTGAAAGAAGCCTACATTCTGTCGGAAGTATCAATCACTCAGTCACAAAGCTGTAGCTTAGAACTATCTATGCATTCAATCGACTGATAGTTTCTGATGATTTTAATCATCAATGTCAATGTCTGATGATTTAAGTTGAATGAAACTATATCAGCAAACCAGAAATACGTATATTGATTGATGCCTTTTTGTGTGTTGGCGTGTATATATTATTTAGCAAGGAAATTCATCTTGTTGTCTATTTCAATACATAGGCCCCTACAGACTTTTACTTGGCTTTTCTTAGGAAATCTAATACCTAATCAACATAAATTGAGACTTGAGTGTGTAGAAAAGTAGATGAAAGAGGGTTGAAATGAGATGGTATGGGCATGATAAGGATGGAACTGGAGACAATATCAAGAAAATAATTTGAAAGAGTTAAAGAAAATAGAAGAAAAGCTCCAAGACCACGAGGAAGATGGAGGAAACATGAAAGCGTAGAGAGGAAAGAATGTATTTGAGAGGAAGTGAAATGGGAAAATTGGGGGAATAATGGAAAGCATGGCAAGTGTCAGGATGGGGGAAAAAAGAGAATGGTGAAGATGCGATAGGATTGGTCAGCTTCTAGAAGCTATATGATGGTGTACCATTTCCCGACCCAACATTGTTAAAACCTCAAACCGGGAGATATATATATTTATCTATTTTATGAAATGTAGGCCTATTCATATCAATTACTAAGGTTACTGAGACGTGTGGCCGAGTGGCTAATACCCTGAACCGTCATTCGAGACACCGCCGTTCGATTCCTGCCATGGTCATACTAACAGATATTTTCGTGGTTTCCCTCTGTCGTTCAGGTCAATACCGGGATGGTTCCTTAACAACGGGCCACGACCGACTCCCTCCCACTATTCAAAAACACAATAAAATAACCTTCCATCTCATCATCCCACCATCTCATATATCATCCACCGACGCTAATAGATCGTAATCATTATCACAGTGCGTCGTTCAAATTCAAATTCAAAATTAATTTCATTCTGTTACAGAATTATTTGTACATGCATTGGTAGAGGCCTCTTGCAGGGCACAAAAAAACAGGTAAAACCCAATATGAATGAATCAGCAAACAAGCATTATCTTTGATCTATCATCTTTCCAGTTCCACCCTCCCCTTCATATAATTCCTCAAACAGAGCATATATTTGAAATACCCCTCATATTTGTCTGTGCGATAGCTCTTCCCCAATCACAGGAAGGAATTTGTTGTCAGGTGGGCGCTTATTGGTCAGCTGTCTTCCTGACCATTGACTCCTGGGGGTTAGTGGAGGGGGGGGGGGGGGGGGGGAAACAAAACAATTTCAACGGTCAACCACGTATTGTCTCATCAACATCAGTCAGATTTTTTCTGCCGCTCCTTCTATTCGACTCGAGTTTTGGTTCCCGCGCCAAGACATTCTTTCAGTTATTCTGTAAGTAATTAGTAATTATTGTTAACTTAGTTGGTTCAGTTATTTTTGATTATTGATTTCATTCCATATTCAATTGTCAAATACGTTGAAATCTTCCAATATCTATATAATTATTTCTGATTCTTCTATTTACTGTATATTGTGTCTTGAGACCATGTTGGCACTTGTGTAGACATGACCACCTGCTGCCGAATACGCAGATTAATCTCGGTAAGTAAAGCGACGCTTTCGCCAATCAGGCCTACCCGTTCAAATATTATTGTGTATTTATTCATTCATTTATTTATTTAAATTACTACAAAATACAGTACAACTAACATTTTTGTAATTCTCTCGATTTTCCCACAAAAGTAATTGGTCCATATTATCATTCCAGTATCTCTCCCGTACTTCCCATCCATCTATCCTTTCCATACTTTCCAACACCCTATATTCATTCTATTTTGTTCAACGACGCATTTTAGTGACGACTGAATTCTACTGGATCGGTGATTGTAAATGAGATGTGAAAATGTGATGGTCATTTTATTTAGGTATTCATGGGAGTGGTCGTGACCTGTTATTCAGGAACCATCCTCAAACAAATCGTTCAATCTATATTTAATTGAATGAATAAACAGATTGAATGAATGAATATTCATTGATATATTTTTTAATAGCTTTAAATATCCGTGTTTGTAAGTTTTTCGATCAGCTTATTGACTGAGTAGAAGAAGGCTGCACGGTAGAACGCATTTTCAGATATTCTCATGGGCACAAGTTCACACTGAGAGTGTATTCGTGCCGGTCCAGTAATAGGCCTACTTCCTATGCTGATGGTAAATGGTTAAACCTCATCGAATTATTATCTCCTCTGAAGACCAGAATAGATACGTTTCTGACCATTTAACCTCGAGTTTAGAGAGATGAAAAGTTGAATATCAAAAGTATATTCGTGTCCAGCAGGAAATGTTTTAGAAAGATTATGTTTTACACGGTACATGTCGGAGAAACGTAGTTTTCTATTTTCATGAATGGGTCGATTGTATGGGTTTTTCCATGAGTGGGTTGGGAAAGTTTTGATTGCATCATGTGACGCACGGTGAGTCATCGTCGGGTAGCTATGGCAACTGCCGAGTAGCTGCAGCGGGGTAGTAGTGCAATCATTCTAGCTAAATAAATGGCCTGACCCACCACTAATTGCAACAAAAGGTCTCAAGATGGGTTCCATTCTGAATTTTTTTAAATTTTTAAATGTTATATTTATGTTATATTCCAGTATGTTAATTTAGTTATCTTAGTTTAGGCTGGTGGTAAGGCACATGTTGTTACGGGGCTTGCTCTATTCTTACCACCAGCGATACACAACATTTAAAATTCATATGTATTATAATGTATTGTGTATCAAATAAATAATAATAATAATAAAAATGTGCTGATTAACAATAAATCGAGGTCAATGGTCAAGAATCACGTTTTTACTAAAATAAAATTCATATCTTTTTTTCTAAGCAAAATAATGATATTTTTGTCGAATTCTAAATTAAAGTACATGAATTTACTAAATGATTGGAGAAAGAATTGTGGAAATCGCATGAAAATTGAGAAGTCGGTCGAAGGTCAAAAGTTCATCTTATTCGAGTAGTTCGTAGAAATGGATAGAATTACTCGATTTTGAACAGGTTATGATGCAATAATTGTACCCACATATTGTTATCTACTCTTGTATTATGATCGTGAAATAACGTCTTGAGCTCACCCGAGGCCAAAGGTCAATCACAATGTTTTTCCATGACAAAAAACAGCGCTAAATGACCTCGCTGTCGATGCGCCTTAAAACTCTAATATTCATTCAAGACTGAACTTGAAGAAAAATAACATGAACAAATCGAGTTTCATAATGTACCGATATTTCGTATCGTTCTCGCTGGCTGCAATGCGGGTTGCCTACCTTGTATTGTAAGCTGAATACAGACTATTAATGATCAACAGTTTAATAAGATCTTATATGTTAATTGTTTTCGTTTGAGAACAGAAGATGTTCTCTTAAACATAGATGTCAAGACAGTAAGCCTGTTTATGCCTATTACTGTTTTAAAATCCAGTATTTGATTTTTCCAAACAGCTCTTCTGTTGATTACTATATAGGGAGATCAGGGCTTGTCAGTTTCTAAGGCAACTAAGAAAATAAGGACTTGGACCTAATATTGTAGTTGTAATAGGATATCATAATTCATTGTTGAACATTTAACACAACAATGTAATGTGTAACATCACTTGAAAGAAGCCTACATTCTGTCGGAAGTATCAATCACTCAGTCACAAAGCTGTAGCTTAGAACTACCTATGCATTCAATCGACTGATAGTTTCTGATGATTTTAATCATCAATGTCAATGTCTGATGATTCAAGTTGAATGAAACTATCAGCAAACCAGAAATACGTATATTGATTGATGCCTTTTTGTATGTTGGCCTGTATATATTATTTAGCAAGGAAATTCATCTTGTTGTCTATTTTAATACATAGGCCCCTACAGACTTTTACTTGGCTTTTCTTAGGAAATCTAATACCTAATCAATAGCAATCTTATGTTTTCATCACATCATTTCTGTAAATGTATACATTTTCTCACATTATTCTCTTCGTCTATAGATTTTCATCCCTGCTTCTGACATGCCTTCCAGTTACTACAGCTGTAGGCCTAGTAGGCCTAGGCCTACGATAGTATTATTGGCAGTGTAAAACTTTGATTTTTCATAAATAAGACAGCTGATATTTTGATTTCCAAATGATCTCAGACCTTGCAGTCTTACTGAAGAATATTTACATACTTGGACATAAGCAATCAATATTTAATTATACCCACAATCAGTTTCCGTAATTCACTGTTTCAGTTTCAGTTTAAAACACAGTTTCAGTAATTGTTTTCGTATATTTAAATAGCGGGTGACGAGTTTCCATGGATCAGACATTCCGAGGGGTAGAGATGCAATTAATAGATTTAATTATATATTAGAACAGACTTTCTGAGTTACGACTTGAACGAGTGACGACTTTCTAGTCTAGACTAATGCCGGGATGGCTCCTACATTACAGCCTATACAGGTCACGACGCTTCCTTCTCACTGCCCATCCCATTAACTAAAAAACATCCATCTCATCATCCCATCATTTTATTAATCATTCATCCGACGCCAATAGATCTTGGTTATCATTACAGTGCATCGTGAAACACCATTTAAATAAATACAATTTATAATATGATTTGCAATTGTTTTGTTGTTACAGATAGATGGCAGCACAACTACTGGAATGGTTGTCAACATTGATCCGTCCTCATCACCATGGAAACAGCCTGGAGTTTGCAGTGCTCCTGGCGGCAACCACTGTAACTCGCTGGTGACTTCTCGATCATTGAGGACTCGTTCGAGATCTACATTAATCAATACATTTTGATTTACAAGTACTTTGAAATATAAAAAGAATGCTATTTTAAGAAAACTTGCTGAAATCATATCACTTCGGTAACACTAACTTTAAAGTAAAATTAAACAGTACAATCAAATACGGGTTAGATATTATTTTTCGATATTCGTTTTTTGAAGAAGAATGTATTATTCAAATTCTTTTTCCACATTACTAGTAAAAGTGAGTGATGATTCAATATTTTGTCTCCCGTATAGTTATGACGAAGCACCAGGTTCTGAATGGCTAGATTCATGTTTGGTGCGTAATCTTCAAGTCTAAATCATGTGTTCAACTCTTCCAGTCAAGTCAGGGCTGGGCTCATTGGGCTGGGTTGGCTTTGGGTTTAAGGCTCGGGTGAGGGTGGACCTTAGGGTATGTGCTAGTTAAGGTTGGGTACATTTTGGGTGGAGAGGGGAGGGAAGGGGATTGGTTGAGTTGAAAGCAGATATTTTTCTTGTACTTTTATGTAATCAAACAAATGAGAATTTTGTGCATTTTGAATTTCTGGAAATAACTTGTATCAGTTTTTTCAAATATGCATATAACAAATATTTCGAACGTAACTTTTAACACCAACATGGAGTAAAAATCTCTGTGCAACTTTGCTGCTCTTGTCTTCTTAAAATAGCATCAATGTAACCACAACAACAACAGTAAGTTATAGTTTATAGTAAGTTGTAAGTTTTTTAGTTCGCGATCACGGCTTCTGTCTTGATCGCGGCAGCACAACTTGTCACCCTTACGGTGGAAAGATTCATCCCCTCTCTCTTCCACCCTCAGTGTCATCTACACTCTCTTTCACACTTATTTCCAGCAGTTCCATAATCCATAATCCATAAATCCTTAGTTTCCAAATCCAACCTCCAATACGTACGTACTTCTTTCTCCCACCCAACGTCTTCACAAAGTGCATTCTCTCAAACATCGTCGCGACGCTTCAAGACGCTTCAAGACGATTACCTCAGGGGAAACACAGGTATCGTGCTATTTATTACAAACTTCTTCCCAATTACCCTACATACAGTCCACTCATCAAATTCACTCGTCGATAGTCATAAGATTATCATCCCGCGTCACAAATAAATCCTATTGGAATTATAACGGCGCCAACATTTTGGTCGCCAGTGCACTCATGCAGAGAATCCACTACGAGAAACAGGGACCGTGCGGCATTAGTCTGGACGGCCGAGGAAACTCCAGAAAACCCCGACGAAAATAGACGGTTGGCTCTATATACCCCTCATCTCTCGGAGCGCGTCAGCATCTGAGCCTAATGTGCCGGCATGGTCATAACAGAATAAATGATCATAGGTAGGCCCCTTGAATTAGTTGATATAGTAAGATGATTTGAGAGCCAATGTATAGGAAAGATACACTGAACATTGACGTACGGTAGGTCAGCTACTTGAACGTTGAAAGTTAAAAGTTGAACTGACGATCAAAAAATGTCTATTCGTTCTTGTTCCCATTGTTTCCGTGCGCTGAAATATTTTGTAAGTGGTGGCAACGGTTGGTCACTTTTAGGAGGGCTGAACTGCAGTCATTCAGAAGACCGGGGTTCGATTCCCGACATGGTCGACCATATAGACAGAGATACAACGTAGTTTCTCTCAATTCTCTCGATTTGTGGTTTCTTTATGAGAAGCCACGACCGCTTCCTTCCCACACTGTCCAAATCACCTAATGAAACATGAAGTTATTTCATCTTTCCATCTTGATGATCATTCAAGACGCCGATAGATCCAAGTTATTATAATAATGCGTATAGTTGAACACAGAATAGAAGTGATTCTGTAGAGTTCATTATTTCCCGTGTAACCTAGCTGTTGGTGGGGTCGTTGAGCAAACAATGATCATCATCTTCTTTGACAGTGTCTGTCGTGCTAGTGATTACAAGAAGGCCAAGGTGCCAACATATAAGAGAATACAGTTCATACGCCTGCACGATGCTGTATCCGCTCATCTCATTGGAATCATCTGGGCAGCTCTGAACCTCTGTAACACGTGGTGTTGGCAGTTCAGCAGTACATGGCATTTGCCAGAAGAATTATTTAGGGGAGAGAATGTGATTGAAATTATGTACAGAATACTGATTTGAAAATATTGCCCATTACATGAAAAATGAAATTATTAATGTGACAAGATGAAACTGAATGATGATACAAAATTGATATATTTTTATCCAATATCGCTTTACAGTGCTTCTTGTGATGGAACAACGGAGATGATGGTACCAACCTGTTAGCAGAAACCACTGGATAAATGTTGCTGTTCGCCGTCCAATCAATGTCGCAGTACAACGTGGTGTTGGAGGTTCCGAGTAGCAGTACCACGTGGTGTTGGAGGTTCCGAGTCGCAATACCACGTGGTGTTGGAGGTTCCGAGTCGCAGTACCACGTGGTGTTGGGGGTTCCGAGTCGCAATACCACGTGTTGTTGGAGGTTCCGAGTCGCAGTACCACGTGGTGTTGGAGGTTCCGAGTCGCAGTACCAAGAGATGTTGGCAGTACTACAGTGTGGTGACGTGTTAACCTTTACTACTGAATGTATTTGAGAATTGTTGGTATCGAGTCGAGAGTGAATAAGGGTGATTGTCCGTTGCCCGGACAACGGAATGAATGTATCAACAGTATGGCACCTGGACCATCAGTCCGTCCCAGCCCGCCAGATTTTTGATAACGTGAATAATGGAAGGCTCGATGTTATGAGAGGACCAGAACAGACAAAATAACGTGGGTGCAGCAGTGAGGTTCAAATCCTGGCTTTGCACTCATTCATAGTAATCCAGGTATCCTAGGAATGAGGCGAAAGGTCCTCCAGGCTGTTACAGCCATATTAGGGTGGATGCAGCAGTGTGGAACCATTCCTGGCTCTGCATTCACTGATAGTAATCTAGGTTACTTAGGGATGAGGCAAATAGTCCTCCAGGCTGTTACAGCCATATTGAGGAAGGTGAGCAGTGAGGTTCAATTCCTGGCTCTGCATCCATTGATGATAATATGGGTTACCCAAGGATTAGGCAAATAGTCCTCCAGGTTGATACAGCCATATTAAGGTGAGTGCAGCGGTGAGATTAAATTCCTGGCTCTGCATTCACTGATGATATTCTGGGTTTCCTAGGAATGAGGCTGATAGTCCTCCGGGCTGATACAGCCATATTAGGGTAGGTGCAGCAGTGAGGTTCAATTCCTGGCTCTGCATTCACTGATCGTGATCCAGGTTACCTAGGGATGAGGCTGATAGTCGTCAAGGCTGATACAGCCATATAAGGGTAGGTGCAGCAGTGAGGTTCAATTCCTGGCTCTGCATTCACTGGTGATGATGTAGGTTACCTGGGATGAGGCTGATAGTCCTCCAGGCTGATACAGTCTGATCAGGGTAGGTGCAGCAGTGTGGTTCAATTCCTAACTCTGAATACACTGATCGTGATCTAGGTTACCTAGGGATGAGGCTAATAGTCCTCCGGGCTGATACAGTCAGATCAGGGTAGGTGCAGCGGTGTGGTTCAATTCCTGGCTCTGCATTCACTGATGATGATCTAGGTTAACTAGGATGAGGCTGATAGTCCTCCAGGCTGATACAGCCATATTAGGGTAGGTGCAGCAGTGAGGTTCAATTCCTGGCTGTGAATTCAATGATCATGATCTGGGTTACCTAGGGATGAGGCTAATAGTCCTCCAGGCTGATACAGTCAGATCAGGGTAGGTGCAGCAGTGAGGTTCAATTCCTGACTCTGAAATCACTGGTCGTGATCTAGGTTACCTAGGGATGAGGCATATAGTCCTCCAGGCTGATACAGCCATATTAGGGTGAGTGCAGCAGTGAGGTTCAATTCCTGGCTCTGCATTCACTGATCGTGATCCAGGTTACCTAGGGATGAGGCTGATAGTCCTCAAGGCTGATACAGCCATATTAGGAAAGGTGCAGCAGTGAGGTACAATTCCTATCTCTGCATTCACTGATGATGATGTAGGTTACCTGGGATGAGGCTGATAGTCCTCCAGGCTGATACAGCCATATTAGGAAAGGTGCAGCAATGAGGTTCAATTCCTGGCTCTGCATTCACTGATGATGATGTAGGTTACCTGGAATGAGACTGATAGTCCTCCAGGCTGATACAGCCATATTAGGGTAGGTGCAGCAGTGAGGTTCAATTCCTGGCTCTGCATTCACTGATCGTGATCCAGGTTACCTAGGGATGAGGCTAATAGTCATCCAGGCTGATACAGCCATATTAAGGTGAGTGCAGCGGTGAGATTAAATTCCTGGCTCTGCATTCACTGATGATATTCTGGGTTTCCTAGGAATGAGGCTGATAGTCCTCCGGGCTGATACAGCCATATTAGGGTAGGTGCAGCAGTGAGGTTCAATTCCTGGCTCTGCATTCACTGATCGTGATCCAGGTTACCTAGGGATGAGGCTGATACAGCCATATAAGGGTAGGTGCAGCAGTGAGGTTCAATTCCTGGCTCTGCATTCACTGGTGATGATGTAGGTTACCTGGGATGAGGCTGATAGTCCTCCAGGCTGATACAGTCTGATCAGGGTAGGTGCAGCAGTGTGGTTCAATTCCTAACTCTGAATACACTGATCGTGATCTAGGTTACCTAGGGATGAGGCTAATAGTCCTCCGGGCTGATACAGTCAGATCAGGGTAGGTGCAGCGGTGTGGTTCAATTCCTGGCTCTGCATTCACTGATGATGATCTAGGTTAACTAGGATGAGGCTGATAGTCCTCCAGGCTGATACAGCCATATTAGGGTAGGTGCAGCAGTGAGGTTCAATTCCTGGCTGTGAATTCAATGATCATGATCTGGGTTACCTAGGGATGAGGCTAATAGTCCTCCAGGCTGATACAGTCAGATCAGGGTAGGTGCAGCAGTGAGGTTCAATTCCTGACTCTGAAATCACTGGTCGTGATCTAGGTTACCTAGGGATGAGGCATATAGTCCTCCAGGCTGATACAGCCATATTAGGGTGAGTGCAGCAGTGAGGTTCAATTCCTGGCTCTGCATTCACTGATCGTGATCCAGGTTACCTAGGGATGAGGCTGATAGTCCTCAAGGCTGATACAGCCATATTAGGAAAGGTGCAGCAGTGAGGTACAATTCCTATCTCTGCATTCACTGATGATGATGTAGGTTACCTGGGATGAGGCTGATAGTCCTCCAGGCTGATACAGCCATATTAGGAAAGGTGCAGCAATGAGGTTCAATTCCTGGCTCTGCATTCACTGATGATGATGTAGGTTACCTGGAATGAGACTGATAGTCCTCCAGGCTGATACAGCCATATTAGGGTAGGTGCAGCAGTGAGGTTCAATTCCTGGCTCTGCATTCACTGATCGTGATCCAGGTTACCTAGGGATGAGGCTAATAGTCATCCAGGCTGATACAGCCATATTAGGGTAGGTGCAGCAGTGAGGTTCAATTCATGGCTCTGCATTCACTGATCGTGATCCAGGTTACCTAGGGATGAGGCATATAATCCTCCAGGCTGATACAGCCATAAAATGGTGGGTGCAGCAGTGAGGTTCAATTCCTGGCTCTGCATTCACTGATCGTGATCCAGGTTACCTAGGGATGAGGCTGATAGTCCTCAAGGCTGATACAGCCATATTGGGAAAGGTGCAGCAGTGAGGTACAATTCCTATCTCTGCATTCACTGATCGTGATCCAGGTTACCTAGGGATGAGGCATATAGTCCTCCAGGCTGATACAGCCATATTAGGGTGAGTGCAGCAGTGAGGTTCAATTCCTGGCTCTGCATTCACTGATCGTGATCCAGGTTACCTAGGGATGAGGCTGATAGTCCTCAAGGCTGATACAGCCATATAAGAGTAGGTGCAGCAGTGAGGTTCAATTCCTGGCTCTGCATTCACTGGTGATGATGTAGGTTACCTGGGATGAGGCTGATAGTCCTCCAGGCTGATACAGCCATATTAGGGTAGGTGCAGCAGTGAGGTTCAATTCCTGGCTCTGCATTCACTGATCGTGATCCAGGTTACCTAGGGATGAGGCATATAGTCCTCCAGGCTGATACAGCCATATTAGGGTGAGTGCAGCAGTGAGGTTCAATTCCTGGCTCTGCATTCACTGATCGTGATCCAGGTTACCTAGGGATGAGGCTAATAGTCATCCAGGCTGATACAGCCATATTAGGGTAGGTGCAGCAGTGAGGTTCAATTCCTGGCTCTGCATTAACTGATCGTGATCCAGGTTACCTAGGGATGAGGCTTATAATCCTCCAGGCTGATACAGCCATATTAGGGTGAGTGCAGCAGTGAGGTTCAATTCCTGGCTCTGCATTCACTGATCGTGATCCAGGTCACCTAGGGATGAGGCTGATAGTCCTCAAGGCTGATACAGCCATATTAGGAAAGGTGCAGCAGTGAGGTTCAATTCCTGGCTCTGCATTCACTGATCGTGATCCAGGTTAGCTAGGGATGAGGCTAATAGTCCTCCAGGCTGATACAGCCATAAAATGGTGGGTGCAGCAGTGAGGTTCAATTCCTGGCTCTGCATTCACTGATCGTGATCCAGGTTACCTAGGGATGAGGCTGATAGTCCTCAAGGCTGATACAGCCATATTGGGAGAGGTGCAGCAGTGAGGTACAATTCCTATCTCTGCATTCACTGATCGTGATCCAGGTTACCTTGGGATAAGGCATATAGTCCTCCAGGCTGATACAGCCATATTAGGGTGAGTGCAGCAGTGAGGTTCAATTCCTGGCTCTGCATTCACTGATCGTGATCCAGGTTACCTAATGATGAGGCTGATAGTCCTCAAGGCTGATACAGCCATATAAGAGTAGGTGCAGCAGTGAGGTTCAATTCCTGGCTCTGCATTCACTGGTGATGATGTAGGTTACCTGGGATGAGGCTGATAGTCCTCCAGGCTGATACAGCCATATTAGGGTAGGTGCAGCAGTGAGGTTCAATTCCTGGCTCTGCATTCACTGATCGTGATCCAGGTTACCTAGGGATGAGGCATATAGTCCTCCAGGCTGATACAGCCATATTAGGGTGAGTGCAGCAGTGAGGTTCAATTCCTGGCTCTGCATTCACTGATCGAAATCCAGGTTACCTAGGGATGAGGCATATAGTCCTCCAGGCTGATACAGCCATATTAGGGTGAGTGCAGCAGTGAGGTTAAATTCCTGGCTCTGCATTCACTGATCGTGATCCAGGTTACCTAGGGATGAGGCATATAGTCATCCAGGCTGATACAGCCATATTAGGGTAAGTGCAGCAGTGAGGTTCAATTCCTGGCTCTGCATTCACTGATCGTGATCCAGGTTACCTAGGGATGAGGCTAATAGTCCTCCAGGCTGATACAGCCATAAAATGGTGGGTGCAGCAGTGAGGTTCAATTCCTGGCTCTGCATTCACTGATCGTGATCCAGGTTACCTAGGGATGAGGCTGATAGTCCTCAAGGCTGATACAGCCATATTAGGAAAGGTGCAGCAGTGAGGTACAATTCTTATCTCTGCATTCACTGATGGTGAGCCAGGTTACTTAGGGATGAGGCTAAAATTCCTCCAGGCTGATACAGCAATATTAGGGTAGGTGCAGCAGTGTGGTACGTTTCCTGGCTCTGCATTCACTGATGATAATCTAGGTTTCCTAGGGATGAGGCTGATAGTCCTCCAGGCTGATACAGCCATATTAGGAAAGGTGCGGCAGTGAGGTACAATTCCTGGCTCTGCATTCACTGATCGTGATCTAGGTTACTTAGGGATGAGGCTAATAGTCCCCCAGGCTGATACAGCCAGATTGGGGTGAGTGCAGCAGTGAGGTTCAATTCCGGGCTCTGCATTCACTGATCGTGATCTAGGTTACCTAGAGATGAGGCTAATAGTCCTCCATGCTGATACAGCCATATTAGGGTAGGTGCAGCAGTGTGGTACGTTTCCTGGCTCTGCATTCACCGATGATAATGTATGATCTTCAGTAATGAGGCAAATAGTCCTCCAGCCTGTTACAATCATATCGGGTGTGTGCTGCAGTTCAGTACGTTTCCTGGCCTTGCATTCACTGATGATAATGGTTGTTCTTCAGGGATGAGGCATATAGTCCTCCAGGCTGATACAGCCAGATTGGGGTGGGTGCAGCAGTGAGGTTCAAATCCTGGCTCTGCATTCAGTGATGGTGATCTAGTTTTCTAAAGGGATGAGACAAATGGTCATCCAGGCTGAATCAGCCATATCGAGGTTGGTGCAGCAGTGTGGTACGTTTCCTAGCTCTGCATTCACTGATGATAATGTATGATCTTCAGTAATGAGGCAAATAGTCCTCCAGCCTGTTACAATCATATCGGGTGTGTGCTGCAGTTCAGTACGTTTCCTGGCTCTGCATTCACTGATGATAATGGTTGTTCTTCAGGGATAAGGCATATAGTCCTCCAGGCTGATACAGCCAGATTGGGGTGGGTGCAGCAGTGTGGTTCAATTCCTGGCACTGCATTCACTGATCGTGATCTAGGTTACTTAGGGATGGGGCTAATAGTCCTCCAGGCTGATACAGCCAGATTAGGGTAGGTGCAGCAGTGTGGTACGTTTCCTGGCTCTGCATTCACTGATGATAATGTATGATCTTCAGTAATGAGGCAAATAGTCCTCCAGCCTGTTACAATCATATCGGGTGTGTGCTGCAGTTCAGTACGTTTCCTGGCCTTGCATTCACTGATGTTAATGGTTGTTTTTCATGGATGAGGCATATAGTCCTCCAGGCTGATACAGCCAGATTGGGGTGGGTGCAGCAGTGAGGTTCAATTCCTGGCTCTGCATCCACTGATGGTGATCTAGTTTTCCAAAGGGATGAGACAAATGGTCATCCAGGCTGAATCAGCCATATCGAGGTTGGTGCAGCAGTGTGGTACGTTTCCTGGCTCTGCATTCACTGATGATAATGTATGATCTTCAGTAATGAGGCAAATAGTCCTCCAGCCTGTTACAATCATATCGGGTGTGTGCTGCAGTTCAGTACGTTTCCTGGCTCTGCATTCACTGATGATAATGGTTGTTCTTCAGGGATGAGGCATATAGTCCTCCAGGCTGATACAGCCAGATTGGGGTGGGTGCAGCAGTGTGGTTCAATTCCTGGCACTGCATTCACTGATCGTGATCTAGGTTACTTAGGGATGGGGCTAATAGTCCTCCAGGCTGATACAGCCAGATTAGGGTGGGTGCAGCAGTGAGGTTCAATTCCGGGCTCTGCATTCACTGATCGTGATCTGGGTTACCTAGGGATGAGGCTAATAGTCCTCCATGCTGATACAGCCATCTTATGGTAGGTGCAGCAGTGTGGTACGTTTCCTGGCTCTGCATTCACTGATGATAATGTATGATCTTCAGTAATGAGGCAAATAGTCCTCCAGCCTGTTACAATCATATCGGGTGTGTGCTGCAGTTCAGTACGTTTCCTGGCCTTGCATTCACTGATGTTAATGGTTGTTTTTCATGGATGAGGCATATAGTCCTCCAGGCTGATACAGCCAGATTGGGGTGGGTGCAGCAGTGAGGTTCAATTCCTGGCTCTGCATCCACTGATGGTGATCTAGTTTTCCAAAGGGATGAGACAAATGGTCATCCAGGCTGAATCAGCCATATCGAGGTTGGTGCAGCAGTGTGGTACGTTTCCTGGCTCTGCATTCACTGATGATAATGTATGATCTTCAGTAATGAGGCAAATAGTCCTCCAGCCTGTTACAATCATATCGGGTGTGTGCTGCAGTTCAGTACGTTTCCTGGCTTTGCATTCACTGATGATAATGGTCGTTCTTCAGGGATGAGGCATATTGTCCTCCAGGCTGATAAAGCCAGATTGGGGTGGGTGCAGCAGTGAGGTTCAATTCCTGGCTCTGCATTCAGTGATGGTGATCTAGTTTTCTAAAGGGATGAGACAAATGGTCATCCAGGCTGAATCAGCCTTATCGAGGTTGGTGCAGCAGTGTGGTACGTTTCCTGGCTCTGCATTCACTGATGATAATGTATGTTCTTCAGTAATGAGGCAAATAGTCCTCCAGCCTGTTACAATCATATCGGGTGTGTGCTGCAGTTCAGTACGTTTCCTGGCCTTGCATTCACTGATGATAATGGTTGTTCTTCAGGGATGAGGCATATAGTCCTCCAGGCTGATACAGCCAGATTGGGGTGGGTGCAGCAGTGAGGTTCAATTCCTGGCTCTGCGTTCAGTGATGGTGATCTAGTTTTCTAAAGGGATGAGACAAATGGTCATCCAGGCTGAATCAGCCTTATCGAGGTTGGTGCAGCAGTGTGGTACGTTTCCTGGCTCTGCATTCACTGATGATAATGTATGATCTTCAGTAATGAGGCAATTAGTCCTCCAGCCTGTTACAATCATATCGGGTGTGTGCTGCAGTTCAGTACGTTTCCTGGCCTTGCATTCACTGATGATAATGGTTGTTCTTCAGGGATGAGGCATATAGTCCTCCAGGCTGATACAGCCAGATTGGGGTGTGTGCAGCAGTGAGGTTCAATTCCTGGCTCTGCATTCAGTGATGGTGATCTAGTTTTCTAAAGGGATGAGACAAATGGCCATCCAGGTTGAATCGGCCATATCGAGGTTGGTGCAGCAGTGTGGTACGTTTCCTGGCTCTGCATTCACTGATGATAATGTATGATCTTCAGTAATGAGGCAAATAGTCCTCCAGCCTGTTACAATCATATCGGGTGTGTGCTGCAGTTCAGTACGTTTCCTGGCCTTGCATTCACTGATGATAATGGTTGTTCTTCAGGGATGAGGCATATAGTCCTCCAGGCTGATACAGCCAGATTGGGGTGGGTGCAGCAGTGAGGTTCAATTCCTGGCTCTGCATTCACTGATCGAAATCCAGGTTACCTAGGGATGAGGCATATAGTCCTCCAGGCTGATACAGCCATATTAGGGTGAGTGCAGCAGTGAGGTTAAATTCCTGGCTCTGCATTCACTGATCGTGATCCAGGTTACCTAAGGATGAGGCATATAGTCATCCAGGCTGATACAGCCATATTAGGGTAAGTGCAGCAGTGAGGTTCAATTCCTGGCTCTGCATTCACTGATCGTGATCCAGGTTACCTAGGGATGAGGCTAATAGTCCTCCAGGCTGATACAGCCATAAAATGGTGGGTGCAGCAGTGAGGTTCAATTCCTGGCTCTGCATTCACTGATCGTGATCCAGGTTACCTAGGGATGAGGCTGATAGTCCTCAAGGCTGATACAGCCATATTAGGAAAGGTGCAGCAGTGAGGTACAATTATTATCTCTGCATTCACTGATGGTGAGCCAGGTTACTTGGGGATGAGGCTAAAATTCCTCCAGGCTGATACAGCAATATTAGGGTAGGTGCAGCAGTGTGGTACGTTTCCTGGCTCTGCATTCACTGATGATAATCTAGGTTTCCTAGGGATGAGGCTGATAGTCCTCCAGGCTGATACAGCCATATTAGGAAAGGTGCGGCAGTGAGGTACAATTCCTGGCTCTGCATTCACTGATCGTGATCTAGGTTACTTAGGGATGAGGCTAATAGTCTCCCAGGCTGATACAGCCAGATTGGGGTGAGTGCAGCAGTGAGGTTCAATTCCGGGCTCTGCATTCACTGATCGTGATCTAGGTTACCTAGAGATGAGGCTAATAGTCCTCCATGCTGATACAGCCATATTAGGGTAGGTGCAGCAGTGTGGTACGTTTCCTGGCTCTGCATTCACCGATGATAATGTATGATCTTCAGTAATGAGGCAAATAGTCCTCCAGCCTGTTACAATCATATCGGGTGTGAGCTGCAGTTCAGTACGTTTTCTGGCCTTGCATTCACTGATGATGATGGTTGTTCTTCAGGGATGAGGCAAATAGTCCTCCAGGCTGATACAGCCAGATTGGGGTGGGTGCAGCAGTGAGGTTCAATTCCTGGTTCTGCATTCAGTGATGGTGATCTAGTTTTCTAAAGGGATGAGACAAATGGTCATCCAGGCTGAATCAGCCATATCGAGGTTGGTGCAGCAGTGTGGTACGTTTCCTAGCTCTGCATTCACTGATGATAATGTATGATCTTCAGTAATGAGGCAAATAGTCCTCCAGCCTGTTACAATCATATCGGGTGTGTGCTGCAGTTCAGTACGTTTCCTGGCTCTGCATTCACTGATGATAATGGTTGTTCTTCAGGGATGAAGCATATAGTCCTCCAGGCTGATACAGCCAGATTGGGGTGGGTGCAGCAGTGTGGTTCAATTCCTGGCACTGCATTCACTGATCGTGATCTAGGTTACTTAGGGATGGGGCTAATAGTCCTCCAGGCTGATACAGCCAGATTAGGGTGGGTGCAGCAGTGAGGTTCAATTCCGGGCTCTGCATTCACTGATCGTGATCTGGGTTACCTAGGGATGAGGCTAATAGTCCTCCATGCTGATACAGCCATCTTATGGTAGGTGCAGCAGTGTGGTACGTTTCCTGGCTCTGCATTCACTGATGATAATGTATGATCTTCAGTAATGAGGCAAATAGTCCTCCAGCCTGTTACAATCATATCGGGTGTGTGCCGCAGTTCAGGACGTTTCCTGGCCTAGCATTCACTGATGATAATGGTTGTTCTTCAGGGATGAGGCATATAGTCCTCCAGGCTGATACAGCCATATAAGGGTGGGTGCAGCAGTGAGGTTAAATTCCTGGCACTGCATCCACTGATGGTGACCTAGTTTTCCAAAGGGATGCGACAAATGGTCATCCAGGCTGAATCAGCCATATCGAGGTTGGTGCAGCAGTGTGGTACGTTTCCTGGCTCTGCATTCACTGATGATATTGTATGATCTTCAGTAATGAGGCAAATAGTCCTCCAGCCTGTTACAATCATATCGGGTGTGTGCTGCAGTTCAGTACGTTTCCTGGCCTTGCATTCACTGATGATAATGGTTGTTCTTCAGGGATGAGGCATATAGTCCTCCAGGCTGATAAAGCCAGATTGGGGTGAGTGCAGCAGTGAGGTTCAATTCCTGGCTCTGCATTCAGTGATGGTGATCTAGTTTTCTAAAGGGATGAGACAAATGGTCATCCAGGCTGAATCAGCCTTATCGAGGTTGGTGCAGCAGTGTGGTACGTTTCCTGGCTCTGCATTCACTGATGATAATGTATGATCTTCAGTAATGAGGCAATTAGTCCTCCAGCCTGTTACAATCATATCGGGTGTGTGCTGCAGTTCAGTACGTTTCCTGGCCTTGCATTCACTGATGATAATGGTTGTTCTTCAGGGATGAGGCATATAGTCCTCCAGGCTGATACAGCCAGATTGGGGTGGGTGCAGCAGTGAGGTTCAATTCCTGGCTCTGCGTTCAGTGATGGTGATCTAGTTTTCTAAAGGGATGAGACAAATGGTCATCCAGGCTGAATCAGCCTTATCGAGGTTGGTGCAGCAGTGTGGTACGTTTCCTGGCTCTGCATTCACTGATGATAATGTATGATCTTCAGTAATGAGGCAATTAGTCCTCCAGCCTGTTACAATCATATCGGGTGTGTGCCGCAGTTCAGTACGTTTCCTGGCCTTGCATTCACTGATGATAATGGTTGTTCTTCAGGGATGAGGCATTTAGTCCTCCAGGCTGATACAGCCAGATTGGTGTGTGTGCAGCAGTGAGGTTCAATTCCTGGCTCTGCATTCAGTGATGGTGATCTAGTTTTCTAAAGGGATGAGACAAATGGCCATCCAGGTTGAATCGGCCATATCGAGGTTGGTGCAGCAGTGTGGTACGTTTCCTGGCTCTGCATTCACTGATGATAATGTATGATCTTCAGTAATGAGGCAAATAGTCCTCCAGCCTGTTACAATCATATCGGGTGTGTGCTGCAGTTCAGTACGTTTCCTGGCCTTGCATTCACTGATGATAATGGTTGTTCTTCAGGGATGAGGCATATAGTCCTCCAGGCTGATACAGCCAGATTGGGGTGGGTGCAGCAGTGAGGTTCAATTCCTGGCTCTGCATTCAGTGATGGTGATCTAGTTTTCTAAAGGGATGAGACAAATGGTCATCCAGGCTGAATCAGCCATATCGAGGTTGGTGCAGCAGTGTGGTACGTTTCCTGGCTCTGCATTCACTGATGATAATGTATGATCTTCAGTAATGAGGCAATTAGTCCTCCAGCCTGTTACAATAATATCGGGTGTGTGCTGCAGTTCAGTACGTTTCCTGGCTCTGCATTCACTGATGAAAATGGTTGTTCTTACGGGATGAGGCATATAGTCCTCCAGGCTGATACAGCCATATTAGGGTGAGTGCAGCAGTGAGGTTCAATTCCTGGCTCTGCATTCAGTGATGGTGATCTAGTTTTCTGAAGGGATGAGACAAATGGTCATCCAGGCTGAATCAGCCATATCGAGGTTGGTGCAGCAGTGTGGTACGTTTCCTGGCTCTGCATTCACTGATGATAATGTATGATCTTCAGTAATGAGGCAAATAGTCCTCCAGCCTGTTACAATCATATCGGGTGTGTGCTGCAGTTCAGTACGTTTCCTGGCCTTGCATTCACTGATGATAATGGTTGTTCTTCAGGGATGAGGCATATAGTCCTCCAGGCTGATACAGCCATATTAGGGTGGGTGCAGCAGTGAGGTTGAATTCCTGGCACCGCATCCACTGATGGTGACCTAGTTTTCTAAAGGGATGAGACAAATGGTCATTCAGGCTGAATCAGCCATATCGAGGTTGGTGCAGCAGTGTGGTACGTTTCCTGGCTCTGCATTCACTGATGATAATGTATGATCTTCAGTAATGAGGCAAATAGTCCTCCAGCCTGTTACAATCATATCGGGTGTGTGCTGCAGTTCAGTACGTTTCCTGGCCTTGCATTCACTGATGATAATGGTTGTTCTTCAGGGATGAGGCATATAGTCCTCCAGGCTGATACAGCCAGATTGGGGTGGGTGCAGCAGTGAGGTTCAATTCCTGGCTCTGCATTCAGTGATGGTGATCTAGTTTTCTAAAGGGATGAGACAAATGGTCATTCAGGCTGAATCAGCCATATCGAGGTTGGTGCAGCAGTGTGGTACGTTTCCTGGCTCTGCATTCACTGATGATAATGTATGATCTTCAGTAATGAGGCAAATAGTCCTCCAGCCTGTTACAATCATATCGGGTGTGTGCTGCAGTTCAGTACGTTTCCTGGCCTTGCATTCACTGATGATAATGGTTGTTCTTCAGGGATGAGGCATATAGTCCTCCAGGCTGATACAGCCAGATTGGGGTGGGTGCAGCAGTGAGGTTCAATTCCTGGCTCTGCATTCAGTGATGGTGATCTAGTTTTCTAAAGGGATGAGACAAATGGTCATCCAGGCTGAATCAGCCTTATCGAGGTTGGTGCAGCAGTGTGGTACGTTTCCTGGCTCTGCATTCACTGATGATAATGTATGATCTTCAGTAATGAGGCAAATAGTCCTCCAGCCTGTTACAATCATATCGGGTGTGTGCTGCAGTTCAGTACGTTTCCTGGCCTTGCATTCACTGATGATAATGGTTGTTCTTCAGGGATGAGGCATATAGTCCTCCAGGCTGATACAGCCATATTAGGGTGGGTGCAGCAGTGAGGTTAAATTCCTGGCACTGCATCCACTGATGGTTTTCTAGTTTTCTAAAGGGATGAGACAAATGGTCATCCAGGCTGAATCAGCCATATCGAGGTGGTGCAGCAGTGTGGTACGTTTCCTGGCTCTGCATTCACTGATGATAATGTATGATCTTCAGTAATGAGGCAAATAGTCCTCCAGCCTGTTACAATCATATCGGGTGTGTGCCGCAGTTCAGGACGTTTCCTGGCTTTGCATTCACTGATGGTAATGGATGTTCTTCAGGGATGAGGCATATAGTCCTCCAGGCTGATAGAGCCAGATTGGGGTGGGTGCAGCAGTGAGGTTCAATTCCTGGCTCTGCATTCGGTGATGGTGATCTAGTTTTCTAAAGGGCAGAGACAAATGGTCATCCTGGCTGAATCAGCCATATCGAGGTTGGTGCAGCAGTGTGGTACGTTTCCTGGCTCTGCATTCACTGATGATAATGTATGATCTTCAGTAATGAGGCGAATAGTCCTCCAGCCTGTTACAATCATATCGGGTGTGTGCTGCAGTTCAGTACGTTTCCTGGCTTTGCATTCACTGATGATAATGGTCGTTCTTCAGGGATGAGGCATATAGTCCTCCAGGCTGATACAGCCATATTGGGGTAGGTGCAGCAGTGAGGTTCAATTCCTGGCTCTGCATTCAGTAATGGTGATCTAGTTTTCTGAAGGGATGAGACAAATGGTCATCCAGGCTGAATCAGCCTTATCGAGGTTGGTGCAGCAGTGTGGTACGTTTCCTGGCTCTGCATTCACTGATGATAATGTATGATCTTCAGTAATGAGGCAAATAGTCCTCCAGCCTGTTACAATCATATCGGGTGTGTGCTGCAGTTCAGTACGTTTCCTGGCCTTGCATTCACTGATGATAATGGTTGTTCTTCAGGGATGAGGCATATAGTCCTCCAGGCTGATACAGCCATATTGGGGTAGGTGCAGCAGTGAGGTTCAATTCCTGGCTCTGCATTCAGTAATGGTGATCTAGTTTTCTGAAGGGATGAGACAAATGGTCATCCAGGCTGAATCAGCCATATCGAGGTTGGTGCAGCAGTGTGGTACGTTTCCTGGCTCTGCATTCACTGATGATAATGTATGATCTTCAGTAATGAGGCAAATAGTCCTCCAGCCTGTTACAATCATATCGGGTGTGTGCTGCAGTTCAGTACGTTTCCTGGCCTTGCATTCACTGATGATAATGGTTGTTCTTCAGGGATGAGGCATATAGTCCTCCAGGCTGATACAGCCATATTAGGGTGAGTGCAGCAGTGAGGTTCAATTCCTGGCTCTGCATTCACTGATGATGATCTAGGTGACCTAAGGATGAGGCTAATAGTCCTCCAGGCTGTTAGAGCCATATCTGGGTAGGTGCAGCAGTGAGGTTCAATTCCTGGCTATGCATTCAGTGATGATGATCTAGGTTACCTAGGGATGAGGCAAATAGTCCTCCAGGCTGATACAGCCATATTAGGGTGAGTGCAGCAGTGAGGTTCAATTTCTGGCTCTGCATTCACTGATGGTAATCCAGGTTACCTAGGGATGAGGCTAATAGTCCTACAGGCTGTTACAGCCATATTGGGGTGAGTGCAGCAGTGAGGTTCAAGTCCTTGCTCTGCATTCACTGATGATGATCTAGGTGACCCAAGGATGAGGCTAATAGTCCTCCAGGCTGATACAGCCATATAAGGGTAGGTGCAGCAGTGAGGTTCAATTCCTGACTCTGCATTTAGTGATGATGATCTAGGTTACCTAGGGATGTGGCAAATAGTCCTCCAGGCTGATACAGCCATATCAGGGTAGGTGCAGCAGTGAGGTTCAATACCTGGCTCTGAATTCACTGATCGTGATCTAGGCTACCTAGGGATGAGGCTAATAGTCCTCCAGGCTGATACAGCCATATTAGGGTGAGTGCAGCAGTGAGGTTCAATTCCTGGCTCTGCATTCACTGATAGTAATCTTGGTTACCTAGGGTTGAGGCAAATAGTCCTCCAGGCTGATACAGCCATATTAGGGTGAGTGCAGCAGTGAGGTTCAATTCCGGGCTCTGCATTCACTGATCGTGATCTAGGTTACCTAGGGATGAGGCTAATGGTCCTCCGGGCTGATACAGGCATATCAGTGTAGGTGCAGCAGTGAGGTTCAATTCCTATCTCTGCAATCACTGGTTGTGATCTAGGTTACTTAGGGATGGGGCTGTTAATCCTCCAGGCTGATACAGCCATATTAGGGTGAGTGCAGCAGTGAGGTTCAAGTCCTGGTTCTGCATTCACTGATAGTAATCCGGGTTACCTAGGAATGAGGCAAATAGTCCTCCAGGCTGATACAGCCATATTAGGGTGAGTGCAGCAGTGAGGTTCAATTCCTGGCTCTGCATTCACTGATGATGATCTAGGTTACCTAGGATGAGGCTGATAGTCCTCCAGGCTGATACAGCCATATTAGGGTGAGTGCAGCAGTGAGGTTCAATTCCTGGCTCTGCATTCACTGATCGTGATCTAGTTTGCCTAGGGATGAGGCTAATAGTCCTCCAGGCTGATACAGCCATATCAGGGTAGGTGCAGCAGTGAGGTCCAATTCCTGGCTCTGCATCCACTGATCGTGATCTAGTTTGCCCAGGGATGAGGCTAATAGTCCTCCAGGCTGATACAGCCATATTAGGAAAGGTGCAGCAGTGAGGTTCAATTCCTGGCTCTGCATTCACTGATCGTGATCTAGGTTACCTAGGGATGAGGCTAATGGTCCTCCAGGCTGATACAGCCATATTAGGGTGAGTGCAGCAGTGAGGTTCAATTCCTGGCTCTGCATTTACTGATAGTAATCTGGGTTACCTAGGGATGAGGCAAATAGTCCTCCAGGCTGATACAGCCATAATAAAGTGAGTGGAGCAGTGAGGTTGAATTCCTGGCTCTGCATTCACTGATGATGATCTAGGTTACCTAGGATGAGGCTGATAGTCCTCCAGGCTGTTACAGCCATATTAGGGTGAGTGCAGCAGTAAGGTTCATTTCCTGGCTCTGCATTCACTGATAGTAATCTAGGTTACCTAAGGATGAGGCTGATAGTCCTCCAGGCTTATACAGCCATATTAGGGTGAGTGCAGCAGTGAGGTTCAATTCCTGGCTCTGCATTCACTGATCGTGATCTAGTTTGCCCAGGGATGAGGCAAATAGTCCTCCAGGCTGATACAGCCATATTAGGGTGAGTGCAGCAGTGAGGTTCAAGTCCTGGTTCTGCATTCACTGATAGTAATCTGGGTTACCCAGGGATGTGGCAAATAGTCCTCCAGGCTGATACAGCCATATTAGGGTGAGTGCAGCAGTGAGGTTCTATTCCTGGCTCTGCATTCACTGATCGTGATCTAGTTTGCCTAGGGATGAGGCTAATAGTCCTCCGGGCTGATACAGCCATATTAGGAAAGGTGCAGCAGTGAGGTTCAATTCCTGGCTCTGCATTCACTGATCGTGATCTAGGTTACCCAGGGATGTGGCAAATAGTCCTCCAGGCTGATACAGCCATATTAGGGTGAGTGCAGCAGTGAGGTTCTATTCCTGGCTCTGCATTCACTGATCGTGATCTAGTTTGCCTAGGGATGAGGCTAATAGTCCTCTAGGCTGATACAGCCATATTAGGAAAGGTGCAGCAGTGAGGTTCAATTCCTGGCTCTGCATTCACTGATCGTGATCTAGGTTACCTAGGGATGAGGCCAATGGTCCTCCAGGCTGATACAGCCATATCAGGGTGAGTGCAGCATTGAGGTTCAATTCCTGGCTCTGCATTCACTGATCGTGATCTAGTTTGCCCAGGGATGAGGCAAATAGTCCTCCAGGCTGATACAGCCATATTAGGGTGAGTGCAGCAGTGAGGTTCAAGTCCTGGTTCTGCATTCACTGATAGTAATCTGGGTTACCCAGGGATGTGGCAAATAGTCCTCCAGGCTGATACAGCCATATTAGGGTGAGTGCAGCAGTGAGGTTCAATTCCTGGTTCTGCATTCACTGATAGTAATCTAGGTTACCTAGGGATGAGGCTGATAGTCCTCCAGGCTTATACAGCCATATTAGGGTGAGTGCAGCAGTGAGGTTCTATTCCTGGCTCTGCATTCACTGATCGTGATCTAGTTTGCCTAGGGATGAGGCTAATAGTCCTCCGGGCTGATACAGCCATATTAGGAAAGGTGCAGCAGTGAGGTTCAATTCCTGGCTCTGCATTCACTGATCGTGATCTAGGTTACCTAGGGATGAGGCTCATAGTCCTCCAGGCTGATACAGCCATATTAGGGTGAGTGCAGCAGTGAGCTTCAAGTCCTGGTTCTGCATTCACTGATAGTAATCTGGGTTACCTAGGGATGAGGCAAATAGTCCTCCAGGCTGATACAGCCATATTAGGGTGAGTGCAGCAGTGAGGTTCAATTCCTGGCTCTGCATTCACTGATGATGATCTAGGTTACCTAGGATGAGGCTGATAGTCCTCCAGGCTTATACAGCCATATTAGGGTGAGTGCAGCAGTGAGGTTCAATTCCTGGCTCTGCATTCACTGATAGTAATCTGGGTTACCTAGGGATGAGGCAAATAGTCCTCCAGGCTGATACAGCCATATTAAGGTGAGTGCAGCAGTGAGGTTCAATTCCTGGCATTGCATTCAGTGATTGTAATCTGGGTTACCTAGGGATGAGGCAAATAGTCCTCCAGGCTGATACAGCCATATTAGGGTGAGTGCATCAGTGAGGTTCAATTCCTGGCTCTGCATTCACTGATAGTAATCTAGGTTACCTAGGGATGAGGCTAATGGTCCTCCAGGCTGATACAGCCATATTAGGGTGAGTGCAGCAGTGAGCTTCAAGTCCTGGTTCTGCATTCACTGATAGTAATCTGGGTTACCTAGGGATGAGGCAAATAGTCCTCCAGGCTGATACAGCCATATTTAGGTGATTGCAGCAGTGAGGTTCAATTCCTGGCTCTGCATTCACTGATCGTGATCTAGTTTGCCCAGGGATGAGGCTAATAGTCCTCCAGGCTGATACAGCCATATTAGGGTGAGTGCAGCAGTGAGGTTCAATTCCTGGCTCTGCATTCACTGATCGTGATCCAGGTTACCCAGGGTTGAGGCAAATGGTCCCCCAGGCTGATTCAGCCATATAAGGGTTTGTGCAGCATTGAGGTTCAATTCCTGGCTCTGCATTCACTGATCGTGATCTAGGTTACCTAGGGATGAGGCTAATGGTCCTACAGGCTGATACAGCCATATTAGGGTGAGTGCAGCAGTGAGGTTCAATTCCTGGCTCTGCATTCACTGATAGTAATCTAGGTTACCTAGGGATGAGGCAAATAGTCCTCTAGGCTGATACAGCCATATTAGGGTGAGTGAAGCAGTGAGGTTAAATTCCGGGCTCTGCATTCACTGATAGTGATCTAGGTTACCTAGGGATGAGGCAAATAGTCCTCCAGGCTGATACAGCCATATTAGGGTGAGTGCAGCAGTGAGGTTCAATTCCTGGCTCTGCATTCACTGATGATGATCCAGGTTACCTAGGGATGAGGCTAATAGTCCTCCAGGCTGATACAGCCATATTGGAGTGAGTGCAGTAGTAAGGTTCAATTCCTGGCTCTGCATTCTCTGATGATGATCTAGGTTACCTAGAGATGAGGCTAATAGTCCTCCAGGCTGATACAGCCATATAAAGGGGGAGTGCAGTAGTAAGGTTCAATTCCTGGCTCTGCATTCACTGATGATGATCTAGATTACCTAGGCATGAGGCTAATAGTCCTCCAGGCTGATACAGCCATATTAGGGTGGTTGCAGCCGTGAGGTTCAACTCCTGGCTCTGCATTCACTGATGATGATCTAGTTTACCTAGGGATGAGGCTAATAGTCCTCCAGGCTGATACAGCCATATCAGGGTGAGTGCAGCAGTGAGGTTCAATTCCTGGCTCTGCATTCACTGATCGTGATCCAGTTTGCCTAGGGATGATGCTAATAGTCCTCCAGACTGATACAGCCATATTAGGGTGAGTGCAGCAGTGAGGTTCAATTCCTGGCTCTGCATTCACTGATGATAATTCAGGTTACCTAGGGATGAGGCTAATAGTCCTCCAGACTGATACAGCCATATCAGGGTGAGTGCAGCAGTGAGGTTCAATTCCTGGCTCTGCATTCACTGATCGTGATCCAGTTTGCCTAGGGATGAGGCTAATAGTCCTCCAGGCTGATACAGCCATATTAGGGTGAATGCAGCAGTGAGGTTCAATTCTCGGCTCTGCATTCACTGATAGTAATCTAGGTTACCTAGGGATGAGGCAAATAGTCCTCCAGGCTGATACAGTCAGATCAGGGTGAGTGCAGCAATGAGGTTCAATTCCCGGCTCTGCATTCACTGATGATGATCTAGGTTACCTAGGGATGAGGCTTATAGTCCTCCAGGCTGATACAGCCATAAAATGGTGGGTGCAGCAGTGAGGTTCAATTCCTGGCTCTGCATTCACTGATGATGATCTAGGTTACCTAGGGATGAGGCGAATAGACCTCAGGCTGATACAACCATATTAGGGTGAGTGCAGCAGTGAGATTCAATTCTGGCTCTGCATTCACTGATCGTGATCTAGGTTACTCAGGGATGAGGCTTATAGTCCTCCAGGTTGATTCAGCCATATTAGGGTGGGTGCAGCAGTGTGGTTCAATTCCTGGCTCTGCATTCACTGATGATAATTCAGGTTACCTAGGGATGAGGCAAATAGTCCTCCAGGCTGATACAGCCATATTAGGGTAAGTGCAGCAGTAAGGTTCAATTCCTGGCTCTGCATTTACTGATGGTGATCTAGGTTACCTAGGGATGAGGCGAATAGTCCTCCAGGCTGATACAGCCATATAAGGGTGAGTGCAGCAGTAAGGTTCAATTCCTGGCTCTGCATTCACTGATGATTATCTAGGTTACCTAGGGATGAGGCAAATAGTCCTCCAGGCTGATACAGCCATATTAGGGTGAGTGCAGCAGTGAGGTTCAATGTCTGGCTCTGCATTCACTGATAGTAATCTAGGTTACCTAGGCATGAGGCTAATAGTCCTCCAGGCTGATACAGCCATATTAGGGTGAGTGCAGCAGTGTGGTTCAATTCCTGGCTCTGCATTTACTGATAGTAATCTAGGTTACCTAGGGATGTGGCAAATAGTCCTCCAGGCTGATACAGCCATATTAGGGTGGGTGCAGCAGTGAGGTTCAATTCCTGGTTCTGCACTCACTGATGATGATCTAGGTTACGTAGGGATGAGGCAAATAGTCCTCCAGGCTGATACAGCCATATAAGGGTGAATGCATAAGTAAGATTCAATTCCTGGCACTGCATTTACTGATGATGATCTAGGTTACCTAGGGATGAGGCAAATAGTCCTCCAGGCTGATACAGCCATATAAGGGTGAGTGCATAAGTAAGATTCAATTCCTGGCACTGCATTCACTGATGATGATCTAGGTTACCTAGGGATGAGGCAAATAGTCCTCCAGGCTGATACAGCCATATTAGGGTGAGTGCGGAAGTAAGATTCAATTCCTGGCACTTCATTCACCGATGATGATCTAGGTTACCTAGGGATGAGGCTAATAGTCCTCCAGGCTGATACAGCCATATTAGTGTGAGTGCAGAAGTAAGATTCAGTTCCTGGCACTTCATTCACCGATGATGATCTATGTTACCTAGGGATGAGGCTAATAGTCCTCCAGGCTGATACAGCCATATGAGGGTGAGTGCAGCAGTAAGATTCAATTCCTGGCACTTCATTCACTGATGATGAACTAGGTTACCTAGGGATGAGGCGATTATTCCTCTAGGCTGATACAGCCATATAAGGGTGAGTGCAGCAGTAAGATTCAATTCCTCACACTGCATTTACTGATGATGATCTAGGTTACGTAGGGATGAGGTAAATAGTCATCCAGGCTGATACAGCCATATTAGGGTGAGTGCAGCAGTAAGGTTCAATTCCTGGCACTGCCTTCACTGATGATGATCTAGGTCACCTAGGGATGAGGCAAATATTCCTCCAGGCTGATACAGCCATTTAAGGGTGAGTGCAGCAGTAAGGTTCAATTCCTGGCACTGCATTTACTGATGATGATCTAGGTTACCTAGGGATGAGGCAAATAGTCCTCGAGGCTGATACAGCCATATCAGGGTGAGTGCAGCAGTAAGGTTCAATTCCTGGCACTGCATTTACTGATGATGATCTAGGTTACCTAGGGATGAGGCAAATAGTCCTCCAGCCTGTTACAATCATATCGGGTGTGTGCTGCAGTTCATTACGTTTCCTGGCTCTGCATTCACTGATGATATTGGTTGTTCTTCAGGGTTGAGGCAAATAGTCCCCCAGGCTGATACAGCCACATGAGGGTGAGTGCAGAAGTAAGGTTCAATTCCTGGCTCTGCATTCACTGATGATAATCTAGGTTACGTAGGGATGAGGCAAATAGTCCTCCAGGCTGATACAGCCTTATAATGGTGAGTGCAGAAGTAAGATTCAATTCCTGGCACTGCATCTACTGATGATGATCTAGGTTACCTAGGGATGAGGCAAATGGTCCTCCAGGCTGAAACAGCCATATTAGGGTGAGTGCAGCAGTAAGGTTCAATTCCTGGCCTCGCAATAATCTTGGTTTCTCAGGGATGACCATCTGGTGTCTCGACACATCCAGTGGTCCCGGCATTTCTGGGGTCCCGACACATTCTGGAGCTTCGACACATCTGTGCTTTGTCTCCGGATGAATCTGTTCATCCAGTAAATATTTTTCTCAATCAACATGTATATCAATCTTAGAATTATTTGAAATATCATTTTTCATATCATTTTTTCCCCACTAATCATCTCTGTTTTTTTTCAAATAATTCGATCTTCCAATACATCTAAGAAGATTCCAGTCAACTTCAGCATCCCGTGTTTCTCTCGCGACCAACTTTGATCAACATGAACTCTGCTACGAGTCCAAGACGTCAATAGATCGTGGCTTAGGGCTTCTGATCCTCCTACATTGAACCAGCAGCTTCGTCTATATTTCCATGTAAGTACCATCGTCCTATCATACTCAGTATTGGATTGAATGATATTCTTCAATTAATCTTTGATCTATGGGTGGCAGAAAGTGAGGAATAAGAGTACAAAATTGAGATGAACTGTTATTTCATTTGGTATTTTGTTCATTGTAAGGATTTAGTTAGTGTATATCACTATACTCTCTACCCACGTTTCCGATTTACTATACCAATCAGTTTTCAACGCGATTGATCGATTTGGTAAACAAAAATCTCTTACCCCTGTTTCCTTCTTCAAAAAACACTTTTCTGTTTCCCTCTTTCTTCTCACACAGAAATAAGTATTATATTATTCATAATAATATGTACCAGATTACAATTCAATCTATATTGTCATTATTGTCATCATTATGTAATATATAACTATAGTATGAGCATATATATTACCAAGCATTAACTATTATCAATAAAATAAAAATATTAAAATTTTGCTTGTGGCCACTCAATTTGCCAACGCTGGTCAGCAAAACATCTTAGGCCAGTAGTGAGTATTACCAAATACAATTCGAACTAGAGTGGGAGTCGTTAATGACTCCTAAAACTCAAGTGACCCTTGAGTCTCTGTACAGAGCTGCTACAAAACAATTCCAGCATAGTTGGTGGTTATACGGCCCGCCTCAACAAGCCTTGTCTCACTGACAGAAATGACCACCAACTCAAGTTGAACCAACCCCGTCACAACGGATACTGGCCTCCATTATTCCCCAGGTAGATCTATTACTCTGTGAAGAGCGTCCTGAAGGATAAAATGGCAAATGGGGATACTTCCAGAGTCCTCTTCCTTCAACAATATACCCAACTGGTTTTTGTAGCATTATCATCTCCATATATCTATATATTTCATTCTTGATTGTATTCATCAATCATCCATTAACCAATCATCCATTTATTATTTTCAATTTTAAAAATTATGATGTATAATTATAATGTTAATATGAATTGATTGGAAGAAATGAATGGTGTGTCACGTACTCGTTTGTGATTTGAAAGTTGTTGAATATTCAATTTAAAAATTGTCTCATTCAATTCGCAACTTTTTTGTCTGTTACAAATAGATGGCAGCACCACTATTGGAATAGTTGACACTGGGAACATACGCCTGTCAGCGCTCCTGGTGGCAAGTGCAACCATCGTAACTCGCAGATCACTTCTCGATCCTCAAGGGGAACCCACGCACGGCGTGACATTTCCAGCGTCAACATAACATATTAACGATCGTAGAGACTTTCCGTGGATTCATATTGTAGTGATTCAACTTCACACTATTCAGATAAGTTTTTCTAAAATGAATACTGTCGATCCATAATAAACATTCACAATATGTTATACAATATGTTATTTGTATGTAACGGTACGCTGTGAGGTAAAAATCTTTGGTGGAAATATTGAATGATACCGTGACATACCAGTGATTTTTCCACCTTTGTTAGTATAAAATCCGAGTCATTAGGTTTTCTTCAAATATTGTCTGCATCTAATAATGTATTTGTTAATTTTGTATCTTGCAGTGTTTGTATCTATGATAATGTATATGTCTGAAGTCAACCTGGTGAGAACATTTTGCCTAATGGAGACTGGGCACGCCTTAAGGACTTGCTTGAGTAACATTTTGTCAATACACTCAAATTTTTAAGTACTTTGAAATGTAAACAAAATGCTATTTTAAGAAAACTTGCTGAAAATGTTAGATTGAAAGTGAAATCAGACGGTAGAAATTCTGTTGAATGTCATTTTTCATCATTCTTTTTCGAATATATATATATATATATATATATATATATATATATATATATATATATATATATATATATATATATATATATATATGTATGTATATTCGAATTTTTCTCACATTACTAGAAAAAGTATTGATTCAGTTTTTTGTTTCCCATACCGGTATAGTTATGACCAGGTTCTGAATGATTAGATTCATGTTTGGTGCGTAATCTTCAAGTCTAAATCTTCTGCTCAACTCTTCCAGTCAAGTCAGGGCTGGGCTCGTTGGGCTGGGTTGGCTTTGGGTATAAGGCTCGGGTGAGGGTGGACCTTAGGGTATGTGCTAGTTAAGGTTGGGTACATTTTGGGTGGAGAGGGGAGGGAAGGGGATTGGTGGAGTTGAAAGCAGATATTTTCTTGTAATTTTATGTAATCAAACAAATGAGAATTTTGTGCATTTTGACCTTCTGGAAATAACTTGAATCAGTTTTCTCAAATAATCATAACAAATATTTCGAACGAAACTTCAATCGTCAACCTGGAGTTGGAATCCTTGTGAAACGTTGCTGCTCTTGTCTTCTTAAAATAGCATCATTGGTTATATTAAAACATTCATGTATTAGCAGTAAATTAGTTCCTAAGTTGTAAGATTTTTAGTTCGCGATCACGGGTCCTGTCTTAATCGTGGCAGCCCAGCTTGTCACCCTTACGATGGAAATATTCAATAGTTTCAGTTACATAAACATTCTTATCTAATCTGAGACAATCCATAATTTATACTGTTCAAGATACGGTAATTTCTACTTGAAATTTCCGGGCTTTTTTTACTGCCAATTCGGTCTTAGTTGTCAGATTTGTGTTAGTAAAATGCCCATTTCTGTGAGGTATTCAATATAAAATCAGTAAGTTCAATAGCTAGCTCATTTCTTCAGGTAAATGTAACTAATTGATACCAC
Organism: Brachyptera risi; assembly: GCA_964007535.1. NCBI lineage: Eukaryota > Metazoa > Arthropoda > Insecta > Plecoptera > Taeniopterygidae > Brachyptera > Brachyptera risi. The sequence continues at coordinate 35,385,909 of OZ023332.1, forward strand.
ATCTTCCCCGAGCAGACGAGTAGTGTTGAGAATAGTTGGGCTCGTCTGATTCATGTAAACGCCAGTAAGTCTAGTTGTCTGGGTGAGAGCTTTTCATGGTTTGCCTCACCAGTTCGATGCTCGATACTGCTTCTTTAAAAGCCAGACTGAACTTATTCCGGTATATTGAATAATACCTACGGCCATGACCTAGCAGACTAGCTTACTTGAGCGTCGAATCTTTTTAATTTTGATATTTTAAATTCATATAATAATTACATAACAACATTGATAGCACAAGAACCACGATTATTCTCTTGTCCATCACAATTTCTTGCCAATGTTCCATTTCGTCAAATTCGTCTTAATGTCAAAATGTTGTTATATTACCATGGCAATCGACTGCTTTCCAGATAGAAGCCAGTGAATTTGACATCTATACGAAGCTCTGCAATAGACCTTTTTCAGAATTCAATTCTTACTGTCTTCTGCAGGACCCCTATTCCTGAGATAAATGATATGTGAGGAAAATAAAAATGAGTGATAAAACGACTATCTCACTTAAAATGGCCGATTAGTAATGGTAAATTTTTCTCACTTATTTTTATTTTTTTCACATCTCATTTATCTCAGGAATAGGGGTCCTGACGGCCAAGATTGGCAGAATTGCTTTCTGAATATCTTGGTACTATTTAGAATCTCGGCCTGCTTATCCAAAGGGTGAAAGGCAAAACACCAAGATGCAACACTTGCATTATCTCTCATTCTACTCACTCTGATAGTGTGTATATCTCTTGGATAGTAAACACATTAATGTTGTAACTACTATCATATTACAAGTATGAATACGTTGATTCACAATAATATCAATCATTTGTGATGAAATGCAGGTACTAACATCCCAGTCTACTTCAAACGTTGCCGCTATAGATGTCTCTTTCATTTCAAAAAGTGTCTATTCCTGGAATCCAGTGTTCAAAATATCATAACGGATGACAAGAGTAAAATCGTAGTAGGATCCCTGATCTATATCACAATATAGCCCAAGATTCTGTTGATTTTGCTAAAATTACTTACTTTATAATTTTGTGTACTGTAATAACTAATAAACTTCACATATCTCTGAACAAGTGGTTGGATTGAAAATTGTTTGTATTATATCCCTGACAACATGGACTGTACATGTATCCTGTCCTTGTTTGTATAATCAATAATCATCATCTTTGTTCAGAAATTGTCCAAGAAGTCCCTTCCGTCTCCACGGCTACTATCCTTTCCTTGGTCCAATGTCTCACATGCTCACTCAGCGCGATCAGCCCGTCTTCTCCTCATCGTCATGTATTGTATTGTATTGTATTTATTTAACGGTTTGTTTTACAATGGTATTGTATAAACCAAGTCAGATATAAAAACATTTGAATTGCTAAAAGCACAATAAAAACAAGTCAGATGGCTAGAAATTCGTTGATACTATAATAAGATTTTTCTAAGAGATATTTCTTCAATGCATTTTTAAAATCGTTTCTGCCAAGTGTTTTTAAATGAGCAGGTAAGTGGTTAAGAAGTCGCCTGCCGGACTGCATCACGCTGATAGACGTCGACTTCAGTCGACAGAACACGTGGGCGATGTTGGCTGCTCCTCGGGTGTCGTGTTGGTGCTGACTGTTTACATTAAAAAGTTCAGGGTTCTGCTTCGTAAAAATGCATATTGTCGTTATGTAAAGGCATGGAAGAGTGAGTATTTGGAGCTGTGTGAAGCCATTTCTACAGGAGTCTCTGGTGCCTAAGCCAAGCATGGACCTGATGATACGCTTCTGGGCTCGGAAGACTTTTCCGCTTGATCCTGCCAACCCCCAGAACGTGATCCCATACATAAGTATAGACTGTACACTGGCAAAGTAGAAAGTCTTAATTGTGGGATAGCTGACTTGGCGCGCTAGGTTCCGAGTGGCGAAGTTGAGCTTGCCTAGTTTTATGATAAGTTGATCTATATGGCTTGACCAAGATAAAGCGGAAAATTATCGCCCTGTGTCTTTGCTATCTTCTTTTTCTAAATTATTTGAGGCAATAATATCCACTCGAGTAATTAACTTTTTAAACAAAAACAATATTTTATCTGAACATCAAAGTGATTTTAGAAAGAATAAATGTATACGTATGATGCGATTGAAAGATTTCTGAAGGGTATTGTTGATGGATTAGAAAAAAATAAAACGGTAATCGGCATTTTTTGCGACTTATCAAAGGCATTTGATTGTATGTGTCACTCAATTTTGCTGAAAAAGTGTTGGTATTACGGTATAAGAGGTAATGCTAATAAACTTCTGAGTTCTTATTTATCTAATAGGTCACAAAGAGTAGAAATTAATTATTTACAAAAAGACGGGCTGAAAACAAAATATGTCAACTGTTGAAAAAATTACAGTTGGTCACAGGGGTCTATATTGGGACCATTACTCTTCCTAATTTTTATCAACGATCTTCCATCAATTATTTTGGATATAGATGTATATGCCGACGATACCAGTATTCTAGCTACTGCCAATCAAACTACATCATTAAAAGTTGCTGCAGAATTCAAGTTGGTTAAATTCACTTCATGGTTTAACGATAATTATCTAGTATTGAATGAAAAGAAAACCGAATTCCTACAGTTTCAAACAAGTAAGCTTCAAAATCAAGTCATAATAAATTCATTACACAACAATATAAACTTCAAATAAATAAATAAAGTGGATGAAATAAAATCTTCAGGACTAACAATAGATCACAAACTTAATTGGCATAAACATATTCAGATTCTTTCCAAAAAACTAAATGCCGGCTGTTTTGCTATTAAATCGATCAGAACAATTACTGATGCAAATAAAGCAAAAATGGTATATCACGCACAATTTGAATCACACTTGAGGTATGGGATTGAGTTTTGGGGAGCTTCAAATCACTGTAAGAATTTATTTACAATTCTGAAAAGAGCGATACGGTATATAGTGACGAGAGCTAAACCGAAAGCCCACCATAGACCACTATTTATTGATTCGGAAATTCTAACGGTATTTAGTCTATATATTTTCAAAGTTATTATAAATGTGAAGAAAAACATTCATAACTTCATAACACCAAATCAAATTCACAATTTGATGTGACAAAATTCACAAACAACGTCGTGAAATATCCCAATACCGGGCCTACAACACCATAGCTGAACAAACGTAGCAGTGAATTTTGTGGTTTTTTTTTTTGGTAGAATGACTTTCTTTCATAGTTGGAAATAAGTCGGCCTATTCCAACATAATCAGAATCGTTTTTCAAGAACTTTGAATAAGTATAATAAGTGTGACAAAGATGGAAAGAATGAGAAGTAGGATATATTATATAATATATAGGCCTATATAACGTGCTTCCGTATGAAATTCTAAAACCTCCTGCAAATATGCAATCAAAAAACGCCGATGTCCTATAAGATGCCTAATATATCTACGACGCATTCTGACGGGAGTTTAATGTACTTCGTGCTGTCGAGGGTCACAAAATCAAAGTACAGTTTCCGAACCCATTTCGAGGTACACAAAATCAAAGTATAGTTTTCGGCAGACACGCGACACAAATTGGAGAGACAGAAAATCAAAGAGCACTATCCATAAACGGCGAGGCACAGAAAATCAGAGTACAGCTGCCACCGTGGAAACATGCTCAATTGCAGTAAACAACAATAACAAACAAGGGGCAGAAAACAATATATGAAGTACATAAGCAAAAATATCGAGGTACACAAAATCGAAGTACTGTTTCCGACTATCGAAGTACAGTATAATAGGAGACACATCGAATGCAACCCTTGTTGGCACGTGCGTTGTAATAATATTGCAGAAATGTCTCGTTTAGTAGTGAAAAATCTTCCAAAGAAGGTAATTTTGGTTGGATTCGAAGTAATTATGATTACTTGAGTTATAAGCAAGTAGCTGTGGTGCTAAATGGATGGTAACAGTTATGGGCATGTAAGCCCTCACACATTGTAGACAGGTTGTATAATTTTTGAGGTTATAGTTTGTCAATAAATAAATATATTAGAGGCTCAATAATTTTGTAGTTTTTGCAAGAAAGCTCTCAGACACTACCTTCATAGACCTCATCATAATTTTCACTGCCAATAGATTTTCCAGTAATTTTTTGAAGTTCGAACGCGTAATGGATGATCCCCCGTAAAAACAATGGTAGGCCTATAACCTAGCTGTTGGTAAGGTCGTTAAGCAAACAATCATTATCATAGACATATAGACAACTCACAGGTATATGCCTAGGCCGAAGAGGCCATAATCAATGCCTAGGGCAAGGTCCCTAGTAGGCCTAGGCCTACTTTGGAATAGTTTATAAATACTTGATATTACTTTGGAATATATTTATTGTATCCTTAATTCATCGGGTTTAAACCAGAAAATAACATCCTCGTCCATAATTGACACTAGTTTTACCATACCATCGCCATCCTACCATAGCTGCTATCACAAAATCCCTAAAAATGTATGGACTTTGAAAGATAACATGAACACAACCCTAAATAGATCGGCGTGGCCATTGAATTGTATCATAAAGTCATGGGCGCATGGCTTACTGTAATTTTACTGTTGATTCTTATTGCATAACGAAACTGAGTTCTCCGTGCACTCTCCCAGTCCTTTCGTCTATGTCTGCAAGTAGTAGGCCTAGTTGAAGTGCCCTATTATTTTATTTATATATAGGCTTGGGCCTATAGGCTTAGGCTACATATTTTTTCTTCAATATTAGAAAGTCAATAGATCAGTGTTACTGACCAATTAATACACACTTTTCTCATAGAATAGATTTTGTAGATTGTCTTTCATACACTGATTTCTTTTTTCTTGCTAGATCACCGAGGATAAGATAAGAGAGACTTTCAGTGAGAAGGGCATCGTAACAGATGTTCAACTCAAGTATACCAAGGATGGAAAGTTTCGTCAGTTTGCGTTTATTGGTTTTAAAACGCCTGAAGATGCAACATGTGCATTGAACTACTTCAACAATACATTTATAAATTCGACAAAAATGAAAATAGAATTGTGTGCTGGCTTAGGTATGGTATTATTCAAATTATGCTACCCGGTATTGTGTCTTATTGATTGCAAAGACAATTAGGCCTACCGGTAGGCCTATTGCTTTGATGTGTCAGTATGTCATTCGGGTCATTCCATATCAAATCAACACAGCCGAGGGCTAATAGGCTAAAAAAAAGGCTAAAAAAACTTCATCGACTCCGATTTCGATAAAATTTTGCACGCATGTTGAAAATGACGAGTAGAATACATTTGTCGAATATTGGCGTTGGGGGTCGACCTGTTTATGAGATATAGCAGGTCAAAGTTTGCCCGTTTACTCAAATTTTAGTCCGGGCGCATCAACGGTAAATCCTATAACTTTGTCCCCAAGTGTCCCAGAGTCATCTACATGGTGTCATTTGAAGGCTGTTGAAATGCTCTACAAGATGACATCATCCTATACTTGATTTCATCAACCAATACATTTTGTATTATCAAGGTTGAACTTTGACCTTGAATATTTTGGATTCAGTATACAAATTTACCCCGGAAAAATTAGAAATTTTTCCAAAATTATTTTCTGAGTTCATTTACCAGTACCGGTATGTGTTTTCTTCAAGTTCTGAAAATTTCATCTTGGGTTGAGGATGGGTTCAAAAGTTACAGCACATCTAGATGTTAAATGCGTACCAAAAACACTGAAAAACACTGAAAAATATCGACTAGATTAAATATTAGAAAGATACATTCTTACACAGGTGCCCAAATCTAATAAAATAGTAGGCTACTTGTATAGTCTAATGCATAATATTATCTTATATTACTACTGTATTAGTAATTTACTTATCGTATTACGTATTAATAGTACTTACGTATTAGTAGTACTGTATTACTTATCAATAGTATTGCTAACCAAATACACTGTATTACATAGGTTATAGATTGTTAAATACTAAATAGTCAGGACAGTATGAGTAAAAACAAAAAAAAAACTGTCAAGACTGGTTATTCTAAAGCTAACCATACAATATTACTCCAGCTGACTGTTATTTTTATTGAAATAATAATATGATATTGTCTAGAATTATGCGGCTTGGAACGGCTTGTGCTCAGCAATTTGAAAGAGATTTACCAGGCATTCAAGATGAAATATCCTGAAGAAAACATCGGTTTTCCAAAAAAGCTGAAATATAGCGTCCAAAAATATGTATTTTGGCAGTATACAATGGGGTGCATTCTGTATGCGTTTATACGATCCACCAAAATGTAAAGCTCATGTTGGTTGGTGGCAAAATTGCAGACATGACAAAAGAAGATGACATCCCTTTACAATTGTACCAGAACTGCTTGGCGACACTTACCATCACTGGCCCATCTGGCCCATCACTGAACACTGGCCCATCTTTACCCAAATGTTATTTATCAGAATGCCCCAACTGCCCGGGTACCACTCATCTTCAGGAACGTCTTGTGGACCTCATGGAGAATGACATGATTGAGGACACTACGTACAAACTGTGGATATCTGTGGATCTTAGGTGCAATTTGGCGACAGTAATCAAATAGACCAATGATTTCGTAGATACTTTTTGCGAAAAGCTTGTAATATTGAAACGTTATTCTTTCATCGCAAGTCAACAGTAAATAGAAATAACAGTCAGCTAGAGTAATATTGTGTGGTTAGCTTTAGAATAACCAGTCTGACAGTTTTTTTTTGTTCTCACTCATAATACTGTCCTGACTGTTTAACAATCTATAACCTATGTAATATATTTGGTTAGCAATACTATTGATAAGTCAAACTAATACAGTAGTAATATAAGATAACATTATGCATAAGACTATACAAGTAGGCCTACTATTTTATCAGACTTAGGCATCTGTGTAAGAATATATCTTTCTAATATTTAATCTAGTCGATATTTTTTAGTCTTTTTGGTACGCATTTAACATCTAGATGTGACTGTAACTTTTGAACCCATCCTCAACCCAAGTTGAAATTTTCAGAACTTATAAAAAATGACACGAATGAGGTCAGGAAATAATTTTGGAAAAATTTCGTTGAACTGAATCCAAAATATTCAAGATCAAAGTTTAACCTTGATGATAAAAAATGTATTGGTTGATGAAATCAAGTACATGATGATGTCATCTTGTAGAGCATTTCAACAGCCTTCAAATGACACCATGTAGATGACTCTAGGACACTTGGGGACGAATTTATAGGATTTACCGTTGATGCACCCGGACTCAAATTTGAGTAAACGGGCAAACTTTGACCCGCTGTATCTCATGAACCGGTCGACCCACAACGCCAATATTTGGCAAACGTATTCTACTCCGTCATTTCCAACATGCGTGCAAAATTTTATCGAAATCGGAGTCGATTAAGTTTTTTGCTGTGTTGATTTGACGTGGATTGACCCATTCCCTAAACTGTTGTAGCCATTAGTGGGCCACTTGCAGTTGTACATTGAATTTGCCACCCTCCAAAGCTCATTCAGCCAAGGCACCGCTTTAGATACTGAAGTAACTGTTAGGCGTAGGTTCGAGTCCCGGATAATACCCCGTTCACATTACTTTCCTTAGCTGCTGATGAGCTAACCTACGGTTAAGCTTTAACTGCATTCACAGAACGAAGTTGAGAGCTTGATGTGGGTTAGTGCTAACTGCATTCCGTTCATATTATACGTTGTTAACACCAGTTAGTGGCTTAACAGCAGTTAGCGATCATAGTGTGAACGGGGTATAAGGCATGAGTTTATGTAAACGTCCTTTCACTTATAGTCACTTCATAATTTTATTATCACCTGCTTATTCGTATTACCGTATAACCTAGCTGCTGGTAGGGTTGTTGATCAAACTACCCAATCAGTCACATTGAATGTTCTGTATGTAGAGCCTACGTTTATATGTATCAGATTTATTGTTCAATGTTAAACATATGGCCTCTGATTGATACTTCACGTCAAAACAATAATCTAATAAGAATTAAGTGAGTTGATCACTTAATGTCGATAATCAAATTGTCAATAAAAGATTGATCACTTGGATCTTTCACTAGACTGATCAGATTCAAATGTACCAAATCAACTGACCACATTGAGATTGATTAATTAATATTTCATGAAAAAGTGTTATAGGGGCCTCATACAAGTATTTATTTATATAGACACTCACAAGTTCTCTCATGATTCCAGGTGATCCAAATAAGCCAAAGGCATGGAGTAAATATGCAACTGACAGCTCTGCTTATAAACAAAAACATGGGAAAACAAATCCCGTACCTGTCGTTCCTGTTGTGTCGGTAACGAAGAAAAAGAAAGGAAAGAAAGAATTAGATCCAAAAATTCAACAACTAATAGAGAAGCATAGAGATGACCCTTTGTTTGCCGAGTTTATGGAAACTCACTCGCGTGGTAATAAAGCTGTGTGGAATAGTGACACATTGAATGAGGCGTTGAGAATTTCAAAAGATACGGAAATTGACGATGAAGTAGTATTGGAAGACGTAACGATACCGAAAGCTGGCAAAAAAGTAGCGATAGATGAGGGTGAAAGTGACGATCATTCTGACGGCTCAGTAAGTGAAGATGAAGATAACATAGCGAAGAAGAAGATATCTGATCTGGATGTAAGTTTTCTTAATTCCTGTGTTATAGACAGGGTCTCAAAGTGCAATGTGTTTCAATTTCCCTTCCAACTTGAGTCGATCAAAATTCTGATTTCATTTTTCGTCAAATATTTATTTTGATTCTGATTTTTTATAATCCACCATTTCGATTTTACTTCTCAACTCAATAATTTTGATATCTATTCTACCAGTAGTTTTTTGTCCCATAATTTTGATTGTTTTTTTCATCAAATCATGTGTGATTTAAACATTCACCTAGTGTTTATTTATGTCTTGACATTTGAGCCACAGCTGATGTTCACGCTAGGAAACATTCATTGACGGGAATCGTATTGTTTTCATCAATTGAATGATTGAGCTCTAATTATTCATAGTTTGCCTAGGTTGCTTAACCTAACAGAATCTACAAATATTTTATCTCTCAAAATTAAAATTTTGAGTTGAATTAGGCCCTGTATTACCACGGCCAGTTAGTATTTATCTGACAGTTGATGAAAACAAATAGCATGGGTAACCATGGTGATAACAAGTTTGAGCTGTCAGATAAAGACTAACTGGACTTGGTAATACCGGGCCTTAGAATAACAATGGTCTTATGACCATTCCCTGTGCAAAATGAGTAATTTTAAATTTAATTGATAATCAAATTATTTGTTCAATACATTCAATAGACCTACAATAACCTACCATACATTTGTTAATATAAAAATTTTGTCGTCTTGTCCAAAATATTACGCCTAGCTCGTTCAACAGTGAAAATCTCTTGTATTTTCTCACTTTCAGCGTGATTTCATATTATGGCTGATGTGCTTTAATCTACCCAATTATTAGGCCCTTCATTTTTGACCCACTGGCACTAATGGGTTTCTACCTAATAGGCCTACAGGATAACTGCACAGTGAAACTACCGTACTGTATTTGTTTAATATGCTGCTAACACTCTCACTTTTCAGTATTTAAAATCCAAAACAGTCAAAAAAGTAAAAAATGAAGAAGACGAAAGCAGTGATGAAAAACCTCAAGTAACTTCCGGCAATCCTGAACGAGTGAAAATGCCGAAACAAGAGAAAAAGCACGTGGAACTTTTTACTGTTAAAATTCGTGGATTAACGTACAAGGAGAAGAAGAAAGATCTGAAACTTTTCTTTCATCCGTTGAAGCCAAAGTCTTTCAGATTGCCTCGTACCATCAAGGGTATAGCATATGTAGGCTTCGCAACGGAGAAAGAAATGAAAAGGGCACTAATTAAAAATAAAAGTTTTCTAGGTAAGTGAAGAACAAAATAATGTTTGAGATGAAAATTGAATTACTGTAGATATAAAATTAATGTTGACTGGCACTGGTGTGAACATCGTTGAACATTGCAGTAATTACCCGATGTATATTGGAGGATTCTATTGGTTACAAAGCACCCCTTTTACTTCTTCTAGTTTGTATTTAAAGAAGAAGTTGCTTGTATGCAAATTGTGTTTGTAAGCTGATTGCAATGACTTGAAAGGCTTGCATCATGGATGATGCATAGAGTGTCACTACGAAGACACTCTCTGTCATACCCATCCCATTCCCATAGCTCAGTCAGCTGAGGCACTGCTTTGTTAACTGAAGTCACCATTGGGCATGGGTTCGAGTCCCACATGAGGCATGGATTTTTGTAAATGTCCTTTCACATGTCATCAATTCATCGTTTCATTATTACATGCTCATTCCTGCCTGCAAACAACCTTGGTTTTTGTGGAATCATAAAGAAGAGAGGGGAGACCATTAGAGAATGTTGAAATGTGGTATTGCAGAGGGAAGTGTTGAGAGTATTTAAAAGTTTTTGTTGGTTGGATTTTGTTTATTACTATTTTACGTAGTATTTATTTTCATTATTATTGTTCTTATTTCAATTTTTACTATCCAGTTCAAGGCCTATTTGCCACTACACTTTAGTGCAACTGTGAGTGTATCATAAAATGAATTGAAAATAAATTATAGAATCAATATATAACCAACCAAGACGCTTATCGTTGGCAAAAATAAAACTGAAATCTCCTTGCACACCTCCATTCCCCTCGCCTATGTGTGAGAGTTAGTGTACTCTGATACGCCGACCACTTCAGGTCCTGCAAGCTGGTCAATAGCCAATCGTAATCCAGTGGACTTGCTTTGCTTCCTAGTTGTCGGCAGATGCACTACAGGGTGAGAGCGATAGTCGGGAGTGGAAATAAAGTGCTGCACAAGGAGATCAGTTTTATTTTAACATTGGGTGATATGTCTTGAAGAATATCTATTGTTCGCATCTATTGTCTATGTGTTCACCCCAATCACTGAAAATGCCTACCTAGTCACTGTGGATGTCACTTCCCTGTATACTAATATCCCCCACGCACACGGACTGTCTGCCATAGAACATTACCTCGACACACGCCCTACTCATTCCAAGCCCTCCACCCCCTTTCTCGTAAATCTCGCGCAAAAGATCCTCACCATGAACAACTTCAGGCATCTTGACCAGCACTACCTTCAGCTAAAAGGCACAGCCATGGGAACCCGAATGGCCCCTTCCTATGCTAACCTGTTCATGGGAAAACTCGAGACCGACTTCCTGTCCCGCACTCCCAAACAACCTCTCTGTTGGTTCAGATTCATCGACGACATCTTCATGATCTGGCCACATGATGTTGTTTCCTTGAACTCATTCCTATCTACACTCAACAGCAGCTACCCTGTGAACTTCACCTGGGATATTTCCTCTTCCCACGTCACATTCCTTGATGTGGACATTTTCCTGGAGAGAGATGGTATTTGCACTAAAGTTCACCAAAAATCTACCAATCACCTCCATTTCGACTGTTGCCACCCACTTCACTCCAAAAAGTCCCTTCCCTACAGTCTTGCCATCCGCGGTAAACGCTTCTGCTCTGACGCCACAGATTTCACAGAGTACTGTGAGAAACTGTCTAGGGCATTCACCACCAGGGGCTATCCCCAGCGTCTTGTGGAACAACAAATTAACCAGGTATTCAAACCAGTCAACACAAGGACACCTCCCGCCCCCATAGCAGACTGCATCCCACTCATCACTCAATTTCATCTCGGTCTCGAATGCCTCAACACCATCTTAAAAAACGGCTTTCACATTTTATCATCTTCGACCCAAACCCAAAATCTAATCTCAGTTCCACCCAAAGTCTCTTTCAAACGCCCCCCAACCTCCGTACCCTCCTAGTTCACACCGACCCCAAAACCAGTCCCTTACAACAAGAACATGGTTCATATCCTTGTCAAAAACCCAGAAGCAAAACCTCTAACATCCACCCACCCTCCACCACCTTCAACAGCCATGCCACCGGACTCCTATCCCATCTACAAAAGGAATACCTGCGAAACGGTGGAACGTCATCTACCAACTTGAATGTAACTTCTGCCCTGCCAAATACATAGGATTAACCACCAATGCCCTACGTACCCGTATGAATGGCTACAGGTCAGATTGTAACATCAACCCTGACGACATGGACAAAGTAGTTCCGCTCCATGCACTCTCACATGGACGAGACTTTAATGCCTGCTTCACAACCCGCATAATCTGTTCCATCCCATCTTCGTGCCAACCCTCAGAGTTAAGATGCTGGGAGCTTGCTCACCAGTGGATAACTAAGTCTCGCTTTGCCCCAGGTCTCAACCTTAGGTAACTCATCCCTGCTACTTCTTCTGCCTTTCATCTCACCCTTTCAACTTTTCAACTATACTGCACAGCTTCTTCTAGCCCCCTCCCACACATCCAACCTATGAACCCCCCCCCCCCCCCTCACTTCATTTTAGATTTACTGTTTTTCCCCCTTTCCCCCTCCCCCCATTTACACCCACTCACCTGAACAAGCAGCCTTCATCAGTTCATCACTCTCTACTCTACTGTGAACAAGGCAATAGCCGAAACGTCAAAACCTCGTGTAACTTTCATCTCTATATGTTCTATCAACGGGCTCTCCACTATAAGTAGGCCTTTCTCTACTCATAAATCTTGGTAAGCTGCTGTTCTTTCTTTGCCTTTCACCCAACTCATATATTGTTCATGTTTGTACTTTTTAGTTGTGATGTAAATTGGTGTGTCCATAGACAGTGGCTTATTAATTCTTTGTAGTACAATCATTGTTGATGACAATGAAAGTGCCTACTAGAGGAAATCCATCGACCTTTGTGAAGACGATAGTCTACTAACGAGTAGCAACATGATTAGCTGTTACCATTTTGTTTGTGTATACATTACTAGGTGGGAATAGATTGTGGGTGTCGCAATATGAAAAACACGAGGAAAACCCAGACGGCGAATCAGAAAAGAACTCTCAATGGCGTAGTCAAGAAGATAACTTGAAGAATGAAGAAACAATAGCCGAGTCTGGAAGAATATTCGTTCGTAATCTTTCTTACTTGATAAATGAAGAGGACTTGGAGAAATTATTCAATGCGTACGGTCCTACCACGGAAGTGTCTATGCCTGTGGACCAATTGACTCGAAAACCCAAAGGATTAGCTCACGTAACGTATGTTTTTCCCGAGCATGCAACGAGAGCTTATAGCGAATTGGATGGCACGGTATTTCACGGTAGAATGCTTCACTTACTTCCAGGAATAGCTAAAGCATCATTGCAGGAAGCAATGGAGCAAGGTAATGATATACAATTTGGAACAGTTTATTGTTCTTTGTTATTCTTGGGACCAATTTCTTGTAGCCTATTATTAAAAATTTGAACTTAATTTTTGATAGGCCTATATCTAATTTGATATTGAACATTGAAATGTTCTGAGTGCCATTTTTTAAGCTTTTACCTAGTTCATGAAAAAATAATAGGCCTACTGTTAACTTCATACGACCCCAATTAACATCTTCAAGGTTCGATAATGAAACTAACGAAATAAAATAAAATGTATGAAACAAAACTATACTCAATTGTTGAATGGTACATTTTTCAGTTGATAGTAGATATAAATATCCCATTAAGATTTTTTCGAATTGGATATTGAAAGTGAAGACTCATCGTCAAAGTCAAAGTCATCGTGATTCACGAATTCACCTTTTTTGTATGTGTATTTATAATGAAAGTGCTTTAAAAACCAAAGTCAAGTCGAGCGTGGGTTCGAGTCCCATATAAGGCATGGGTTCTGTAAGTATCATTCATCTATCAACTGCTCATTTGTGGCCCCAAATATCCCAGCTGTTGGAGGGGTCAATGAACGAACAATAATATGTACTAATTTATATAATCTTGATACAGTTTTGTAGACCCATCCAGAATGAAAGTGGGCCATTTTTTATTTTTTATTTTAGTACAGTAAAAGTACAGTTTACTTGATATTTTATTTTGTTTTATCATGTTTGTTCAGACAACACTTTGTTCAGAAATTGTGCAATACATTTCAAGTGCATTTATTATTTAATTATCATTCATCACATTCATTCATCAACTCCAAGATGTTCATCCTTTTCCTAGTCTAGATTAAATAATTTTGTTCCAGACGGCTTGTCATTCAGTGAAAAGAAAACTCTGAAACTGAAATCACAATCGGGCTCGTCTCACAACTGGAATTCACTTTTCCTCGGACAAAATGCTATTGCCGACGTTATGGCAGCCACATATAACACCACTAAAGATCAAGTAAGTTTTAGCTACCAGTCAGCTTTCTATTACGAAGCAATCATCAGTCAGTCAGGGTGCGTGCAATTTCTGACGAGTGGTTAGCAGCATGCTGATTAAATCAACCACTAATTTACAAACAAATAGTAAATTCCGTTTTTCTAATTTGAGTTCCTGTTCTTGACAGATAGCACCACTTTTTTAATAGCCAGGACTCAAGTCAGCCAACTGCCAAGGCTCTGAAGTCCCCAGTCAAGTGGGTTCGAGTTCGAGCCCTGCATACGCGATTGTTTTTTTTTTAAATCATACAGATTTATCTTCTGCTCATTCCTACTCCCAAGTAACTCAACTGGATAATTCTCGACTGTGCCATAACATTATTAATATTTGAAAATGTTTGTAATTGGTTTTTCATCGTTTGTGTTTCAAATCTTGATGGCAGTTACATGAAGAAGTAATGTGTCCAGGAATATCTAACTCATTGAAAATTGAATATTTTTTATTTTCAATTATGTTTATTCTACTATTGCAATTGATTATTAATTGATTACGGTACTGTATATTGTTTTTTTGCACTTATTTGTACGTTTACACGGTGGCCGGTGAGTCATGTTTTCTTTTGAAACGCGTTATGGTACAAGTTTTTTTTTTTACTATCTGATTTCTATTTTGTTTGATGTATTCAACAATATTTAAGTTTTCCATTCATGTTATTTTTGTGTTTTTATTGATTTTCAATAAAACAAAGTTCATCAATATCGCTTGTTATGGTACAGTCAGGTTTTACCTCTCGCTAGCTGTTGTTGGGGTTGTTGAGTAAACAGTAATAAGTGAACTACATTCTGATCGTCATTCTGCCAGCATCATGTCATTTGGTAAACAACGTTTCACTGGGTGATACGTGCAATGGTGTAGAGCTTCAAACAGAATTAATTGCAGGTTTTAGTGGGACTAAATTATAAATATCGATACTACAGTTATTCTAGACTACATTGATTATGTTATTGTAGGTATTAGACGCCCGCGGCAAAGAAAGTATAGCTGTTCGCTTGGCTCTCGGTGAGACCCAGATCGTAGCTCAGACGAAAGACTTCCTAACGCAGAGTGGTGTACAGTTGAACGCATTCAATCAGGCACCGAAACAACGCTCGAAAACAATTATTTTGGTCAAGAATTTGCCGGCGAGTACGACTGTGATCGAGATCAGGGAATTATTTCAACCTCACGGAGAGCTGGGACGAGTTGTATTGCCACCTAGCGGCATTACTGGTAAGATTGTATGACTTTCTGTTTTTAATAGATCCTATGAGTAAAAGAAAAGTCATCACACCATTCCACATGGTTACACTTCATACATTCCTTCTAACAATTTCATAAATTATATTAAACAGTTCCTTTGTATTATTGTATTCAATTTCAAAATTAGTCTTACTTATTTTCTGATTTTTATGCACAGCCATCGTTGAATATGTGGAACCCTCCGAAGCGAGAAAAGCATTCACTCGGTTGGCCTACACCAAGTTCAAGAACCTCCCGCTATATTTGGAATGGGCTCCTTTCGATACTTTCGAATTGCCATCTACCAAGCCAAAGGATTCAACTGTCAAGTCCGGAGAAGCTCCAGACTCTTCTGCTGGGGAAGTTATGAAGTCCGAAGCTGTGAAACAGGATGAAGTTCAAGATGAAGTTGATGACGAACCTCCTGAACCAGACACCATGTTGTATCTCAAGAACCTCAACTTCAATACAACGGAGGGTGAAATTAAAAAGGTATGACATCAATGTGAGAATTGACAACTCGAAATAGGCGTGGCCAGTTGGATTTGTAGTCATTTGAAGATACTCCGATTGGATATTTTCATTTTACTACAGTTCTAACAGCCCTGTTGATTGGACGGTATGATTTTTGACATCAAGGAGGCGGAGACTGCGAGTCGTCAATTATTATTATATTCATTTTCAATGCAATATAATTTTGGTTACTCAATTCCTAGTGCATGCTATTTCAATTTTGATGACCAGCGATTTATTTTGCAGTTCTTCTCCAGATGTGGTCCGATCCATTCTGCAACCGTAGCAACGAAAAAAGACCTTAAGAATCCTGGTCAGTTGTTGTCAATGGGTTATGGTTTCCTCCAGTTCAAGAAGAAATCCGGTGCCGAGACTGCTCTGAAGACGATGCAGATGTCAATGTTGGACGGGCACATGATTGAACTGAAACGCTCCAATAGGACTTTACAGTGAGTTGAATGTTAGGGGTTGTTTGTTAGTTCACCTGACCGTCACAGGGGCTTTGATCCGTTGTCCTGACAGTAGTATTTGTATTGTTTTACTCGGTCATTTAACTGAGTACTTGAATGATAGTGGAGAGAAAGTGAGATGGATCAGGATTGGTTTTACTCTCGATTATAGCTAATACAGTTTAGGCCTATCACTCATTTTTTTTCTATTTTGTATTATGATGAACTTTACATCTAATATTAATATAATCAATTTTAATATTGATTCCGTTTCTGTAAATATATGGTTGAAACCGAACGATATTTGAAAGAATATCATCATTGAACACATCTCAGGTCAGAAAGTGACAGTCTGGCCGCAGAGTAAGAGTATGCACGGCATGTCCTGTCACATCTGGAAAAACATTGTAGTTGACCTTTGACCTCGATAAAGCCATGTTATCTCACGACCATGATGATCAATAGGTTTGTACGAATGCTGCATCAAAATCTGTTCAAAATCGAGTAGTTCTCCCTATTTTTCGAAACTGCTCGAATAAGGTCAACTCTTGACCTTTGACTGACCTCTCAATTTTCATGCGATTTTCACATTCGTCTTCAATGATTTCGTTATTGCTTGGGCTCCACTTCATAACTCCACTTGAATGATATTGTAAATTGTTAAGAACCACATCTGATTTGACGCACACCCAAGGTGGCAATTGAGTCTATGAAGCGTTGCCATAGTTGACTGAGCTACGGAGGGCGACTTTCAACATCTCAATTCTAGATCATATTCAGAATAACGACCAGTATTCAAAAATATGTCATCAAACGCATCTCAGGTCAGAAAGTGATTATCTGGACGTAGAATGAGGGTGTGCATCGTTTGACCCGTCACACTTGAGAAAACGTTGTGATTGACCTTTGACCTCGGGTGAGATAAAGAAGTTTTTTCACGATCATAATACTAGAATAGATAATAATATTTGGGTAGAAACCTTGGATCAAAACCTGTTCAAAATTGAGTAGTTCTATCCATTTCTCTGAACTGCTCAAATGAGGTCATATTTTGACCTGCGACTGACCTCTCAATTTTCATACGATTTCCACAATTTTTCTTTCAATCATTCTGTAATTCTATGGACTTCAATTTATGGCTCTACAAAAGTATCACTATTGCATTTAGAAAAAAGATATGAATTTTATTTTGTTAAAAACGTGATTTTTGACCTTTGACCTCAATTAACTTGAAAACGGTGGATGAGATTCTTGGCGATTCCAAGTATGTTAATCAGCACAATTTTTTGAATGGAATCCAATCTTAAGACCTTTTGTTGCAATTAGTGGTAGGTCAAAAGCTAGAATGATTGGAGTACAGGTCTGGGTCGTAACCATGGGATTAACTCAGTTCATGGGCAACGTTACAGTGAAAAATCGAGACAGTGGCATAATCAAAGTAATTTTAGGTAGGCCTACCATACATATAGAATTATCAAGAATAGCTATATTTTAGCTTTTTTTCTGAACGCTTTTTTCAATCAATGTAAGAGATCGTGATACCAACCTAGTGGCAACATTCAGTAGGCATTTTGAAAGAAATCAAAGATTTTAATTTTCCATTTTTGGGGGAAATTATTCGAAAATAATTTTTTTCTCAGTAGTGGTCAAACCGATTAGAACCAAAAACTGTACACATTTCACTTGTATGACGCAGAGTATTCACGAGAAAAATCAGACCAATTGTTCAAACCATCCGACCTGTGGAGTGCATTTTGTCGCATTTTCGTCCCAAAAACATGAAAAAATTCAATTTTTCCGAGAGTGGTAAGACCGATTTCTCCTCAAAACCATACAGTTCCAAGTTGGTTGAGTATGTACGTCCACTATAAAAATTATATTGATCAATCAAACGTTCCGACCTGTGGAGCGTGGACAAATAAAAAACAATAGAAAGATACATCTCCAGCCTAATGGGAGTCTTCGCTTCAATAATAAGTTGGTTAGTCTAACGGACACTTCAACGGACTATTGAAAAACCAAACCTAATAAATATAACAATAGCCAACACATAGTACTGTATTGCTGTTAACACATAAAGTGTGTGCTGTATTTTCAAATTGTGATTTTTTTCCTTGCAGAACTGAAGTGAAAACGGCAAGAAAGACCACTGAAGTTGGTAAACAAACCGGCACGAAGATTCTTGTCAGGAACATTCCTTTCCAAGCCACGCAGCACGAAATAACTGATCTATTCAAGTGAGTAAAAAGCCAACATGAAAATAAATACATGGGTCATGTGCACGGTCTTGTGTCGAGCTATCTACCTGCACTCGGAGGCTGATGCCAACAGTGCTGCTAGTTCCACCAAAATCCGTGCGAAACGCTAGGTGAAAAGAGGCCAGTGACGTGGTCCAGTTCTTATCTTGCCGCCAACACTAACCTACATTTGGTGCGCGCATGTGTAGAGCGTGGTTCACTGGCCACTTTTCACCTAGCTTTCCGCACGGATTTTGGTGCAACTAGCAGCACAGTTGGTATCAGCCAAAATATCTTCGATGCAAGACCCATATTCTAGGCCGTGGTTGTGTGACGTGGCTATCAATTTATTTGCGTTTCCTAACCTTACATTTTGTTTCAGGACGTTTGGTGAGCTGAAAGCAGTCAGATTACCAAAGAAAATGACTGGCACAGGATCTCATCGAGGTTTTGCCTTTGTTGAATTTGAAACCAAACATGATTCTCAGGTAAGAAACATGGATGCATGGCTTGAATAATAGGCCTAGTTTTATACTTTGATTCGACCAATTGTATGCGGTTTCAAAAACATCTTTCAAATCTTGATATAATCTATTTCATAGGCTGAAATTTAAACAATTGTGAAGAAGAATTGTTTGTTTCTTCCTTTTAACAATTTTTGGTAGTTTCTTTTCAAGAATTAACGAAGGGGTATCACTGAAAATTCATTCAATTTGGAAGCGATTTAATGAGTCAAAACATATTTTGTTAGTTACGTTTACTTATCAATGCCAATTCAACAATCCTTTTACTTCATGGTTAAGATTCCCTAAATGGTTTTACCATTAAAAAATAATTAATTCACATTCAAATAATCTTTTCATTATGTGAACAGAGCCTTCGAAGCATAAATATTAATATTACCCATGACGAGATATAATTAATGTAGGCCTATAAGAAAGTTGAAATAAATAAATAATTGGCTATTGATAGTAACAAGAAACCCGCATAAGAGACAAACTCATTTGTGGAGGCCGCATGAACTAAGTTGAGTGAAAAAATGTTGGTTATCAGCAATAATAAGGCTGTATTTCACGTAATCAACTCCCCTGTGCTCTTAATTTAATTGACTAATAATACTCGCAGCTGATATTGTCGACTAGCAACTGCGTTATGTAGATTCACAAATTCAGAGTTATTTGTTTCTGTTTCAGAGAGCATTCGAAGCTTTGTGTCAGAGCACTCACTTGTACGGCAGGAGGTTAGTACTCGAGTGGGCGTCGAAAGAGGATAACGTCGATGACCTGCGAAAGAGGACAGCCGATCACTTCTTCACAGGTACGTACGGCGAACATCTAGGACACCTACTTATTGTTTTGTTGAATAATTATTTTTAGTTGATTTGCCTTACCGTGTCATATTTATGATTAGCCAGATCAGTTTACCATACAACTCCATTTCATGTTTCGGTATCATACATACGTACTTGAATACTCGTATCCACAAAATGAGAGTGTTGTCTACCAACTGAATGATTATAAAAATTAAAAACTGTGGTTATTGTAGGGAAACTCACTGCAGCTTCAAACATACAAGGCTTTTGATAGATGTTTCTAATTGTAAATCTCACTCTGAAAAGTTATTGACCATCAAAATAGCACAGCTATAGAAATATAATGTTGATAAATGTGTTTGTTGTGTTGGTGGATGATTCTTTTTTGTGGGTACAAGTATAATTATTTCGTGCTCTGCTACTAATTGACGAACCAGTTAGCCTTTGCCTGTTATACATATATTTTTAGCTTTTATTTATTCTAAATTGAGCAATGAATACGTTATTGTATCATAATAACTCAGCAGCAATGTAGGCCCTAACCTTTGGGGCTGTATCCTGTACGCACCAAGTTATAAACTACCCAAAAAGATGTCCCTCTTGTTTGATTTACCAAGGTTCTGCATTGAAATCTAAAGTCGAGTCCGGCATATGCCATGGATTTTTGTGATAATTGTTCATCTGCTCATTTGTATCCCCAAATCATCTAGTTGTTAGTGGGGTCATTAAGCGTCATTAACTATGTGTTGTTACAGGTCCATCAAACATCAAGACGTTGAGAAAAGCAACGGTTGAGCCTGAGCAATTGGAAGAATTATAAAACAAATCAAGTTTCATGGTATGTCTACAAACTTGGTACAACCCCTCACTAATCAGAAACGGAATGGACCCCAAAAAATTGAATTGATTTATACACATTCGGATTAACCAAAAAACTCATTTTCCACAAAATCACCACTTTTCCCGATTGGAATTTAGTCAATTTGTATTGCGCGCGCGAGAAACCTATGCTACCGGCCAAAACTATGAGTGAGAAATTGTAGAGGGGTCTTATTGATCATGTGTATTCAACTTGCTGACGACACGTGATCCTAGTGTAGCCTGGTTGTATTGCGCTCTGCCATATTTAGACTACTCGAAGCAGTTTTTACTTTTTAGTTTTTACCCATTTATAACTTGAATGTCACCCAATTGGCGAATGTAAGCAAAAGTTTGGCAAAAAAATCGACATACTATTACAATCCGCTTGTCTAACAACGCATATATGGCGTTTTCCTAGTAATAAAGATTTACATTTCATTAGAAAATTTGTTGTTTGACGTTATTCCGTGGAATAATGTCAAATAGTTGTTGAACCATAATTTCTCACTGGATTAAAGTCAAATCTGATATTTTGACGTTAATCCAGTATAACTTCGTCAAAACACCTTTTGACGTTATTCCACTGAATTAACGTCAAATCGCTTTTAAAACACAAGTTTTGCAAAGAACATGTTACATAAATGATTTGACGTTTTCCGTTTGACACTATTCCATCTCCTCTGAGTGAGGACCATAAAAAGAAATAATTGCATATACATTCTCATCAGCATTCTTCAGTTGGCATTCTTGTCAATTCCTGTGAACCACTAAAAACTTACATAGGCCTACCGTACACTACATACAAACAATACGTAGCTTTTTCAAAACAAATAAAGTTTTGGCTTACACTACATTGGTACTAGTGTATAATCAATATAGCCTTTATTATATTTCATCATTTACTGTATTCTATATGACATTTATAAAAATTAAAAACACACATATCATTTGGCAGTAGAATGTAATTGATATAATAATATTTCTACAACAATATTTACAATATTTTCTTTGAACACAATATGTTGGAGGCCATTATAAATGACTAGCCTAAATATCCCAACAGTGAAACCTCGATGTAACATTCCCAGATCCATTGTTTTCCTGCTCCTTCATTCATTTTATCCCCACACAACTCCCATATAACTAGTGTTAACGTTCCTGTGTGGGCCGTTTTCCTGGATAGAAGGTTTCATTTCCTGGTCCCTTGGAAAACGATACGTAGAGGTTTCACTATATAACATCATGACTCACATGAATCCAAGGTCTCGCAATAACCACTTGTAGTAAGCCTGCTAAAATATAATACATATGACAATCGGCCGTAATTGCGACCTATCAAGAGTAAATAGAGTACCATTTCATTCATTTCCCATTTTGTACTTTTAGTTTGATCTTTTGCCCATTGATTATTGTAACTACTAACTAGTTTCGTACCCCCATGTTAAGTAACTATAAAATAATAATGAAAAAAACTAGTCATATTCACATTAAAAGATAGATGGTTCATTTTGTATGATTATTGACAATCCAAGCAAAACATTCAACAGACTATCCTAGTTTATAGGCATATACACATAGGTTATAAAATATGAATTATTATATAAAATATATTAATATGAAATATTATGACACTCTATATGTATTAATTTGCTATCCTCGTTTGACTAAATTATAAAATATGATAGCGTAGTAGTTTCAATTTTATATTAATATTCATGACTGAGTTAGAAGTACGAGAGTAAAAATAAAGTCTTCGTGTTTGATTATTTTGCGTCCAAATATCAATATTTAACAATATGTTGAGTATTATAATGCTGAATACGGCATACAGTTCAAGTCAAGTACTGTACCTACAGTATCTGTTTGAAATACTTTCAAGATACTGGGCAAGTTTGGATGTGGAGTGATGTGACTGCGGTAGATCTACCGTAAAGTATTTTCGAGGTCTACATGAATAATATGATGACTGTCTAGGCCTACTGTATCAGTAAAAATATATACGTATCTTCATTTTCCAAAAACATTTCAAGTTGGAAATGCTAGACAGAGCCAATGCTCAACTCTTACCCGTACAGTTTTGTTCTACCTATTCTGAGTTGTAAATATAAAAACTAAACCTACGATTCTCTAAAATACATAGTTGCCATAAACACCGGATTATATAATATTACGTACAAAGTTCGAAACATGCAATCATCAACATATTTTAGCTAGGGGGGAGCTACAAATATTCTATACTCTCTTTTCATGCCCTATTCCTTATATTTCTGTGCATCTGTTGCTAGTTCTTCAAGATTAAAATATATCTGTTGCAATTAAAATCACCGTAGTGGTGCCCCGTTCAAGCGATCCTATCTTTCATCCATTGCCTTTATTAGAGAACAATAGTTTTGTATCAAGTTTCGATGTAATTAAAAAAAGAAAAGTTGGATGATAGATAGTAGTCTCATATAAATTGATAAATCTAGATAATTATAAGCAAGTCAACAGTAAATAAATGGCTTCAAAAATTCATTACTCACGGACAAACATGTCGCCCCTTTTGGGTCAGTCAGCTAAGGCACTGCTTTAGTGACTGAAATAAAATCGAGCATGAGTTCGAGTGCCGTGAATAACCCCAAATAACTGCTGGTGGGGTCGTTGAGCAAACAATAATCATCGATTGTCATCGGGAATAATAATGAAAAAAAAAATGTGCATCGGTACCTCAACGAGGTCAATTGTGATTATTGATTAATGAGTATAAGTACAACTGCAAACAGTTAATAGCTTTGTCTTCATTTTACCCAGTTGTGGTCTGCATTGTTAACAGAATTTAATTCATCGTGTTCGGTTTATGAATTATTGCAGGGTTGCCCTTCGATTTCAATATTTTCAATATTTTGATACTTTGATTTGATATCGAATTGGAATACAGTATTCGAAAGATTCTATTTGAAAACAATTATTGAAATTGAATAAAGATTGTTATAACTAAAATAATATGCGCCTTCCCTATCTGACATGCTGCTCTCATATGCCTGGCACCATCTTGTCTCCTAATCATAGGCCTAATTATAATTTTTGAATTATTCAAGTTGTTACTTTCGATATCAACTGTAAATTTCGTGCAGTTTTCGTTATTAAAATTTGGAGTACAGTAGTTGGCAATTTTTCAATCAAATGCCAACACGAGTTGATAGTAATTTACTGTAGGCCAGCTACTATTTTTTTCTAGATCACAGTAACTCTTTGAACTTTGAAAGCTGCTTTCGTGTAATTCCTACGCTTGGTCTATTTCCAGATGACTGTGACGTTTGGATCTCTTTCGATTTGATCTTCAAGTTGTTGATGACTCAGTCCCGAAGCCACGCATATCTCGTCCATTGAGCAATGCCCGGTGAACATGCGGTACTGAGGAAGACTCGACGTTAGACTGGTCTCCGACAACAGTACGGGATACTGTAGCAATCAAAGCACGAGACAAGTGAATTGTGGCCAACATAACGCTGGATTAACATGACACGAAGCAAAAACACGGTTTGGTATTGCTAAGAATCATTTCATTGTGTATTCATTGTACGATGATACAGCTTTGAAATTTGTAAATATTTGCTATTTATAAAATTCCATCTTCATATTCTGAATTGTTATTTATTAATTATTATCATTCAAATTTATATTTCATAAATTGATTCAGGATGGAAGAAGCATCTCGTCTGACTCAGTCAGTCAAGTCGTTGCCTTGGAAAACCAAAGTCAAGACAAGCGTGGGTTCGAGTCCCACAAAAGGAATGAGTTTTTGTATACATCATTCACATATCATCCACTCATTTGTAACCTCAAATAACCTAGCTGTTAGTGGGGTCATTGAACAAACAATCATCATGCATTTGAGGAAAGAACCTAAATTATACTAAAAATAATAGCTCTCGAGTCTGGAGTCACTCCACTATTGTATGGCGTACAATGAGGAAAACTGTGCCAAGTGAAAGTCATTTATTGTCTGTCTAATTGAGTAATTATCAATTATGAATGTAGTTCTCACAGGTATGTGTTCTATTGCGTAAACTAATGTGTCGAGAAACACTTGTAATTTGTTTTTCTGTTTTACATATGCCTATAGAAACTGCATCATGTTATAAACTTATAATCAATATTTTTATTGTTATGTAAAAGTTGTGCATATATTACAATGATTTATTATTCATGGTGAGTAAATGAAATAAAACAATGCTGACCTTGAAGATTCTTCGTATTAGACCTTCCACTACACCGAACTGCACTAGTTTGCGCTCGTTGATCCTTAGCGGATGTGGGTTAAGCCGGACGCACAAGTCTCTCACGGTTGTGCCGTGAGTCATACTCGAGTACAAGCGGAATATGTCGCGAAGTCCTGGAGGTTGTCGAGCTGAAGAAGGAAATATAGTAGAGAGTTCCGAGTGAGTGTTGCGATGTGACTGTTGTAGAGTATTAATATTTGGATTATGAAGATGCTGGTAAAGTACGTCTGACACGAACACCAAGATAGAGTCAAGGTCACGCCCACGAGACAATCTTAAACTATCAAATATCCTCTCTACTTTCCTTCACTCAAAATTTCAAGTTATAAATTGAGAAGAGATGAATGAGAATCAGCAGCTTACCCAAAAAGTTATTGAACCTATCCTATAATGTGTCTATCCATCGAATTGTCATGGAAAACATTCATACATGAAAATTTAACATTTTTCATGTAGAAGTAGGGCGAGCAAAAATGAATTATGAAAGCAGGAAAACGATGGATCTGGGAACAATGCATAGAGTTTTCAGTAGGCATAGTAAAAAACTATTAATTTCAGAAAGACAGGTTGGTCTGCTGAATACAAATGATCTACCGGTAGTACAAGACAATCAGAAGTAATCCATAATCACTAATAAAGTAAGCCTACTCCTTTGCCCAAAAGATTAAATAATTTCTTTGTTTTTACAGGTTTTCTATGTGATACTAAAGCCTATACCTCATAAACATACTAATGCATATCACAAGGGTACATGCCTACCTGTCTTTGCCACATATTTGATACATTTATCTTGCAGCTCTTTATCGTCGTGGAGTTTTCTTAATTTAGGAGTAGCGGCGTACACATTTGAGTATTGAAATATAGGAATTAAAATCACCACACCATAATATCTGAAATAAAAGTCTCTATTAGAATGCAATCAATTAAGAACTTGCAAAATAAATTTAAAATTTTGTCAAGTCACATTCTTGACAGCTCGTCTGTAAGCATGAAAATAATACATGAATACACAATTTGAATAGGATAATGCCAATTAGGAATACATTTTTAGTGCTCTTTGTATGCACTATAAATTAATTGACGAGAGCTTAAAAGTTTGATGTATCTGATTCCTGAAAAGCTCAAGGGTAGGCCTAACATAAAATGTCTGTAATAATATGAGCGCACAACTAACGTGTTGTAGGATGGGCGATAGGATAGCCATATTTATTTTATACGAAATGTAATGGAAAGCTTTAGCTACACTCACACACTTGATTTTGAAACTATTATTACACTGCCTTCCTGTTGTATCTGCTCATTTAAATCGTTTTATGATTTATTTGGTTTTACTTGTTAATCATAATAACTTTAAAAGCCTTCATTTCATGTAAAAAAACATTACATTATATATTTTTGCTCCAATCTACGCATAACTTTGGAATAATGTGTATCATGCGTGTGAATTTCGTGAAAATTTGCATTCATCGGAGGAAATATTTTTTCCACATTGTCCCCTGTGGATTATTCTTATAGGGATTTTCAAATTTTCAAAATGAATTATCTCAAAAATGCATCAGCTGATTGTGCCAATTGCGTTAGATGATGACATACCGGTATGTGCATGCCAAGTTTCATCAAAATGTGTGCTTCCATTTGACCTGTGGAGCGCAAAAAAAATACTTTCGCTATGTCTCTAGAACGGTTGTCTTCCCTCTGCTCATGCAATTATAATTAGCTCACGTACACTAGATTCTGTATGCACGCTTTGACGAGGTTATTCTCAACGTCGGCTTCTGCAGCAATTTTAGCAACGTGGTTAAATCCGTCAATATATGGCAACACTTGATACGTTGTTAGATCCCACTGCTCGGCTCTGAACATTAGCTGGTCAATGATGAAGATCGGAACCTGTTGATCCTGGACAGGTTCAGGATCGTGAGATATTCGCACCACTTTCAAGTGCGTCGTGGTGGTTCCTTCCGTCAACGTACACATCTTATGGCTGTTCAACTCGTGCATTACTTGACGTAGCATAATTGGTAGGCGTGCTTTCTCAGCCTCGCTTTGATTTGACAAGAAGTTTGTTTCTAGTTCCATTGTTATCTAAACAGAAATAAATGGCGTAAAATTCAAAAGTTGATTTACACGTAAAGCGGGCAATACTCGACAAAGTAGTTTTCTGAGCCCTTATCTGCTACGCCATTGCTCGTCTTTTGGGGGGCAAAGAATTCTCTCGAGTCTTGACGAAGTAGAATCATGTAAACCACCCCCAAAATGAATTGTCAAACAGTTTTTGCAAATTTGTTGTGGAGTTTTTCATTGCACTCCTTATCATCATGTTAACTCAACAAGTACATGCGAGAGACTGGACAGTGAACACTGAATGCAGCAATGGAATGCAGTGTGACCCAGGTAAAAACTGGTTTTTCACCTGCATTCCACCCTTGCTTCATGTCAAATGGTACATTGCCCGAGGCGATAAATACTTCCTAACACATTAACGTTCGACAGACGTTCTCATTGATTTCAGGAAACAGAAAACTTCTTCCAAGGTCCTAAAAAGTTCCTATATTGTCCGTGAAAAGTCGCTGTATTGTCCGTCGAAATTTGATATATTGTCTGTGAAAAATCCCCATTTCGTCCGTGTAAAGTCGCTATTTTGTCCGTACTGGTACTAAAAAGTTGGTATATTGTCCCTGAAAAGTCCTCACCATATATTGATTGTGTTTTGTTCCTAGGAGACAGAATTTTGGTTGCTATATTGTCTGTGAAAAAACCTTAGATTGGCCGTGTTTTACCCCTATTTTGACCGTTCAATATCATTCAGTTTTCAGCCGTGCTTCGGCTCTGTTTGGGCGCTATATAACTGCATCTTTATGCAGTCTATTTGCCTATAGACAGCCGTGTTTTGTCTCTTGAAACTCAATTGTTCCTGTTTAGGCCGTGTTATTTCAACGAGGTTAAGCATGATATGTGAATTATTTCAAATATGTTGATAAATGAAAAATTATTTCTTTATAAATAGTATATGGGCCTACCAAGTAGTCCGAGAGCTTTTTTACAACCGATTCATATTGTGTACTTCGGGCCCATGCGTCACACACAAAACAAAGATTGAAGTGGAAAGCATTCCGAGCATACTTCTTGTCGTTGATCCGTACAGGAAATCCAATGATTTTGGATTCTGATAAGGTGCTGAAAGAAGGCACGAAATTGTTAATAATTACAGCTTGAAACAAATTTAATTAGGAAAAAAATATTTGTGTTGCTTGAGAAATGTAATCTTGCCACTAATTAAGATATCAAATAAATCAGAACATACACTGTGAGAATACTTCCTTGTAGTTGCGCTTTCGGTATTATATACACGCTGACAGCATCAAACATTTCTTTTGAAATATAGTTGTCGGGAACCTAGAAAGTACAAAAGCATAATATAAATACAAATTTAATTACATCAGTGATAATAGCATACAATATCTCAACAAAGACCATAAATATTCAGGTAAGATAAATTTATCAACTATTTTTTTGTTGTATTTTTTTGAATGAGGAAGTGTATTCGCAGAGTAAAAAATGGCAAAACGGCCTAAAACCCGTGAGTTACGCCAGGTTGCGGACAGTAGGTAAGGTTTTTGAAGTTGGGTTAGTGTCCAAACCTCGCGAATACTGCTGGCAGGCGGAACAGAGCTGGATGCTTGTCGCACAATTTACTTTGCAAATAGCGTTTTCGGTCCTTGTTTGCACAATTTACTTTGCGAATAGGGCCGGCCTAAAAATAATCGGTAAATGTGATCTGACGATATCAATCGATGTGGGCTGTTCTATAAGTGAAATACCATTTGGCATGCTTAAAAAGTCTTAAATACAATCCTAGTCTGTACATCAGTTGGATATCTGATTATTTGTTTACATGAATTTTATTAAAGTCTTTCTTTACTAACTTGACAGGTGATTTTTGGACCAGCTATTGGATGAAACTCGCACATAAATATGCATCTCAGTGGTCCAGCTCTCCCACATCCTTCGTAATAACGTGCTACAGCCTCCATAATGTTAGTGTCAAACTGTCAATGCTTTTCTGATAAGGAATCAAGCATTTTTATTTTTCAAGTTGAAATAACAAGCTGATCAAAACAATAATATCGCCCATCATTGACGTCTAGCGACCTGTTGATCATCAGCGCATTCTACTGGCTGTCGTGCATTAAAATAAAGCTGTGCACCGCCTTCTATCTAAGATTTTAACCAAACACGTCTGTAACAGCTGATTTTACAGTCCCAGAAGTATTTTTCAAAATTCGTTAGACGTTTCAATTTTTGAAAGGTAAAATAAGGTTGTAATTGTTTTGAGCAGAGACCGAGGAGTTATTGTATACACTGGCATCATGTCGACCATGACATTTGGCCAAAAGTCTTTTACACCTTCAGCTCCAGATAAAGGTAGTTTTCCACTTGATCATGAAGGACACTGTAAGAAAGTCATGATTCAGTACATGATATGTATGAGTACCAATAAAAATAATAATTCAGCTTGTCGTCAAGAAGCAAAGGCCTACCTAGGTTGCCGCATGGACAATGAGTTGATGGCAAAAGAGGATTGGTCGAAACTTGGATTTGCTGATTTAGAGAGTGATTCGAAAAAATCAGAAAGCGACAGCAGAAAATAAACCAACAGTTGAAATTTGCTTACTATAAATCATTGAACAAAAGTGTGATAGGATGAATAGAAAACATATTATCATTGGCTGTACTGGGAGTGTTGCCACCATTAAGCTTCCATTACTTCTTGAAACATTAACTGAGATCAGTGACGTAGATTTAGAAATTCGAGTGATAGTTACCGAACATGCACAACATTTTTATTTCCCAAAAGACATAAAAGAAAGTGTTAGAGTGTACCGAGACCAAGATGAATGGGCAACCTGGAGTGCTCGTGGAGATCCTGTACTGCATATCGATCTTGCCAAATGGGCGGACATTCTTGTGATTGCTCCCTTAGACGCCAATACATTAGCAAAAATGGCGCAGGTAAGGATAACAAGGATTACCGTTCATCTGTTTCCTCTAGGTTACGAGAGCTTTGCATGTAGTTCTAAGTCACATCTTTTACATTAGAACTATAGGCCTACCCGGTATGTATGTACAAGAAACACATGTTGGTGTAACAAACAGTAGGGCCTAAAGGTCTGAAGGCAGAGCAATGAACAAAATGCTGACTCTAAATCATCTGTTGATGGGGTCGTAATGCAAATGTCCACTATGAGGTAGGCCTATCTGTTGATGAACAGGTTACCCGTTCCGTACATTTTCCAACATTGAACGTAAACTTGAAAACGCTCAATTTTCCTCATATTCAGTGAATTTGGACTGAGATGAATGTAACATTTTATTGTGTTCTCATTTATGATATAAAAAAATGTATATTACATCTAGGCCTACCAAGGTGCCCTGCCCTGTCGACAGTAGGGTACGGTACTATAGTTCTGAATTGTGCTATTCTCTTTTCAAGGGTCTTTGCGACAACCTTTTGACTTGCACCGTACGTGCATGGGATGTTGATAAACCACTTTTGTTCTGCCCTGCCATGAATACGCGCATGTGGCATCACCCGATCACAGCGCCGCAGATCGAAACGCTCAAGAGCTGGGGTTACAAGGAGATTCCATGCATTGCAAAGAAGCTAATGTGCGGAGACACGGGTCTTGGCGCTATGGCAGAAGTTGGTACTATTGTCCAACGTATTCATACAGAACTGTTGCAATTAGGCCTACCGTCGAAGCCGTGATAGATTCTGACCTCATAATTATGGTCAGTGGTTAGATAATGGTTATTAGATATTGACTATCATTGTTTTGTATACTTCTTGATCAATTATTGTAGTTCATTTAAATAAAAAAAAACCATACTGGTACCTTGATCAAGTCATTTATCACATTTATAGCCCTACTGATAGGCCTACCGTACTCATTTCAAATTTGAATTTTACGTTACTTATCAGTAGACCTTTATATTAATATTAGGCTACAGTTAATTGTTTTTATACTAACCTGGCTATCAGAATCCAAAGATACTAGAAAGTACACTGTACATCCATTCCCAGATCCAATGACCCGAATTAAAACTCGGTACAACCACTATTTCCTACAGAAACTAAAACCAAAATGGAGTGACTATTTACAATCAGCAATGTCTACCTCTCAGCTGGGAAACGGTTCAGGTTAACTGATTCAGCGTGAAACTGTTCAAATATTTGACGTTCATCACTAGGCCTATAATGTGAATCGTTTTGCCAAAATATTTTGGAAATCGAAAAACACCATCCATTTTTGTTTATTTACAGCGCCTTGTTATGGCTTGAAGTTGCGGAACGCCCCTCCTGGCCTGTTCATCATATATTTCAACAGTGCCGTAGCGTTTCTTAAACCGTGTTGTAAATCAATATTTTTTGCCAAAAATCAACGTGTATGTCAGAATGTTTTGACCATTTCAAGCTGAATCGAACTAGCTAAGCCATTTTCCAGCTGCGTGATTGCCAAAGTCAATGCCCACATGGGCTGCAACATACCGGTACATGTGCAAGTCTGTTTTTAACTGGGGCTTGCCAAATCATAATCCTTAGGCCTGTATTCCATAATCGTAATGGAGCCTTGATCTTCATTTTAGGTTCTGAATCCAACTCGCTGTCATCTGTGTAAATTAATTATGTTTGAAGTTTCACAGCTCACCCTGAAAAATCTCACAATGACTAGCTAGAATGTTCTTTGTGTACAAACAGTTGTAGATCAGTGAGTGGTACGAGTCTACAAAGCGATGTATTGAAGATGTATCATTTCTCTAAGAGCTTTGGTCCTTAACATTGATTTGGAAATAATTATAATATTCAAATCAAACCAAAAGAGAATTATAATAAAATTAATTCAAGATTCAAAAATGAAATTATGTAGCAGCTGTCAAGTGTCATGGTTATAGCACATTCTGATTTCAGCACAAGTTTAATCACGGCATCACCTTTGAACATAACTGAAATATAAAAATACAACATTACACATTGTTATTCAAACAGTTTTTCAATCACTTTTATTTTCGATTTTTTTTCTTCAGAGCGACATGCTGGAACAGTTTTTTCTAACACTATTTTTCAAACTGGTGCACTTCCATAGAATAATAGAATTGATCATTGTTACCTACATCACTGATGAAACAAACCTGGAAAAATTCAAGCCTTGAATTTGTGAAAATTTGATTTTGGTATCCTCTACCTATCTTCAAACATTCAATCAAACATTCAATTATTCATTCAATCATTCAAAGGATTCTCAATTTCTTTCAGTTGTAGGGATGTCAGCTCTGTGATCTTTTATTTCATTTATTCATATTGGGTTTACAGCAAATGCAGTACTGATAACTACAATCCATTGGCATTGGTGAATGATCCATCAGATGATGAAATGAAAGGTAGGCTAATCTTATTATCATTTTTTTTTTTTTTTTGAAAGTGGGAAGGAGTCGGGTTTCTTTACTACACTGTCAATGTCTCTTGAAATCCCCAACATTAATTCGTTCATTATTTCCTATGGTATATTATTACTGTGCTATCTACTGGAACTACTCTGTTGTCGCTCGATATATTCATAACCATAAACCTACATTCAGTAAGTGTGAGTTAAGCTAGGTATGTACACTTCTAGCCACATAAAGTGGTTGGTCAAGCAACATTTAAATGTATTCTAAAGAAAATTAACTGATGTTTTATGCTAAAAAAATAAAAGACAATATATGCACTTCACTTACAATTTATGAAAACTTAACTGTATGGTGTGTTGAGATTCTATTTATTTATTTAATATTTCATTTTATTTTCATTTTTGAAAGAGCATTCACAAGTGTACATATCAAAATGAGTGAAGCATTGTTATTATAATTTGGATCATTTATAGGTAGGCTGGGCACATTCAATTAAATCCATCCATTCAAAAGAAGCATTATTTGATGGTGGAATTCAGTTCTTCAAAATTAATATTTTGCAGTTTAATGTTATTGTTATTTTAGTTTGGACTGGTTGTACGAACTCTCAAGAATTAATTAGGTCCTTATTACTTGTGATGTGAAAATAATCTCGACTGATATATTTTTTTTTTCTCAGTCGCTGAAGTGAATACCGTACTGCACGGGATGTAAAATTGACAAATTTAATTGGCCAAAATCAAATAATATTGAGAAAAAATCAATAAATTAAATACGGTACAAGAAAATGAATAAATAAAATGAACTGAAAAAAAAGATTTCCCCCCAATATTATGATGAATACAAGAACAAAACATTTTCAAACTAATCAAAGTACCAGTAAAAAAAAGATTGAAGATTTTTTTCTCCCCAATACAAATGTTTGAATTCTTCTCTATACCTGAAATTATCATCTCAAGATAATTGTTTGTTGAATGATTTCTATTATTATTTATTATTCTATGGGGTGGTAGATCGCGCTTGTGGTGCCCCATGCAAACTATATCCTACCTTTAGTCTTAACTGGGAAACAATGGCTCTGTATTTATCAAGTTTCAATGTTGATTGAAAAAAAAATGAAAATAGTGCTTAGTGACCCCACCAACAGCTGTAGGTTATATGGGGATATGAATGAGCAGTTACATGATGAAAGATTGTCCTCGAGTGTTTGTGTATTTGTTTTCACTACACAAATTGAAATACTCTATTTAGAAGGTGGAGGATTGTTTGCTAGACTGACCACACTTCGCCCCTTTTCAAATATATTTTGATTTTCAAATTTTATTCCAAACCTTGACAATCATGTATAACAGTGGAACAATTAACGAAGTTTGTTATACCATGCTATTTAACTGATCTTACATTTTGTATAGGTGCCAATGACTTCTAATACCCAGATTGGTCTATCATGACATACTTTTGAAAATTATTAATTTTTTAAAGATGTACTGTATTGTTCAAATTTTTTATTGACAGTCCATAATAATTTAACACATTAAACCATTATCATAATTGTCTTATTCTTTCTGTTCGAGAATATACATTGTAGACTTACTTCGAAGCTTTTTTATTACATTTTCACTTGATATATTCTTAATTTTTAGCTATTGTCTGTTTGTGATTATACATTATTAATAATTCATTGCATACGTAATATTGAACACATAGTTTGAACTTAAACTTTGACCTCTGCCCGATCTACTTTGTTGTGTATAGTACGCGCTGCTACGATTGACCTATATTAAAAGCCTCCAAAATGGCGAGTTGGTCTTATCATGAATGTAAAGAGCCTACAGGCAACATCCAGACATTTCAGATTTTGTTCCAACCGAACCCAATATAATAAAATTATATTATTCAAGAGGTTGAGTAATATGGCAATCATTCAGAAAGAGGTTATAAAAAAATTATTGAGTTCGAATTTCATAATTACGTCAAATATACTGAAATAATTTAAAACCAGTTTATTTTATTGAAACACCAACTTCTTAGAATGCAGAGGAGAAGCATTAAAAAGTCGACCTTACACCCAGAAGACTGGTGTAACAGGGTGTAACTTACATTGTTTCAACAACAATTGTAATTGAAGGTAATTGTTTTCAATAATGGAAATTGAAAAAGTGCCACCTAGCGGCAAGGTCATCCATACGTGGTGTAGAGTGATCAACGAGTCAACGACTAAATCATAATGGTTGTGATGTCACTGGCTATAAGATCATGCAAAGAAACCAATTTCGATTATCATGGTGGGCCAATGACGTATTACTTAGCATAGAAAAGGTGGTATTTTTTACCATTTGTAAAATGACACATATATATATATATATATATATATATATATATATATATATATATATATATATATTATATATATTATATATATATATATATATATATATATATATATACATATATATACATATATTATATATATATATATATATATATATATATATATATATATATATATATATAGGTCTACTTCTTTTAATTTTTAATGGTACTTATACGACCCCAACAACAGCTATGGGGTACGAATAAGCAGGCTATTGAAACAATATCAAGTGACGAGTGAAATTACATTCAAAAAAATCAATGTCTTGTGAGGGGACTCGAACCCACGTTCGACGTTACCTCAGTTTGAGCTACCTCAGCTACTGATGGCGGCCTAAATAGGCCTTTTTCAAGTAATAAATGACTATTAATTGTTACCATTGCAATACAACGAACGGAGGAATTACACTTACACAGATTTGATTGGTTAATATTCTTGTGGGACATTGTTGTATACGTCTCTTTCAACAATGAATAATACCATCAATATTGAATGAAGCCTATATGCTTTAGATGGTTTTAGTGTTAGTTAGGATAATACAGAATACAAATATTGTTTTGTGTTACATATATTATCTTTAGTGAATGAATGAATATTAAGGTCTTAAGGCGCATCGACAGCGAGGTCATTTAGCGCTTTTTTGTATACATATAGGCCTATATGCGGGATATTTTAAACACGTTGTTCGATGAGGAGAGTGTTGATGAAAGCACTGAACACATATATTACCTTCACATTCACCAACCACTACGTATCTTGAACACACACACACGCAAGATAATTATACTGTCGAAGTTTTGTTCCTAATGTGATAATTGTTCGATGTGTAATACAGGTGATACAAACGGACGAAAGTCCCACCGACCTGTTGATATATTTCGGGCGGTGAAGACCATCGGCCGGACGTATCACCATCAATTATTATTATCACCATTATAATTATATTTCGCCAGAAATAATCACAGAGTCCGGCATCATCATTTGTGTTCACGCGGAAACGCGGGGGGGGGGGGGGGATATATTGGAAATTTAAAACTGATTTTTTCCAATAAATATTGCCTATAATTGATTCGATGTTATGTACCG
Source organism: Brachyptera risi (assembly GCA_964007535.1). NCBI lineage: Eukaryota > Metazoa > Arthropoda > Insecta > Plecoptera > Taeniopterygidae > Brachyptera > Brachyptera risi. The sequence goes on from OZ023332.1 coordinate 35,422,015, forward strand.
GTTAGAAAATTAGTGGAATATCTAAAGAACTGAATAGAAAAATTGGAATATTTTCAAAATAATTATCTACATCTTCAACCAAACATTTGAAGTTATTTCACACTTTTATCACTGAATAGTCTAGTCGCTCATAGTATAGTTGAATCATCCTCCACTTTATACCCAGATAAAAAATAATCAATACATCGATTTAAATCACTCTGGAATTAATCAATCACACGACATCCGGTCTTCACTTGATTGTATAAATCACATGGTCTTTAATTAAATCTCTTCTAGGATTCTTGTTCAAGTTGTCCAATTAGTTTGTACTTGATTTGTACCGTGGCCGTGGTTTTGCACGGAATGCTGTGCGGGTTGGTTATGGTCGGTTTACTAGACGGAACTGTGGGTTTCAATAGTGGTGTGATGAAAATGTGGGTCAGCCGCTCACTGTGCCATGTCTCTCTTCAGTCTTGTGTACTGGCTCTCTGGATAGACGTGTAGCAATTTGAATCTGATGGACGGTTTCTCTATGAGTTTTCGCGAAAAAAAATCAATATATTTTAATGCTCATCCTTTTTTTTGTGTGCGCTTTTTTTTAAATACGAGAAAATGTGGTTTTATTTCGTATTATTTTGGGCTGCATACCATTTTGTCAGAATACGAATTGTCGAAAAAAACATTCCAACCCAACCCAAAACGGTTTTTTGACAATGTGACATTTCGACAATTCGATCTTTCGACTGATTAACTTGTCAATTCGACAAATTGATATGCATCTTTAATTGTAGCAAATGATAGATTTTTTAAAATAAAATTCTGATTTGTATATTTTGTTCATAACATTTTGTAACAACGATCGTCAAGCCAAGTATATGGCATGGGTTCGAGTCCCGCATAATACATGGATTTTAATAATCATCATTGATATAAAAACATCAACAACATCCCGGCTATTCATACTCCCCCCCCCCCCCCAATTAACACGTGGCTGCTGTTACTTAATTGCTTGCTTACTGCTGCTAATTAACGTTGATGCTGGTGTTGAGCAAACAATAATCAATCAATAACTTTGTGCTATTGAAAACTCATTGCCCGAAGTAAATTTTCACATCACATTTCAACTGTTCCATCGTTTTGTCCAGCTGCAATTGAATTGAAACTCAAACGCTTTGCCATAATATGTGTTGCCATATAATAATACACTGCCATTGAAATTATAATCAATTGCTGCATATTGAAACAATTAAATTCATTGAAACCATGAATATTTATTTTTAAATGAGACTTGCTAAGTATTGCGACTATATTTCTCTATCTTGTCAGTTGTCAATCTACTTGTATCCATGAAATGATTCGATCGACCGTTCCCCTACAGCCTACATAACTAACGCACGGGTGGTTCGCGACTTCTTCTTTCGAGAATACACGTACATCATGTCGAAATTTTAGCATAATTAATTTAAAAATGTATTCAGCAACATATTCAGGTATTACTTCTGAGTTCTGACAATCCACTGCCTTCCTTAGGTCTGAAGTGTTGTTTACAAGTATATTCAATAATTCAATTATGTTGGGAAGCACAACAAAATATGTAGAAGGCAGTGAATCATGAAATTTGGGGAATCATAAACTCAGTGACCGTGGTGACCATCAGCAAACAATCAAGTATACAGTAGTCCGTTAACAGTATCACCTAAACTATGAACTGTAAATGAAACTAGCGTTTGAAAAATGCATGGTTCAGCAACACAGCAATGGCAATTTGTACGACGGGTTAACAACTAGTGAATTTGGTGCACACCTGATTTCAGATTTCAAGAGATTTCTTGAAGTTTTCAACAAGATTTTAAGGGATTTCAATGAGATTTCATGACATATGTACACCAGATTTCAGGAGTTGTTAACCCCTCGGCTTTGAACAAACCACAGCCTTCATTATGTCTTTTCTATCTATGTAACTTTATTGAGGCAGTGCATAACAGTCAGAAATAATTTTCTTGTTTTCTTTCGTATCACATTGAATTGAATATACTTGATTGATAACATCCACATGGTGTGAGATATATCCGGATTCCAGACATTCTACTGTAATTTATTGGTGACAAATTCCTTTACAGACTAACCGTCACAATTTGCCTACTTTCATGACTATATATATATGTATATATATCTATTTCACTTAACATATATTTATATCGTACAACAATGATTTGGTGTTCGTTTGAGTAAAATGTTTACGGCCACTGTGATCGCACTGCGTGGTGTAGTCATTAAAACGATCAACGATAATATGATGATAATTGACCTACTTGTATTATAATACATTGACCATTAAGAAAATAACAACTTATAACATGGTCTTCTTTTATACATTGACTGACTCCATATTGTTCACGTTTTTTCAATCTGTAGGGCAGTTATGTATCGAAAATTATAAGAAGACTTGATATTCATTTAATCTGAAAAAATTTAGAATTAATCAATTAATTGATTAATTAGAATTAATTAATTTTTGTATATATTCCTAGTGAAATATCAGAATAGTGAATTGTGATAGTAATATAGTGAATATAGTAGAATAGTGATGCAGTGAATTGGTGATAATTTTTAGTGAATAATATTTTAAAATGTCAGCTATACATTCGACTGTATTAACTTGTCTATAACCATTTAGATTTCAAAAAACAAAAAATTTTATTATTGAACCAAAACAAGTATACACTATATATTTTCACTCGTGTCAAGTATGACGTATGAATGAGTAATGTTTAGTGGATACGGATTTTCTCTCTGAATTAATTCCTTCACTAATGCACTTTTTTTATTAGTGGAATTCCTTTCATTTATCCAAAAACTGTCAATTGTTTGACAAGGTCAATAACTAATTTTCTTGAATATTTATACATATATATATATATATATATATATATATATATATATATATATATATATATATATATATATATATATATATATATATATATAGGCCGATGGTTGAAATTTTTATGAGATATTATACAATATTGAACCTATATAGACTGCATATTAATTAATTAATTTAAAAACCGGATTCCTGCGATCAATTAGATGGATACAGATTATTTTATGTGATCCGGCGTAACCATAGTAATTGGAGCGAGGTAATAGCACATTGTTGGCATTTCTTGTCATCTCCTATCCGAAGAGAGATGGCGGCGGTGGCGGGTAATTGCAAATATGCATTCTTGTAGTGTAGGTCAAACATGACGTTGCTTTTATACTGCATCTTCTCCAATCATTGCAGCCCAGCTACATCCTTATATGAATCACACACAGTCATGCAGTCACTGACGACATCCTCTCTCTCTACAACGTCCAACTTATTAGAGACCGAAAATACGGGCCTATATGTACGGTTGACCTCTTGTGCACGTACTTTATAGAAATCTAAATTTTGTATTTATTATATTTGCATTAGCTATAAATTATGTAGACCAGTCCCCACTGCTTATTGCGTTCACTCCGTGGGTACCCACTTTTTAAACCGTGTTCTCATTCCTATTAAAAAAAGTATATAATTATATATATTATATATATATAGGCCTGAACACTATATTTTTCAATGTAAAAGCTGAACGGTTCAAGTGAGCTTAGTGTTCTTCACAGTTTATTTCACGGGATAATATCAATGTTCTTATTGAACTTGTATATAAATATATATATATATATATATAAATATATATATATATATATATATATATATATATATATATATATATATATGCATATATATATATATATATATATATATATATATATATATATATGCATATATATATATATTCATATATATGTACCGGTATATATATATATATATATATATATATATATATATATATATATATATATATATATATATATATATATATATATATATATATATATATATATATATATATATATATATATATATATGCATATATATAAATATATATATATATATATATATATATATATATATATATATATATATATATATATATATATATATAGACATACATATGATTCACACAAAAACACACACACAAAGTGAGTGTTACCACTCCTTAAAACTGATGTCATCCTCAGACCATGATACATGCCTCTTTTTCTACATAGCATCGTCGTATATCCCATTCAGATTGAACCAACAATGATTAAAATAAAAAAAAACACACGCATCTAATATATTCCATGCACAGTGAATTTATCCACTAGAAATCTGTGCACCGGGTCGAATCCTCGACGTGTGTGACGTGCGATGGTAACAGCGTTGAGGTTCGTATTCGACTGACAGCACGGCCAGTACGTTGTCGATATCCTGTTCACGGCGACAACGTCGACTTTCTAACTGTACCAATCGTGTACCTTCTTCAACAACCTGCCAGCCAATACGGGTACAGTGACGGATTTTCTCTATGCCTTCGTGAATCCGGATAGGCCTGTTCGTGTAATTAATTATACAAAGTGTCGATCTTACTTAATATGCTGATGGATTACAAACTGTCAAGAGATTTGAGTGTGGAAGACGTCGATGAATCGCTTTCTCGTTCACCAGCTATGCCAGAAAAGAATTATTAATAAATGCATTGATGATGAATTATTTCTTCTGAGTTTAGTTCTGTATGTGACTTTTTTTGTAAAAGTATATACGTAGACGAAAGATATACTATCAAGGCAGTTCGTTCGATCTTCTGGCTATGAACAAGAATTGATGTGCACACCTTCATTCCACTCGCCTACGTCTATAATTAGTACCTATGCTCCCGACTGAAGAAATGACCCTGGTGGGCAGCAGCACAATTAATCTAGCATGCAGTGCTTTCTAGCGATCTGCACTGGTACTACAGGTGTTATAGGCGAAGGGATAAGAAGAGTGGTAATACAATAGTGGGGGTAAAAGTGGAGGTCAGTTTTATTTTGACATGGCGTGCCATCTCTTCGTCTAATTTATCGTATGTGCATGGTATGATGAGAGTGCAAACCGTGCAGTTATAGTTTGATTATAATTTTGGCTACTTACGACACTCCCATGATGATCCCATCGTGGTTGCATGTCTGCAAGTGTGGATATAGCTGGAGGCTGGATATAGCTCTTGACATTCAGTTACAGGAGACCTCAAAGTATGGTGTATGTCTACACTTACTATTTACTTGAATTTAAATGAGAGATAATAGACAAATTATTCATGAGTCGTTGTAGCCAATGTTTCAAAAATGAAATGATGTTTTTCTTTCACCAAAATAAAAACTTGATACAAAATCATTCTCCCCCAATTAAGGCTATATGGATAAAAGTGGGATCGTTTGGACGGGTCACCCACAAGGGCGATCTTATCATACTATTTCAATTATTTCAAATTAAATAACAATGAACTTTGACACCAGCATGGTGTGTATGTATGGTCTGTGACCATACTTTTTCGCCGCAGATAAAAGTCTTTCAGTTTCCAAGTTTAATATCCGGAACATATTCTATTAGTTTAAACCGTTTTTGTTCTTATCCGGACATTACCAGCCTTGGTATTAAGTGTATAAACCAAACACACGAATGTTGATTTCTTTCACTTTGAACTAATTCTCTTGGGCAATGTTCACTTCTTCCCATTAAGAGCAGATGTAAAGTTTATCATTTCATAATAAAAAAGGGACAAAAATAAGTGATAGGCAGTTGGTATAATTAGGCCTATCGCTCTACTAATTAAAGGTCATGGCCAATTGGTACTTCATTCAAGCATTGCTTCGAAGACTGTGGGAAACCACGAAAAACCACGTCAGTTGGATGAAAAGAAGCGAAAATGTGTTGTTGGTCTTGAATTATACATAGTTATTTCTTTTTCTCTCTACTTTTCTATTCTTGAAATGTTTGCATTTCTGGAAATTTGTATTGGTCTTGAATTAGACACTTCCACAATCGGAAGTTATTCGCTTCGTTGAAGCTTGAAGCGATATAAAACACATCTTCCCACAATGCCCTTTGACATTTGCAACAATAATTTGTAACTATAAGACGGGCCATGGTCCCGCCATTGTCGACCATTTCATTATTTTTGTGGATTATCTGTGGTTCCTTAATAACAGGCCACGACCGACTCTTTCCCACTATTCAAAACACATATAGGTCTAGCAGGCCTATAATAAAATAACCTTTCACCTCATGCATCATCCACCGACGCCTATAGATCTCAGCGTTAAACCCAATATAAATAAATTAATAATTACTTGTCGTATGATATACTAGTTGTATATATTCAATATTACAATACTCTAAAAGAATTGTAAGAAATTTAACTTTGATTATAACTTCTTCGTCTCATGGTAACTCAACAACGTCCAAGCAGAAACAGTTCAACAGTCCTTATAGGTTGTAAGGTTGGTAAGACAGCCGCCAACAATCGTGAAATGTAGTATAGGCAGGGTTCACAATCACATTCACCTATAGATTTGTTAGAATGTCTCTTCGAACGAGGGTGGTAGGAGAGAAAGAGAGGGGACATTCCTTTTCTTAAGGTTCAACGATCCCGTACTGTGTGCAAAAGTTGACTCTGACGGTGACCACGTGGGGAGATGAAGACCCTGACCTAGATCTTGGAGTCGAACCCAAGGCCGCTGTAGTCGAGTACATCCGTCTGCAATGTCGGCCATCGTTCCATGCCACTTTCACGAAAACCGGCGTGACGTAACGACAATAGCCGGATTTCAGCTAAATATATCAGAGAGAAAACTTGGAATAGTAGATCATCATGTATATACTTGTGAAAAATCTTTCTCCTAATATGGCGGTATGGAGCTTTATGAGAAGCGTTTTAATTGATTGGATGACGGTGTACTTATGTTAACATTTTATAGAAGCTAGAGCCAACTCGGAACATGCTCGGAGATTCGAACTTAAGACTGATGAAGAAATCCACAGCCCTCTGGCAGCCACTTCATGCAGAACAGCATGTCGAGACAATGCCTATGAAAAACCGTAGCACACGATTTATAGATAATTCATAATTGCGTTCGAAATTTAAACTCGATAAATATTTTAAAATCGATGTCTCTCGATATCGCTAATCGCTTCGAGGTTCGATCGTAGCACAAGCACACGTCTTTTAATCGACATTCCAGTCGACACTTTCTTTCTAGAAGGATTTACTCTAGTTTCTGTAGTTAAATTGCTCGGACGATGTGGGAGGACCAGGTCTCGAACCGGAAGCTTTAGAGAAGATTGTTTCGTACGGTCGTGATGCTAAAGAAGTACAACAATGCTGAAGTAGGACACCGCATAAGTACGATAGAGAGGATAGTCGTAGACAGACATTTCTACACAGTCTACACTGAAGCTGCAACGTGCATAAAATGGAATTTCTCTATTATTCGAATTATGTAAAAAAAAGAGATACCACATACTTATTATTTTTCTTGAAACAGATCAGACGTATTCAAAGAGACAATGATGAGTCAGCAGAGTCTAGGTGCAGGCGTGGTAGTAGAAGGGAGCGGGGGGGGATACTGTAAAGGTTACCCAAAAGAGTACACGAAACAAATTATACACTTGAAATGTGAGTCAAGATACAAAAGGTAAAACATATAGATTAAAACGAGAGACTTGAAAAATGCTACATAATTTTCGTATTGTGAAGAAACCTTTTGAAAAACTGTGACGTGAGACTCATTTTGAACAAGCTGCTTATTCCATCAAAACAAATGAGTGAAAAGTCCTGTTTTTGAATGTTTCCAATTTGTAATGAACTTTAGAAATATCAAGTACTAAAATGCAGCTCAATAATAAAAAGAACGTTCTGTTCTGAATCATTGTATAAATCAATATATATATATATATATATATATATATATATATATATATATATATATATATATATATATATATATTGATTGATTGATGTAAGCTTTTACAAGTATGATGTTTTAATAAATTCATGGTTTTAGGATTGTTCTTGTGTGTGAATATTTAATTAACATATATATATATATATATATATATATATATATATATATATATATATATATATATGTATATTATATTTATATATATATATATATATATATATATATATATATATATATATATATGTATATTATATTTATATATATATATATATATATATATATATATATATATATATATATATATATATATATATATATATGATATTGATAACATCATTTCTGTATATAGCACTCAAAAAACCAACTCGCAATTAAATTTTCCCACACAGGGTTATATGTGAAGTGATAGACCACTGTATACTGATATGCTTAGGCTTTATTCATTCACCCTCCTCATTTATCCACTTGTATTCGCGATAATTGACAATTATACAAAGCAAGGTAGTCACTGTATAAAGCTAAATGGTACGCGTATTTTGAGTGGTACTATGATTTTTACGATATGAAGGCTGCATAACACAATATTGGAGTTCAAATTGAGTGTTTGCAAACACTTCTGCTGTACTAAATTATATATCTCATAACTATTGGTTTTAGGTTAAATTGGGTTTTTAGTCCAGGTTGGGTTGATTAGAAGAGGTTAAAGTCTAACACCCGTTTGGTCAGCAGAGTCAAAAAGTAATTTTGAAATTAATTCTACATTGGGGAAATTTGAGTAAAGTTTTGTTGAACATGTGTATTCTTGAATTAAAATCACATCAGAAACACTGTCATATTTTTTTGGCCAAAGTTACAGCGCTTTAATGAAATATTAAGTTGCTATTTTGACTTCATTTTAGTGAAAAATCAACTATTTTTCCTCTCAAAATGAGTGTGATTCATAATTGAGAACGGGTACCTATATTTATTTCTGCATAATTCTATTCGTCATATCTTCATCTACAATAAAACAAGTTTTTTGATTGAATGTCATTACTTTTAGTATATTTTAATGATCTGTTGAATAATAAAAACGCATACAATTTGAAGGTTGTGTGTTAAATGATAGGGAAACATTCAGTATTTGAATCAATATATATCAAAATTTATCCCGGTTAGCCTATCATCTGTTTGGATATTATTATCGAACACATCAAAACGAATCGACTGACAAAAAATCATATTTTTTTCATGACCATGAGGTAATGGAGGTTAGACCTTTTAATTCAGGTTGTACAACACTTGCTTGCAACAACTCTTTACATGCTTCATGTGCTTGTTCATAAAATTTCATTTAGCAAGATATCTTTTGAACGGTTTAAGATAACAAAATTCTGAATGGGAGAAACAAAGATCTCTTTAACGGGTCATTGAAAGCTTTTTTTTAATTTTGGATTTTTTTTTCCATATTGATAGTGAAATTTTCATCAATTGAATGCTGTAAGAATCACCAAATTATTCGAAGTGGTTCTTACTATATTATCTTTCACATTTAGCACTTTGCAATCCCACTGCTCATTTTTCAGCTAATAGCTAGGCCTATTTTCAAATACGGTTATTTCAAAATATTATATTTTTGATTACCGTTATCTGAATCTCTGAAACTATTGAAGATAATCACTCCAAATTTTCACCACATATACATATACATGTACCATATATACATTAGCTTCTGTCACATAACAAATGACAAACAATAGGCCTAGTTACCATAGCAATACAGCGAACTGGTGGACTACTAAACATTCTGCTTGGTCAATTCCAACTGATGTACATTGTTGTCTGTCTCTCTCAACAATGGGTGACGTCACTTGACAGAAGCTTATACCATACTTGTGTAGAGATTGATTTTGTTTCTATGTGGAATAACATCGAACGTCAAAATTGTTGAATGTCTAAAAATATGGTATTTTTTGGACATTTTTTGAAATAAATAAAAATACAATCTTCTATTTCTAACTGTCAGTGCATGTGCACAAAGGACTCATGTACTCATCTGTGATGATTTTGTGCATTTAGCTTCCGTAGTTTGTGAGAAACAGATACCTAAAATGCGCAAATTTTACTCTGTCGGTATGGGGCTTTCAATGCTTCCTTGATAACTTTAAGAAAAAAGACATTCATGCCTCATGGCATAAGACTATTCAACACTTGTCGATTAATTTTCACATTCATATACAGATAAAAAAATATTCATCAGATGGCCTATAGACCCTACATGTGAAAATGTTGAGATCCAGCAGGCAATCATTTTATTTCACAACGTTTTGAATGTAAAAATATCATATTTCTACCTATTATAATTTTGATATCTCATACCGTTGAAAAGCTATTACAAAGAAATTATATTTTGATAAATCGTTTCCTCGTTAATACTGATTGGTTATTGCGTTAACAACGAAAAACTGTTTTCAGTAGAATAATCATTCAATGTTAAAATCGGGCTTCAAATTCAAACTTAAATTGGTTTGGTCATATTTTCTCAATCGTTTGAAAATGTTTCAAAGTTTCATTCTTTTATCATTTTTTAAATAATTTTACTTGGTTGAATAAATTATAGTATTTCATTAAAAGTCCAAAGAGCAAATGCAGTCATTATGATTTCACTGATCGATGGATCATTATTTATTTTGGGTTTAACAACGCACTGTACGTACTCATGACTGCTGAGATCTATTGGCGTCGATGAATATTGATGGCGCGATGTGTATTCAGTCCAAGACCTATACCATGGGCGCATTTTCATAAGCTAACCCACGGGGAATTTGAACATAGTGAAATGTAAACTGACATAATATGTCGATCACATGTCATTCATAGCTAAGAGCGTAGCGGAGATGACAATTGCCATGTATTGGAAGAATCGGACAATTAATTAATTTTTATTCTGAATGGCAACCAGGTTAGACAAAGTAATCACAGTTGTCACTGAACTTTTTTTTGAAGATTAGTGCCATACCAGAATAAATTTGTATTGTTTCTGATATGACATACATTATTGTTATTATTATTATTATATATTATTACTATTATTATTATTATTATTATTATATTATATTGTTATTATATTGTATTATTGTAGGTGTAATTTTCGGAAAAGAATATTGAAAATTTGAAAATCTCCATAATAATATAGCATCGGATGAAATTTTCAATTTTTCAATTCTATATTTTATTGAAATAAAATTTGCAAAGAATGTTATTATTGCTCCAACACATTTTTTCAAAGAAGTTTTAAGAAATTTTGTTTGATATATAGTTTCAATGAAATAGATGTATTATATTGGAGCCGTTTGTACCAACTGATAAGTAATGAATTAATCCATAATTGGTGAATTGACGTGTTATCTCTCTTTTGGATACGTACGATTTTTCGTAGATCACGTAAAATTTAACTAATCAATATACTTAAATTACCATAAATGATATCTTGACTAATACGTTTGTTAGGGATGACCAACAGATAGACTGCATGTGCATAACGAAGTGAATGAGTGACTAGAATAAACATGTGTGAATAGCTTTCGCGTACATTTCATATAATTATCTTGCTCATCTCATAACACATATGCTGCTTTTCCCCAGTGCTTTTTCAACAAGAACGCATTGTTGATAATAATTTTCCCTTACGTTAGGTTCATTGAACCTTTTCTCACGCTGCTTGAGTCAGGTCAGCCTTGCATGGTTTGAGGTCATTTGGAACTCGGACGGACAGTCGGCGAATCTCTCTCTCTCTCTCTCTCTTTCTCTCTCTCCCTCTCTCGCTATCTCTCTTTCTCTCTCTCTCTTTCCCTCTCTCTCTCGCGCTCTCTCTCTCTCTCTCTTTCTCTATGTCTCTCTCTCTCTCTCTCTCTCTCTCTCTCTCTCTCCCTCTCTCTCTTCCTCTCTCTCTCTCTCTCTCTCTCTCTCTCTCTCTCTCTCTCTCTCTCTCTCTTCTCTCTCTCTCTCTCTCTTTCTCTCTCTCTCTCGCTCTTTCTCTCTCTCTCTCCCTCGCTCTCTCTCTATCTCGCTCTCGCTCGCTCGTTCTATTATATTAGCAGATGTTGCTAGTGGCCCACTAAGTACCTTCTAGCCGGAACTAAACGCTCTTATCAACGACCTTGCTGTGAGGGAAGGAGAGAGAGTATGTGGAGGGGTATGTGGGAGTCACCTCCACGTATGTATACGCGTGAGTAGGTATGTGTGGTTTCGCCCTTCATTGCAAATCATTCCGCAAACTTGGGATTGATTTTGCTAATCTGGATATGAAATGACGAAAGCATGGTTATTTAGTAATCTAGGAAGTATATGTATATATGATATAATTTTTTTTATAACTTGACAAACACAGTATAAGCATTGTAAAATTTGTAAGTTTTGTTAGTACTGTACTCGAAACTATGTAATATATATATATATATATATATATATATATATATATATATATATATATATATATATATATATATATATACAACTATTTGGTTTTGAAAATCACCCGATATCCATAGAATAAAAAACAAACATTGCCGTCGATTTTCTTGTCCTTTCGGCATATCGAAATTTCAATTTCATCGGATACAAATATTTTCTACTTTTTCAAAAAAACTTTGTTAATTTTACGGGTATTTTCAAAATAATATCTATCAATTTTTCAAAATTTACCTGATCGCTTGTTATCCAAAAATATGTACTGTTTTAAGTTAGAGTTATGAGTGAGTTAGAGTTAGATCAGGTTATAAGAAATCCCTAGAAAAGGTTTCATGTTGATCGGTTTGACTTGTGACTTGTGGAACACACATGCACACACCATTTTGTTTTCATTTTTTCGTTGGTTTATCAAGAAAACAAAAGATACATACCAACAATATTAATACGATTTATACAACAGTTGAGGTAAACTCTGGTTAGTCATTTCGAAAGCTCCTCTGATGAAGCTCACTCGATTGACTATCATTAAATCATTTAAATGTCAATAATCATTATCATTAAATTAGCTGTCATTAAATTATGACGTCAATGGGAGCAAGAAAATGGAAGTGGTCAATTTTAGTTCTCAATATTTTAAATTTGGGTGTGGTGTTTTACTGGCGTAGGATACAAACAATTTTCCTATGCAGTATTTATCCTGCAACGGCTAAAAGACATATATTTATAAATCGCTCCTACAATTCTGGTACAGAACAAAATTTAAATGATACGTTTGAAGCAAGATGCATAGAGGGTTTATACGGGCAAACAAACCCTCTATGCATCTTGGTTTGAAATAATGTAATATGAGCTTTTATTGGTTTAAATGCAAACGAATTTGCAATGGTTATTTCCTATTATCATATATGAAAATTATAAAAGTAATACAAATATTTCTTACGCGTGCTACCTATTGAAAAGGGAACCTCCTTTTTTCTCTGGAATACTATTTTTAAATAAATATCTTATATTTATTCATTTATATTGGTTTTAACGACGCACTGGTAATTATAATTGAGATCTATTGACGTCGGATGAATGATTGGTGAGATGAAGGTTTCTTAGGTCATAGGAAGGATAGTGGGAAGAAAGCGGTCTTGACCTATATTGTAGGAACCATCCAAGCATTATAGCCTACGACTACAGAGAGAAACCACACAAAAAAACGTAAAGTGGTGTCGGGGATCCTCGGTTCGATGTGCCCCTCACCTCCCGGATCACAATATAGAATATTAATATATCATTATTATTAATATATTGAAATATTATCATTATTATTAAATTATTATAATCAATTCATCATAGAATGTGAAGGAGTGAATTATAGTGTGCAGACTTATCTCTTCTTGCATTCTCTTCTAGTCTGTAATTGATTATTAACGCTTCTAAATCAAATAGTCTATATTGACTTATTTTCTGTGTCACTTTTAGGCCCTCCTGTCTTTAATCGTGTGATAACGGATTTCTGTCACTTTCACTTTCAGAAGATAATGTCATTGCATCAGAGAGATTTATTAAAATACTATGGTAACTTTTTAGTGAAGTAATATTTTGTTAATTGTCATAACTGAGGATAGAATAGTTATGCAAATACATATTTCTAAATGTGACTGATGGGACAACCAGAGTTCAATGTCTAGACCGTTCTCCCATGACTCCGTGATTCTAGAAGCATCAATTGCATTGTGCACATTTTGCATATTTTGGCCTCGGTTCTTAAAGAAACACATACATTATTCATATTTGTATTATTTTATGAAAAATTAGTGTATAGGGATATCTGGATGTTATAGGGCATCTTTCATTTTTAGGGAATTTTCGAATAATTTATACAAAGCGAAAAAAATAATATAACTCAAAGTTAAGCAAACCTCATTATTTTATTACAAATAGCAACTATGCTGGTTCACTCCATGTGCCCATGAATTAATATATTTTGTATGACCAAACAGATGCCGTAAAGTGGGGTGACTTCAACCCACTGTTGACTTTGCCCTTTTGTTGGAAAAAGTTTCAAACTGCTACAAATGAGTAAGTTTTAATTTTATCGTATCTATTTTGATACGTATTTTGATTTTGATTCGTATCTATTGAGATATCAAAAAAAAAATGGATACGAGAAAATTGAAACTTTCTCATTTGTAGCGGTTTGAAACTTTTTCCAACAGAAGGGCAAAGTCACCTCACTTTACCGGTACCTATACTCATCTTCATTTTTTGACTACCATAACCTATATTCGATATATATATATATATATATATATATATATATATATATATATATATATATATATATATATATATATTTATATATATATTCATATATATATATATATATATATATATATATATATATATATATATATATATATATATATATATACATACATATATATTTTATATATATATATATATATATATTTATATATTTATATGTATTTATTATATTGCACTTGTGGGGTTTCGACCCCGTTGTCAATAAAGAATTATTAATAATAATAATAATAATAATAATAATAATATATATATTTGACCTTTTCAAGTGCAATTATCTATCCTATCCTTGGCCATTACATTGTTGAAGTTATAATGATATGTAGCCGCCCGTTTGTAACTGAAGACAACTCAAGTGTGGGTTCGAGTCCCGCATAAGGCATGCATTTTTGTACATATCATTTATCTATCGCCCTCTGATTCTTGCCCCGAAATAACCTCGATGTTGGTTGGCTCGTGAAGGTAACAACAAAATCATTAATACAGAATTAATGTTATGTCTCATACCTATGACTATATAAAACCAACTATACAATGTAACTTAACTACGTTACAACTAACTACTATCACTAATTACGTAGTTTGTAGTCATATCTTGTCAACGTTAATCGGACTTTCAAGTGATTTCAAACATTGTTGTAGTTAGTTGACAACAATGTCTTTTAAAATTTGTTGTAAAATCTCTCCTTATCAGCATTAGTTTTCATGCTCCTAGTTTTATACTTGCTATTTATTGTATGTTTTTAACCTGACAAAAATACTGTCAGCCTAATAGGCTGTCCTGCACTCTTAGATTGGCCTTGCCAATTGCTATCGAGAAGGCGCCGTTGGGCGTCGGTTCGAGTCCCGCATAAGGCATGTGATTTTGTAATCGTCCTTCATATCACTTCATGTGTTCATCATCAGCTGCTCATTCGTACCCCTTATAACCTAGCTGTTGGTGGAGTCGTTGAGCAAACAATAACCATCCATCACCATCTAGAAGGCAGTGGTGTCATTTTCATTCGATACTTCGTGCGACAATGATTCGAATTGAAAATTATGAACAACAATGAGGTTCAATAATTTAAAAAAGTAATTTTATATATATGGTTTTTATTAAAAAAACACTGCCGACAATACGGTTGCCACGTTGACACAGTATAACAAATAGCAAATAGCAACAAATTTAAAATAAGCAAAACACTAATGAAAAACACAAATGAAAAATTATATAAAACACAATGAAAGAAAAAATGGAAAAAAAATTGTATATATATATTTATAACATCAATAACGTAGGCCAATTGAACCACTGGGAAACTTGAACGTGGACGCTTCTGTTTGACAGAGATCAGATCAAGACCTCAGCTGTTGACCATATATATGATTTCTGAGTATTGCGATCGAACCTCTCAAGGCCAGCATACTTATGTGATGAACTGTTAGCTTACTAATTTTGAACTGTTCACAAAAGTTGGTGAAGAACTTCGTAATCGTACCTCTTGCACCAACAAATAAACCAACTACTATGATATTCTTGGCATTGTACTTCTCAGTATAGTACGGAATTGTCGCGTTATATATGAGTTTTTTCTCTGTGTTCACTTCTTCAGCTTGCGCTTCATTCTTTTCGAATCGAATTGTTGGATCCAGGATGAATCCATCGCGCGTGATTGGATTTAACGCAATAATATCAATCCTGCGATTACTGCCATCGTCAGCTAGGCCGTGAACCTCCTCAGCCACCTCCCAGCCACTCTTTACAGTGACATAGTTGATCTTACAGCGGTAGACTTACGTACTGTACATTTATTTTTCAATAATATGAAATTGTTTGAATAAGACATAGAAATAAAATACGGTAATACATCAGAAATTTCGAAATTATATGAAAATCGGTGAAGCCGATTCGAGAAATGTTTAATTTGATTCAATCTGAACATTTTAAAAAAGTATCCTAATTCTTAATGATTGCCTGAACGTGCGTATGTCATCGCTGTAGACCTTCACGTGCTCAGTTTTCCAAGTACCTACTATAGTACTATTGATATTCCACGGATTAATACAAATATCTTGAATGAAAGTAACCTCTGCTTGAGATCCTCGAAGATATTGATATTGGTTTTGCATATATAAACATTCTAGCCATTGTTACAGATATATCGATATAGATATCTCGATTCATATATTAAATTTAAATGATTTTCTTTCCACTATCAATTTCTTGAATGGTTTTGGTTTTCACAGTTGCTTTGCTATTACAAGTCGTTTATCTGATTACGGAGAGATTGAGCTTGAATGAATTGCAGGGAGCTAGACTTCTAAAGAGCAAGCTAGTCTGTATTTAAGAAAGCGCTTTCGATAACTATATAATCCGGATGCTCCCTAGCAATGACATACTTTTCATTATTCAAAAGTCGTGGATGTTTATTTGATATGTGAACTGAATTATCATCGTATTGCAGACCGCTTAAACATTGATTGGTTTTACAACTAAATGGTTGAATGATTGTTGAAATCGATGTGGATATTTACACCTGCTAATTATGTGGCATACGTCGTATAGACATAGGCCTATTGGTCGCTAAATTTAGGTTAGATTAGGATTATGTTGGAATTGAGTTGAAGATTAGATAAAGATCTACGGATCGTAACTCACAAATCACAAGAACAATCATTCGTCAGGTAAATATTTAAAATATTTTTTTGATCAGACCTTAACTAATATCGAAGGCAAAATAGAGAAGTTGTTTATTTATCCATTCATTCATTCATAAAATAATTTATCTATCATTTCATTAGTTAATTCAATAAATCATTTCATTTATTCATGAAATATTTATTTAGTAATTCATTTACTTCAACACCAATTGATTAATAATGAATGAATGAAATAATTATTTGATTATTCAAAAAAATAATATATTTTTTCAATTTCCAAAATCGGATACACTTGTCCAATATGTTTATGCAAAATAGTATATTCTTATGAGGAGGCTGCCCTCGGTAGCTCGGTCAGCTGAGGCACCGCTTCAGAAACTGAAGTCACCGTTGGGCGTGGGTTCGAGTCCTGCATAAGGCATGGGTTTTTGTGAACGTCTTTTCACTTATCATCATGTCATAGTTTCATAATCACCTGCTCATTCGTACCCCCGTATAACCTAGCTGTTGGTGGGGTCGTTAAGCAAACAATAACCACCAACCTAATCAACCTTATGAGGGGTATAGGCCTACGTGATCAAAATTTTATTTTCTGGTGGGGTGGTTATAGTGACAGTTTCCCCAATACGTCCACTGTTTATAACATGTGCGACGTGTGTATTGCTACTTATACGACCGTCTTCCTTCTCAAGGATGATTGAATCACAAGATTTCTGTTACAACAATTCAAGTCAATTGGCGACTAGTGATTGACCCGCCCATAAACGTCACAAAACAGAACATCCAATCAAATGGGCTTTGTTATGTGGGAAATTTCACATTTACATATCAGAGTATCTCTAAATTCCCACATGAAGTATAGATCAAGGTGGCCCTGGCGATTAGCCACGCCTATCACTAGTGGTCAATTGAAATATGCAATTCATATAGAAATCGCCATAATAACCCGTAAGATGTTCTTTCTTTCATGAATGAATCATGTTATTGTATTGTAAGAGCCAGTTTTGTATCAAGTCAAGTGAAAAATGTTGTTTTCGTTCATTTGCATTGATTATTTAGTTGGACACATTCTGATGATATCCAAAATCTAATGGCTTCGGTGAATGATGAATGCTATTACATGAAGATAGCATGAATGGTTATCTAATTAGGTGCCATGTTAGGTGTGGAAGCCTGCTTCTAATTAACAATCCCAGTATTAATTTTAACGACGGAGGAAAACCACAATAAACCTCTGTCTGTGGACAGCCAATCAAGGCTGGAATCTTACACCGTTCACCTTAATGAATAGCGACTGATCTGCTAATAACTATGTTATTGTTTTGAGTAAACTATGTTGTTTATTTGCCAATTGAATACATAAAGAGTCACAATAGCCAGTGGTGACTGCACCTATCTGAGAGTATATTGCAAAAAATAAATATTTTTCTATTTTTTATTCAAATTATCATTTTGAACGCATTTACGACAAATCCTTTCTTCACGACGCTTCCAATTGTATGAGCCTAACATATGGGGTACATTTTTATTACACTTTTGAAATGTAGAGACTTGAAATGCATACTGTTTATTGAATGAATAATCATCTAGAAGAATTTTCCAACTTCATTTGGTAAATTTAATCCATATCTCCGAGACGTGCTCAAAGTTGTATCCTGGGTAAGTTGAAGTAAAAACATGATTATTATTTCGAAATTTTAATTATAGGTTCATGAAATGACAGAATGAATTTCTTAATGTGCTGAACAAACTTTACATATTTGTGAACGTTCTAAATTTCAAACTTCAGCAATGGTTTTTCTTTCTTTTTTTCAATATATATTACCTATGGCTATCAATAACGTAACGGGATAAGCAACATGGAGGCTTCCTTTCGCACCATGCGTATTTCAAAGGGATGCCGCCTCACAAATGTTATGATGATTTGCTGGTATTATTGTGTGTTGATCTATACAAGTAATAGATGTAATGCAATCTGTGAATCCAGCTCTTTCCAACTGCATTAAACAATATCGGGATAAATTCAATTTGAATTAGCCAATCTGAATTTAAAATACGTCTGTAAAAGCATTTAGTCCCCTAGTCAAGAGCCCTACCGCTATATTTACCATTTTGATAACTGGATAATTACTCATCATCTACAAGAAAGATTAAAATCAATGCAATTGTACAACTATGTACTATATATTGAAATACGAGCCTAATACGTACGATTTGATTTGAAATTGCGAATCTCACAAATGTACACGAAAGCGCGCTGATTCCATCATGGTGAAAACGGCCTAATGTTAAAAGGATATGACTTATGCCGTGTTGCTTATCCCGTTACGTTATCGATAGTCATAGATATTACTCATATATCACGCTATGAGAGTTAGATCATTGGGTGATTGGATGAAGAAGGCCGTGTTGACTGTTTTATACCGATCAGCAAGGAGACAGAAAATGTTTGGCAGGTTACCATAGCAACTGGAAAATTTGGGGCAAAAAATCCAAAACTGAAATTGTGATTGGAGAATACAATTTAAAAAGCATTGTTAGAACAATATTTGTTCATGATTTGACATCACTCGATATAACGGCGCACGAGTATAATAAATAACTATTCAGAATATAATTCAATTCAGTCTTTCACACCTTTGTAGTACAATCAGAAAGAATGGGAAGTCAGATAAGTAAGATTATTGATAGACTTTTTGATTATCCAATCAAAAGAAAGCCAATATGCTTCTATCGTCAAGAAGATTTCTCGTCTACAGGTAATAAAAATAGACTTACAAAGATTATACATCTAAAACTATAATTTATTAATTTATATATTAATCAGTCATCATCGACGTATAGACCTATCCATCCTACTCTTATAGGCCTACTAATAGAAGACACAAAGGCATATTGTTTTATTTATGTTTTTTTACGTCATTTGAATAATATTAAACGTGTTCTGTATTCGGTCTGTGTGGTGAAAGCTTACCGAATAACTTAATAATGTAATTATGAAGTCAAGTGTAACAGTCATTTGTGGTTCACGTGTCGAATTGAACGAATAGTTTACTTATTCTTGGGCATAATGTATACAAATCGACCCGTGCTCGTGTGAGAACTATGAGGTCGATTCATTATTTGCCTTCTTGGTTGCGATAGGTGTTAATTTTGTCGATATCTTATATTGTTTTAATTTTAAATCATTTTTTTGTTCATGCAAATGACATGAGACCCAAGCGAAGCAATGATGCAGTATCCCTCAAGTGACGTCACTCATTATTGCCAGATACATGACAACATTGTCCACCAGTAGTTATAAAGTATCACAATCGGTGTTATAGTTAATCATTTCTCTGTGTTGCTATGGCAACGATTGTTAGACATTTGTTACTTGAAAGTTGAAACAAACCTATATACATCGTTTTTTGGAGGTTTATTTCTTGGTCTCCAAAGTAATTCATTATGATTTAGGAATGAAACCAAGTATTGTGGTGAATAAAATATAAATCACCAAATAATGAATAATAAATGAATTTTTATTCACCAATAATAATACTATTTTGTTCAGTTGGTTAAGGAAATGACAATAATATTCCAGGCGAGCCTCTTGTACAGACCAGAGAGGGTGCAAATAAGAAGGCGCCTCCCACAGAGTACGACAAGCTGGTCAACAACTTCTACCAGCGTCTCCTGGAACAGCGACGCCAAACGCTGCGCCTGCAGGAACAGGACCGACGCTGGAGTGTCCAGAAGGTCATGAAACGGTTTCCGGGATGGAACGTGATGACGATCGCGAATCTGCATAGTTTGTTCCTGCTATTTGATAACTCAGAGAATGGCAAGCTCGACCTGGGAGATTTGTAAGCCGATGATTTACATCGTGGTTCAATCATAGATGATGGATATACTATACCAAGACATGTCACGTGATGGTGAAATGAAACTGGCCCACATTTTTACCCCAACTACTTTATCTACTAGTACTTTTTACATTAGTGAGCAATTCAAACATTTGCTCTGGGGAGAATGAAAAAATCTTTCATCTTCTCATTATCGTATCTTATTTACTAATACAGTACCAACATATTTAATGGTTTATTTATAGCCGCACTGCTCAAATACGCTTTCTGCATTGTAGCTAATCAAAAATCCTCTTTACTGATGCATGGTCACCATGGTCACTGAGATTGAGATCAACAAAATTGTACGCTGCCATTCAGATATATATATATATATATATATATATATATATATATATATATATATATATATATATATATATATATATATTTATATATATATATAGCGCTTCCCAGTGGTCCGTGCGTTTTGAAATAAGCACTGATTTTCAGTTAGGTCCGATGAGGATAGTAATTTTCAAAGTTTTGTGAGTTCGGTTAGGTCCGATGAGGATAGTAATTTTTAAAGTTTTGTGAGTTCGGTTCCTATCGAAGGAATCGCTTGTCTAACATGATTGGTCTATCTGTGTACAGTTGTGCTGTATTGGAGAGTTTGGGTGACGACAGCGCGGCAGAACTTCGGCAGGCCCAATTCGATCTAGCAGACACAGACATTGATGGCTGGATCAGCTATGATGAATTCTTAACGGTAAATTGTACAACACTATTTTGTTCCAAGTGGACATTTAAATTTTCAATTGAAATTTAACGACCACTTCTTGAATCATGCTTTTGATAAAAAATATATCCCTCCGCTCGTAGTTTCTTCATTGCGTCCTTAATTCGTTTTGCTGATGAAATTGAACTGTAACTTGACAAAGAAATATAGAGTCGCATTATTATGATTTCTGATTATTTTTCAAAATTTCATTTCCTTTTTAGGCCCGTTTTTACGAAACTGGATTAAGCAATTGTTAGTGGATTAATTTGTTATCACCATTGGTTACATATGTTATTTTCGTACCTTTAATTAATAGTTAGTGGATTAGCACCCTAACTAAGATTGGTAAAACCGGGCCTTATTAAAATTAAGTTATCTATCCGACTTTATCCCAAAATTATTAAATTCTATCCTGTCAAAATGGCATGGGGCTAAAGTTGAGGTATACATAATTTCGAAGTTGATTGTTGATTGACATTCCAGGAAGGGACAGTAGCAACTTTTCAAGTTGAGGGTATACAAACAAACTGATTCGACATTTTAAAGTAACAATTGAAAACATTTCAATGAACGTCATTGTTGAGGTATGCACGCTCTCGATTCATCGTAACGTTTGATTAGTTTCTCTGTTTACCACTAACAGCTTATGACTGGTACCTTTTTCTGTCCACTAAAGTTATGATCGAAAAATACATTTCGGGAAATTGCTGTCCAGATCCACTTACAACAACAAACAACAATCGGGATCACTTATAAGAAGCCTGAAACTTCATCTTAGCTGAGAATGTTTCTCTTTGAAATACTCGATCCAAGTTCGATATGCGTTCAAAAGTTTGGTTGTGGGTTGAAAAGTGAAAAGGGGATAATACTGAAAGAGTTCCAACCACCGCTAGATGAGGGAATTTTTCATTTCCTAATTTGGACAAAATCCAGTTACATGACAGATTTTGGCCAAGGAAATTGTGAAAACTGTAGAATTACAGGCAAATCAGAATATCAAATATTGATAAGCAAAGTTGAACTGAGGATGTGCATTTGTAATTTATTTTTACCATTATTTTATTGGTAACCAGGAATTAAGCAATGAAAACCATTAAATTAGGAACATTTTGATTCAATTGCTCCATAGTAAAATTATTCTTCAATTTTCGATTAAGCATATCTAATTGTGAGGGTATTACTTATTTATTGCATTTTACCACAAGTCCGTAGTGTGTGTAGTTCTTGAGATATATGTGGCGAAAGTTCACCCTGTAAATCTGTCTAAGGTGCGGGCTCTTAATTCACTTTGTTTCGCGTGTTTACAGCTAGTTTACACCTTCAACCCCTCCGAGGATGAGGGGCAACTCGTAGGCCTTGCTAAGCTGTGTTTGGAGGTGGCCGATAACATAGCGTTCGTCAGCAGTCTATCAGTGGGCGAACAACTCGAATTCGGACTGTTTTAAATCGAGTGCTTACTATTATTATTAATTAATATAACTTAAATGTAGGCCTATTCATACTTGAATTCTAACAATGTATAGGAATTTTGTTATAGTCAATATATTTGCACAATTCTAGCATATTTAAAATACAGTGCTGCTATAACAAGTTTATTCGCCGCTTATATAGCTTATGTTACTAAGGCCCAGTATTACCACGGCCAGTTAGTATTTATCTGACAGTTGGTGAAAACAAATAGCATGGGTAACCATGGTGATAACAAGTTTGAACTGTCAGATAAAGGCTAACTGGACTTGGTAATACCGGGCCTTATAAGTGTCGTTAAAGTTGGCATCACTCATGGCTCATTCAGCTAGAACACTGCTGTAGAAATTGAAATCAATTCGGGCATAGATTCGAGTCTCGCATAAAGCATGGGTTTTTTTAAAAATCATACCCGCTAATTCGAACCCCCAATTCACCTTTTTGTTGGGCAAACAAATAATGATCACAATCATTTAAAATCGACTGTTTTTTTCTGTTAGCTATGCGTGTAGACTTTCACGTCGTGAGATCTCACGACCGTAGTTTTGAAACTATATATACATTTTAATTAATTTCATATTGTTTCTAAACATTTTTTAATACAAAATCAATTATGCTATTTTATTATGTCTTAAGAACACTATCTGCGATAAAAGTATTTGTTTTCGACGTGTCCACAAAAGAAGAAGTTAGCCTTCTAGCACAACAAACACAAATATCACTGTTATAATTGCCAAGCTGTGATATTTCCAAGATATGCTTTATCAGGACAAGATTTAGGATGAAAACCCTGATTACATCTATCAAAGTGACCCTGAAGATACAGCAAGATTACGCCCGAAGATTTTTCAATCATTTAGTTGCATGGTTCTACTTGTCGTGTGGATACAAGTATATATACTCATCATTTGTAAAATCTTCATTTAATAAATGAATATCAACAATTGTATTTTAGCTATCGTGCCGATGGTACTGGTACGACTATAATACAAGCCAAGATTTAATCTGAAACACCTTGATCCAAGTTAGCAATTATTATTCAGAGATCGAAAATTAAAATATTTTGTCAATTACATTATATTATATTCACTTTTCGCAGTACAATAAATTCAGACTACTATCCTGCATGTTATATAAAAACTGTTTCTGTTTGTATCTTAATTGGGGTGGAATCTCTCCCATAACATCTATTTCAATAACAATAATAATAATAGTAATAATAACAATTAAATTCACCAATTATATACACTTGATTATATTGTTGAGCTTGTTCGCAGAGAACGACAATTGATTTGAATGTGCTACGAGTCTGTATTTTCAGGTCAGAGATCTCTAGAGGAAGCTTATACATTCACAGACTACACAAGCTACAAGACGTTCATTCACTCGTCAGTCGCTAATTGGTCGAGCACATAATACTTATAACTGGGTGAAAAGTAGAGTAGGACTGTCAAAATCACTCACGAGTAATTATTTACAATATTCATTTCGACATTAAAATATACTGTAACTGTTGAAAATCACTCTACCGTATACAATAGTATAATTATTTTCCTGAAGTTGCGTATATATAATAAAAGTTGAATACTTAATTGTTATTTTGTTTGCTGGCGGAGATTGGCCGATGTCGACTGATGTTTCACTGATGTTTCACTCAAGTTTGGGTGATGTTTGGATGATGTTTGGATGATGATTCCTATAGCATGATTCTCAACAATCGCTTTTTTATGTCGAAATAAATCTTTTGACCAATTAGTTGATTATCAATATATATTATAATTGTTCGTTAATTGGCTTATATTTGGCTGATTATTATTTTAATTGTTACTGTATAATAATTCACCAAGCTAGAGTGAAAAAGCTATAATATGATGAGTATTATGATAACTCAATTATTAACTCAATTATTAGCATAATTTTCTGTCGATTGGCTTATATTATTATTTGAAAAGTAAAAATTGAATTATTTTTATAATTAATTGAATGATAATATTGTTGTTTGTCAAACAATTGATTGATTCAGCTTACTGCTTGGTTGGTAATTGGCTGGTAACAGGTGATGGGTGATTTCAACTGACCGGTGATTGACTGGTGTTGAACTGTTGATGTTCGACTGATTTTTGACTGATTTTTGACTGACTGGTTGCTAATTGGCTGGTAACAGGTATTAGGTGATGGTTTTTGTTGATGATAATCATGACGTATCAAGACGGAAGACTCTGAGCTTGTTCCGATCGGCCATCACGCACGCGGCTTCGTTCGAGCCACCGCAGTAGCGGGACGACGAGAAGACCGTGACCAAACGTCCTCTCTGCTGAATCTAGGGGGCAGAGGACATAAGGACTTGAGCCTTAGAGAAGGCCTTGCTTAGAGGCCATCACAACCCTGAGCTGGGATTTTAATGAATAATGACACTAGTTTGTGCCGCAATTTTAGAGAAAACTAGAAATAATCATCTCAAGTATACAGAAATTATATTCAATTCATTTGTCCTCCAGGACCTGCCTCCTCTTTTCTGAGTCGTGACGTATAAGCATTACCAGTTGCTTGTTCGACTATCAGAAATTAGAGTAATCACCCGAAAAAATATCAAGCCTATATATTACAAGTGCGCCTCAAGATTTCTTTTATAGCCGTCTGAACGCAATTCGAAACTTATATCTGCAAACATTTTTTTGAGCTGAAATTAATAGTTTTGCCTCGTGCTTGAATGAAATGAAATAATACTTGAATAAACAATGAACATATTTCTTACTTATAATCAAAGAGGTTCAGAAGATATTATAGTGGTCAAAATACCATATTAGTATTACCCTCAGGCTCGTTTTGAGTACAGATAAGCCTACATTACAAAAAACTTCAAAGGATTGTTTTTAGAAGTATGACCGAAGCTTTAAAAATACGCATTTTATAAAACAACATCCATTGAATGTACCTCGAGCTAATGTACCTCTAGCTTCATCAAATAACACACCCTTAGGCTGTCAGTATTTTTCCAGTAAAGAGGTTTCTCATGGACAGATAGATATGTTCAAGCGAGAAGCCAATGCTACACGACGCTATAAGTTAATTTAAAGTAAAACCAAACAATCCAATACCAACGAACCTAACTCGACCCACATTTAACCGTGTTTCATAATAATTTCATAATACGAACATCATATAACATGGAAACATAAATTATAGTCTCACAAGTAATATCAATGATTAGGCAATCTCGCCGGCGGGAATTATCATCTCACACTTCTTGTATTCACGAGAGAATTGAGAATCGTCTGTCACAACATTATAATTATACAAACTAATAAATTGTATAGGAACTCACTACAACTTTAATCACTGACGCTTTTGAAAGATGTAGTCGTGTTTACAATAATTGAAGGGATTAGAAGCAAAGTGGACCAACCTAATTTTTTTCTCAAAATGGTCTATTCGAACCACTTCATTCGTATTGTGTCATTTTTTTTTTTTTTTTTTAACACTAGTTTCAGAGGTTTAAACATGTGGACCAAGCTTTCTGGCCCCCATTATATTTTGGAGCAAAACGGACCAACCCACATTGGAAGTATTTTGTTTTGACTTTTGAGTTGGTCCACTTTGCTTCTGATCCCTTCAATTATAAAATAACGGGAAATCGTTGAACCTCAAAATATCATGACTCGACAAATAAAACGATTTTGTGTTTGATATTTTGGAGATCAACCTTCGTCTTTCGTGGAAATGAAAATTATCATGAATGAACTTCGTTTATAAACTAACTTCGATCATAGAGTATGCTTCGATTTCGTTTATAAACAAGTATCCCCATCCAGGATGGCCTCTGGCCCGTGGCTAAAGGTGTAACAGTGAACTATGGTCGAGTCCAACACAGGTAGAAAGTTAAATGGATATTTATTAATAAAATGAGAAAAAAGCTAGAAGCCGAATTGTAAGTTATTATGAAAATGAAGATTGGTAATTATGTTGTTAATAAATTTAAAAAAAAACAAGATTCACAAGTTCTGTAATACACTAATTTTCGAATTAATTTGTCGATCGTGCAGAAAGTTATACTGGTATCCATGAATACAATTCGTCTGCCAACATAAGAAACACAAATAATATTTTTATTTGTGTGGCTGATCGTATTTTTAGGGTATTTTGAGAAGCTGTAAAACCTTAAAGTTGCAGCGAGATTATGTGATACCAAAGTTTTTAAAGATTTAACAAATACTAATTTGTTACTTTGTTAGAACTTATACACATTTCTTCGTTCGTGAATGCGAGTGAGCTAATAATAATAAATACAAACTATATTTTCATTGAACATTTCATCCCAATTGTATTATGTCAATTTACCTGGAAGCCTATTTGCGCCACCTCGTGTGCGCGTATCACTTGCGTTAGCCCGTTGACGCGTAAAAACTTATCCAACGCCTCATAACTGAACACGTGTGCCGTTCCGCGTCTAGCATTGACGGCGAACCCTTCGTTGGACATCAGTTCCATCACCAGATTGTCGGGCAACTTCGCCTGTCGCACAGGGTCGTTCCAGAGGATGTCCCAAGCTAGCGGACTCTGGGAGTCTGGATTGGGAAGCGGGGTGGGAATAGTATTGATTGATGCTATCACCGAACACAGCCAGGGAGGGGGTATTCCTCCGTGGCAGCAAAACACCTGTTGGTAGGAAGCAGTGCTTGATCAGGAGAGGGGTTCTAGAAGTTCGGGTTGGGAAGCGGGGTGGGAATAGTGTTGATTGATGCTACCACTGAACACAGCCAGGGAGGGGGTATTCCTCCGTGGCAGCAAAACATCTGATGGTAAGAAGCAGTGCTTGGTAGGAAGCAGTGCTTGAGTGCGGAAGCAGTGGCTTTATGAGTCCGGATGGGAAAGAGGGGTGGGAATAATGTTAGTTGATGCTCCCACTGAAGACAGCCAGGAGGCTGGTATACCTCCGTGGCAGCAAATCACCTGTTTGTAGAAACCATTGCCTGATTAGGCACTTAGACTTTTTTTTTCTTCTGAAGGTCATGATAGTTCAAAGAGCTTGAATGAGTGCATTGTATGTATATGCCTTTAATTCTACAATGCATGTATATATTATTTATTTTATCACAATATAAAGATCAGTGTCGAGCTAGGGAATGACCTGTTGGTATGATAGGAAGGTGACGGTCGTGGCCGGTCCTATAGTAACCAGTAACCACCTTTGTGACCGAGAGAAGCCACGGAAAACCACTGTAAAGATGGACGGTGGCGGGGATCGAACTAGGTCCGATATGCCCCTTCACCTCCCGGATCACATGAAGAAAGTGCGTTAGCCACTCAGCTAAATGTGCCAGTGGAAAACCCCTGTCAGGATGGTTGACCATGACAGGATCAAACTCTTGTATCCTTTGTGACGTTTCAGTTTTCTAGTCGCAGGTCCGTCCACATCAGTGCAGAGATTTGTAAGATTTTCGTGAACTAATAGGAATTATCTCGTGAAACCGTAGGACTAAACGGTTCGTTCACGAACAACTTTTTTTATTTGAACGTATACATTTAACGACCATTCTTTAGAAGTCATAATATACTTACTTTACCGTCGATAACAGCTGCTATTGGAAGCACGTCAAACACACTGTTCACGGCTTCCCACAACTCCAGTCCCAGTTGTTCCCCAAACTTAGCCATGCATTCCCTGAACAAAACAGATAGAAGAAAATGTCAATATCAATATACACTAAATCCAAATGATTTTGTATAGATGATTGATACGATAACAATAAAGGCAAGTTTATTTTAAGAAAAAATAATTGATTTCTGGAGAATGCTCAAGTCGTCTCATTTTTTTCATGCATGAAACTCTTTATATACGGTACGCATCATATACTTATACCTTCCATCCTTGAACTGTAGTCTGAATAGCATAGTAAACGTATTTACAGTTGAATATTACGGCTGAATGTATATACCGTTACAGTATAGTTACAGTTAAATGAATAGTTTTTATCGGCAAAGTAGCTTTTGAAAAGTTGATCACTGGCATTTTGAAGAAAAAAAAACGCCAAGAATGCAAAGTTTAAAAAACAATCAATTCAAAATGTTGCATAAGGACCACAATGACGAAGATGTTTGACAAGTTTAATAAAAATCAGATCAGAATTCACCAATTTCTATTAAATTTCATTTAAATTAATATCTCACTTATCTTATACAACGCAAGAACGCATCATGCTGCGTTTTCGTGGTTTATAATGGAGCCGTCTGAAGAGCGAATTCTGGAATAGAGATACTATACCAAGAGGGTGGGTTTGGCGTGAATGCCGTAAGAGCTACTATTTCGGGCCATTGGTTAGATCACAGATGAGCTATGGTTAGGTTTATTTAGGTCAGGTTTTGATTGTTTCCTCGTATAGGTATACAACCTCTCCACCCACTTTTACATCCTCTTTCTAAGTAAACACGCCAAGCCCACGTTCACTGTTGGGTAAGAGCTACTATTTCGGGCCATTGGTTAGATCACAGATGAGCTATGGTTAGGTTTATTTGGGTCATGTTTTGATCGTTTCCTCGAATAGATATACAACCTCTCCACCCACTTTTACATCCTCTTTCTAAGTAAACACGCCAAGCCCACGTTCACTCTTGGTAGTATTCGTATTCCGGTATGCTCTCTTCAAGCGTCCCGTTGATAAAACGCGGACAGAAATCGTATTCGCCATGTCAACCTACTTGTAGAATGTGAACATTTTCTGCACGTCTCTCACTTCGTGATTGCCGCGTAACAGTCGAACTTTCTTGGGACTCTGTATCTTGTGCGCAAACAAGTAGGCGACCACCTCCACCCCGTTGGGACCGCGGTCCACGTAGTCCCCGAGGAAGAGGAGGTTGCTGGGGGTCAGAGACGGACCGAGATGCCACAGCACTTTCTCGAAGTAGAGCAGGTCGGGATAGTTGCCATGAATGTCACCTATTATATATAGGTAACAAACTTGCTATATAAGTAACAAACTTGATATATAAGTATCAAACTTGCTATATAAGTAACAAATTTGCTAATGACTAAAACGAGTGGTCGAGTGGCTGGCACACTGAACCGTCATGTGGGAGACCGGGACTCAACTCCCGCTATATGGTCGATCATTCTGAGAGGAGATTTTCGTGGTTTTCTTTCTTTCTTTCTTTCTTTATTCAATTTTCATCCAAAGATGACGTTACATTCTCAGCATTTTACGAGGAAATAATGATTTATAATGTTACGCATATGAATAGTCTAAAAATGCATTCGTCATATAGTCACAACATATAAAAATCGAAGATACCGATACATTGAAATATATCAAATAAAATACATTGATACAATATATCTAAAAACACTTTAAAATACATAGACCCTACTATATAAGTAACTTCTGTGGTGGGATGGTTTCTCAACAACAGGTCACGACCGACTATACTTCATGCTTTCCAAAAACACATATTAAAAAAAATCATTCTCATCAACCCATCACCTCATATATCATCCACCGACGCCAATAAATCGCATTTATCAGTACAGTGCGTCATTGAGCTAAAAATAAAATGAAATGAAACTTGCTGATTGTTAGTTTTTTTTATTTATCGACCAGAGAATAGAAGAAGTTCCGGTTGGTTCAAACTCGGCACCTCCACCAAAATAAAAAACACCAGAAAAATAGTATGTTCTTTTCTCTTGGTTCGTATGAATATTCAGTTCCATATCACAAAGAATTAGAACAAAATTTTGTAATAGCAATAATTTCTGATTTGAAATTATTCGGTCGAATATTTAAATTTGTTGTATGGGTGAATATTATGAAGTTTGTTTTGATGAAATTGATGTAATTGCTTTTAAGCTATTTATTACTTCACCATTATTTATTACATTACACCACAGCCTTCTTTATTCAAATCATTCATTTCTTATACTGCCCTTTCACTAGGGCTATTTTGACGGGTTCGCGCATATTTGCTCGCGCAGGCAAAAATGACGTCATGGTCTGGTATGTACTGCAACCTGGTATCTAAAGTTCCAACTTCGAACAATTGTCATTCTTTTCAAATGTCATTCTAGTCACAATATTCTGTCAATTTCTTGCGACGTTATTGAGGTTATGTCATATCTACATTTTGGCTAGGGCCTATAGGCTTACCCAGATTTAGACGTGAACGATATTTATGTTGACCCAAGCAATGAACATCATTCAAGAACTTGTCCCGGTGATATTCCGGATCCATTATATTTCTGAATAAAATCTTTCATATCATTTATTATCATAAACAAAGTTACAAGTTGGTGAACTCGCGAAGTCACGGCCTAATAGAATGCGTGCGTAATTTAAATTATCGTACGGAAATTCCCAAAGTTATTCGTATCTTCGCAGATATGACACTTCAAACAAACTGATTTACTTGAATATCTTTGGAAAGTGACGTCATGGTCTGGAAACAACGGCACCATCGGCGATTTTGTGAACTAAAATAATTGGACATCGGTTAACATGGGAAGCATACCCCGAGTGAAAGGGCAGTATCAGAGAAGAATGATCTGAATAAAGAAGGCTGTGCATTACACAGAACAACCAAAATTTTTTATTCACTGCCATCTAGATATTAATTCACTTCCCAAAGACTCACCCAGAACGTACACAGGTGACGAAACTTCCAGCAATCTCGGTTCATCTTTCACGATGTCCCTCACCTTATCGCACACGTTGATCAGACACCGAGCAAATCCTTGTATGTCGACCACGCCCCAAGCGTACGCATCTTTCGGTTTCTTGGCGCCAAGCTTGGCCGAGCTCAGGACTGGCTGAGCGAAATACTTGAGACCAATCAGCAACTCGTTGGCGTGCGACTTCTGGTCGAACGTGTCGGCCGAGTGGAGGCGCAGCGACATGATTTTCTCGCCGGCGTTTGTCGACCGCGACACGGCAGCTGATCAAGTCAACAACAATTTCAAGCCAATTCGGAATCGGACAGATTTTACAATTTAGAAAAATCATAAAGACAATCTGAATTTTGGAAATGTACAGTGAATACTTACCATATTTGCAGTTGCAAACATACCTAGAGCATTCTGTCTTTACCTGTATCAACCAAACTGAGCCATCCTAACACGAACTAATTTAATCCTAGAAAAAACTTAATCCAGCTTTATACTAAGAGTTATGACAAAGTTGTATTTGAGGTAATTGTAGGTATTTGTAATGAGGTTGTATAAGGTAGTTGTAATTCCAAGAGGTAATTGACCATTGTAGATGGGCGTGACTTATACGAAGCAGGGGGAATTTTAGATACCTTGATTGGTTATTTCCCTATTTCCCCTGCTTCACTGTCCACTTGATTGGTTTTTATATTTTGTGAAATCACGAGGGCGGACGATCTACAATGGTCAATTGAGTGTAAACCACTTCGTGGAAAAACTTAATATATATATGGGTGTGAACGAAACCATAAAGTATTATGATACGCGAAAGGACGTTTACAAAAACCAAAGCCTTATTCGGGACTCCAAACTCAGGCCCGACAGTGAATTCAGCTTATAAAGCGATGTCTTGGCTGACTGAGCTACAGTGGGTGGTGCTGCTAAAATCAAGTGATGATGTTTTGTCACGTGATCACTCAGGAGGAAGGGAATGATCTTACCATCCATCTCGTAGAGTTTATCGATATCTGTTATAGTGCCCGTTTTCTTCATTTTCACGCAGTGGATAGCCAGTTCGTAATCGCCCCCATTGCCGCTCACCACTGGCTTCGACTTGCTGTTGGCCAGCGCACCTCCGGCCGGCGCCCCTGCTTTAGCAGCGGCGGCTGTTGGACGGGCGCCTCCATTACGACTGGCAGCTAAGAGTCACACAACGGGATGTTTTCATTAATATTGGGTTTAACGACGCACCTTACTGATAATCACGATCTATTAATGCTTGTGAATAATATATGTGATGGTGAGATGATGAGATGAAAGGTTATTCTATTATGTGTTTTTTGGATAGTCGGAAGGAGTCGGTCGTGGCCTGTGGTTAGTAGAAGTAGTAGTAGTAGTAGTAGTAGTAGTAGTAGTATTTTTTTTTAAATAAATAAATAAATAAATAAATTACTTTTTATATTTTTTTATAATTCCTTTTTATTATTATTAGTAGTAGTAGTTGAGACATCAAAATTCTGAATCAGAAGTTTTATCATTGTAATACCTTCAAAGAGATATGAAATTATTTTACCTTGAATTCTAACATTTTTACATTCAGGTAAGCCTATATATAGCTAATATAGCCATAATGTATCATATATATTTAATATATATACTCATTTTTAGTTGCATAATTGCAGCATAAAAAGAGTAATGATGTTTCTTAATGCATAGAAGTGATTTTTCTGTAATATATAATAGCTAAATATAGTTATTCAGTTAACTTACAGGAGGAATTAGAAGTCGTGGAGCTAGATGGAGAAGGATGTGGAGATTGATTGGGTGAAGGGGCAGAAGTGGAGGCGCCCTTCTTTACG
This sequence comes from Brachyptera risi, assembly GCA_964007535.1. Classification (NCBI taxonomy): domain Eukaryota; kingdom Metazoa; phylum Arthropoda; class Insecta; order Plecoptera; family Taeniopterygidae; genus Brachyptera; species Brachyptera risi. The sequence goes on from OZ023332.1 coordinate 35,455,819, forward strand.
ACAACGTCTCCCTTGCCACCAGCAACTACTGTTTCTCTGGAAGACAGAAGAAAGATTATGATTATTTGCTTTAGGTGCGAGGTTAGGTTGACACTGACACTGAAGGCAGCACTGTATACTTGAGATAAAAGGATATTTATTCGCGCCTAAAGAATTCGAATGCTCTGGAAAAGTCGACTCGGTTGTGTGACATGGGTTTGCGTGCCCAACCTTACCTGAACCTTAACCACATTTTACAACAATCCATTGACAAGTACCCCGAAGCCTATGCCACAGATCCAAGTCTGATTTTATTCCGCTATATGTTCTTTAGGGTCCCCGTTAACCTCCTAGGTCAAACCCGAGAATAATTTACCTCCTCATTTTACAAGAATTGGCGATTCCTACCAGCCACCTCCTTACTTTAGTACTAGTCGAACAAACATTAGTATACATTAGAAACATTAGTAGCATTAGTATACAATTGTGGAAGTTTCGACATGCCAACACTCTGGGGTCAATGCGGTGACTTACTTGGATGCCGACAGGGACGAGGAAGGTAAGATGACCCGAGATCTCTGGGGTCAAAGCAGTGACTTACTTGGACGCCGACGCCGACGGCAACGTTGAGGATGAGTTGAGCTGCAATTTGATGCTCGTCGGAGAGCGCAACAGAAGAGACGTGCCGCGGAACTTCAGTTCGCCGACCATGCGGAGGAAGTCCTTCAGTAACAGACTGCCGTCGGTCTTGAGTCCGATCAGCCTGAACACAATCAGGGGTGAAATGAGATGCAAAATGTGACCGAAGAAGTCAGTTTGTTGGAATCATCTCTGTGTGTATAATCTGTACCGCAATGTGATACCAAGTTCACACTACATTTAAGGTTCACTATAACTGCTTTTAAGCCTGATAATGCCTGAATGCCTGATAATGCCTTTTAAGCCTGATAATGTGAACGGAACGCATGCAGTATACGTACTAACTGACATCAAGGCATGACTTAGCTCTGTAATCGTAGTTAGCACTTGATGTCAGTTAGTACCAACAGCAGTACTTATTACAGACATACGCGCGGGGAATGGAGGTGTGCACAGGAAATCCATTCTTGTAGGCTTCATTTTATTACACTCTTGTTGACCTTCTTAGGCCTATATTATGTTATATTATACAATTTTCTCATATCATGATGTATGTATTTGCTGTTTTCACATATTATATCTTTTTTTCACCATGCATGATAATGTGATTCAATTATTTCACATATTTCACGTAATTTATGTTGTATGTCATATAATCTGGCTTTCCATATATAATACATTTTATGCATTGTTTTCAACATGTTTTGTAATATTTTATTTGGAAGAAAATAAATGAAATGAAATGAAATGAAAAGAGTGGAGTGTCTTATAGTAGTAAATCTTCCGTCTATGTTTATAGAACTAAGATGTATTGAGGGTTGCGTCGGTTTGCCGGTCTCTTATCATGACTCAACTTCCTATGCCAAAATGTTGGAAATATGTACCAATTTACCGTCCGAATCTATAGAAATACCGTTCTTGATTAGTCTAGTAGTGATACTAGGATTTAACTTTGTACACAAAATTACGTTTACGACGACTGAGCTGTAACAACAGTCACCTGAAATGCCAATATTTGAAATTCGCAGAAGCCATGGCTCTAGTACCAAATTGCTCACTAGGAATCGTAGCGATCGGATTGTCCAAGGACAGTATTCATGAAATAGAACAAGATTGATAGCCAAGTGAATACACCATGTAAGCTCGTCCATCTTTAGTTAGGAAGTTCAGTAATACCGTGTATGGATCTTAATGTTGAATTGTTGATACAATCTTCCATTTGAATTAGTCAATTATTAGGCTACTTGGATTTGTGAAGCACGTAAAAAAAAATACGGGTGCAAATTAAATACCAGTATAGGTCTACCTAACAAAAGAGATTTAAGAATTCCGATTTCAATATGTGATCCAGTTCTTTGTCTCACGCTTACTTCACTTGTGCCTCCGTCTCCTTATTAACCGCAGCGGCGTCGACAGGTTCGTTCTTCGACTTCTTGACGGCTATGACCATGTCTTTCAGCTCCTTGTAGTCCAGCTTACCGTCGCAGTCCTTGTCGAAGAACTTGAAGATGTACCGACAGCGCAGTTCTGCGGGGACGCCGCCGTGCTGAGTGGCAGGCTCGGTGGCGGTGACGAAGAACAAGAGGTCTCGAAACGAGAGAGCACCCCGTCCAAACACGTCGGCTGTTCTACAAGGCCAACATTCAACAAAATTTGTCGCCAAATTTTTTTTAAAATTGATTTTTTTTTTTATTTGTATTAAAATGGTCGCTCTAGGTATAGCTCGGTTAGCTGAGGCATCGCTTCAGAAACTGAAGTCACCGTTGGGTGTGGGTTTGATTCTAGAATAAGGCATGGGTTTTTTGTACATGTCCTGTCACTCATCATCACTTCATAATTTCATAATCACCTGCTCATTCGTATCCCCGTATAACCTAGCTGTTGGTGGGGTCGTTAAGCAAACAATAATCAATCAATCAATACTAAAATGGAGAAGGATGCTCGCCTTTCCTATATTACCCTCGATTCCTGATGATCAATATTAAAATATAAAATATATACTCAAGTTGGAAGGAAAAGTTCAAGTTTTTTTTTCTTTTTCAAATGTGTGGCACATACATGAAAAATTATGTTGAAAGAACTTGATTTTTTTTCCAAATTAAAACTGACTATATTAGAACGATTGAGACACATGAAAGAGATAGGTAGAGAGAGCGGATACCAAGGCGAGAGTTCGAAAGAGGAACAGTAGGGAGAATGAGGAAACAAGGAAGATCAAGGATACATAAGATGGGAAGAAGTGATAAGGTGGAATGTGGAAGAAAGAAGAGAAACGTGGAAGAGAGTAAAGGACGAAGAGTGGTGGGACGATATATAGAAGTATGTGGAGAGAGTGGAACTAAAGGAGGTTGAAGACGAGGGGGTGTTGTGCCTGGCGAGCAGTATACACATTGCGAGTGATTTGCCCTGAACGATTTTGGTGTTAATCACCCTCAAACCCGACTATTATTGGAAATAGGGTGCGATTTTATTAGTATATAATTGAAACTTGGTATTCGCTCACGCCAGTCTATATATAAGCCTATATATTAATTTCCTATTGAATATATTGGCGAGCCCGCGGCGGCCTTCTGTTGACCGGGTCAAGTGGGGTCAACTTGACCTCACTGTCACATCCTCGACTCTGCTGTTAGCCTCTGTGAAGTGGAGTGGTATATTTAATTTTAAAATACCTTTCGCACACAATTCTATAGTCGACACAAGGAAGAATGAGGAGCGAAAACCTCGAAAAGCATTACCATGATTCATGACTTACCTGAATGCATGCGGGAGATCTTCTTTTTGCCACTTCAGACTGGTCATGAAACTAGTGAAGTTGTCTCTGCCCATGTACATGCTAGGAAACGATCTGAACAAGAACTCTTTATACAAAGCACATTGATCTAGAAATAAACAAATGAATCATCTTAAAATCCTAGTTTGTTCAAGTTTAGAATGAAGGGTAACTTGGGACCCAACACTCAAGGCAGTGTGGTATAGGTTGTTGTGAAATGAATGTTAGGGTCTAGAAACACGGCGACAGCGAGGTCATGCACTTTGTGCCCATATTCCTATGTTCGTGGATAGAGCGGGCAAGACAGAGAAAAGTAATGGGAGATGAGAAAAAAGGAAGTTACAAGAACAGAAGTGGAGGGTTCGGCCTACACTGCCATCTATCAACAATAAGCGGAATAATCCTGAAGGTAAACAACATAATATCGCATATGTCCGCGAAAACTTGAGAAATAACACACATATATGTATATATATATATATATATATATATATATATATATATATATATATATATATATATATATATATATATATATATACATACATATTTTTGAAGAAGAAGAAGAAGAAGAAGAAGGATAAATTATTGGTGGGGCGCGCGCCCTACTTTGGAACCCCTAACGACGTCCTTGCATACTATCCCTCATTACACACGATACGCTCACAACAAACTTGTCTATCCTTCCACGAGATGAAACAAAAGACCCAATACCTGTACGAGAATATCCTGACGCCTCCACCAGAATCTCGTACGGCAGAATCGTTTGATTCGTCTTGTCACCCGCCGCACTGCCGACAACTATGTGCTTCTCCAGGACCTCCACCATGCTGTTGGTCTGTCGTTGGTCCAGCAGTTCTGTCCAGGACACGGACTGGATCGACGGCCGATGATGGCCCTTCATACGTGGCACGTCCAGAGGCTTGTGGCGCGCGCAGCCGATGTAGCTGAGCATGTCCGGTGATTTGAATGCGTCGATTGTAGACAACTGAGGTAGCTCGTTGTCGGTTACCCAACGTCCTTTGATGATACGATTCTGTATAGTTAGAGACATGTGAACATAACTTATATTTCTTCTTTTCGTGGCATTTAGAATTTAAAAGTAGCACTTTGGTGTATCAATTATTTTGAAACTTCGTGTTTTGTAGCGCAACAACATTCTGCAGCGTATTACCAGTATTACCACACGGTTTCAATGGAACCATTATTTAACCTACAACGTACACCCCAATTGATATTTTTAGAAAAATGGTGTCCAACCCAAGTTTCCCCTACACGTCACCCGTTGTTCATGCACTGCCTATCATTTTGAGGCCGTTATAGGTAGGCCCTACTATTTTTGGGGTGGATAAACCAAATGGTATATGAGTGAATTTGGTCAAGTAAAAAGTCAGTTTCTATAGAAGTTTCCTTTTGAACGGTGTCATGATGGACTAGAAACTGAGTTATTTTATTTCAATACATTTCACTGAGTATTATGAATGAATGAGTGAATATTGGGGTCTAACGGCGCGTCAACGACGGGTCATAATGCACCCGAGTATTATGTATTTTAATTATAATTTTGATATATAATAAATGCCTAATATCATCAATTTATCAGGGAAAGCTAATATTCTACTAAATCGGTTTCTCGGTTTTGAAGAAAATCTCTAATGCCAATCCTGGCCCTTCCACCGATATCGATATCAACATTCAAACTCCTTTAATTCGATCAATTGATTGGTTGGGGTAGTGATATTTGGGTGAAGTAAAGGGTGAGTCATATTCAAAAGTCTCGTGTTCATCAGTTCTCATTCAACAAGACCAAGAGGTATAGTACATTTCACTCATACATTCATGCATTTCACTCACCTTCGTACTGTTGATTTTACATTTTCGTTTAATGTCCGTAGTAATTGGCGCCACAAACACTGCGTGGTAGAGAAACGAATGTCCGTCGCCGTGCCATATTTTGTAGAGATTCGCAACGTCGGTATTCTCCGTGATTTCAATCGAAAAACACTGTGACAATAAACAAAATCAATTGAATTCAATTGAATTGACTCACTAATGCAAAAACAATATAGCTCTATCCAAACATTTCATTCGAACGAAATTTTAATTACCAAAAGAAACTCTAACCAGGATTCAGCCCAAAAACAAATTAGAAGCATTTGATTAAAATTAACAATAATTGACGTGATTTAAAATAAAGTAAGCCTACCGGTAAGTCTACGTAGGTGCACAAAATGTCTCCCCCCTCCCCCCCTCATCCCTCATTTGACACCAGCTTTCCAGGGCCAACAACTGACTACAACTGACGAACAGTTCGACTTGGGTTAGTTGAAACGGATAAGGCATGAGTTTCTGTAAACATTATTAATTTTTCCTCCACTCATTCGCGCCCTCTCAAATATATTAGTAGTGGTAGGTCGTTATAAGCAAACAATAATCATAATCATGTTGTGGTAAATGCATTAGTCGATCCATCGTACAATGTTTTTACCTCATTATTGGTGTTTTCTGGACGGAAGCACTAATTATGGGACTGGTACTAATCGAAAGCTGAGCACTAAATATTTGGATCTTCTTAGATTTGGTGCTCGTGATGGGGGTGCAGCGTGAAGGTAGCATTCCCACCATCTGAATAGCCAATATCTTGAAAAATGTGGGAGCACTAATTATAGGACTAGTACCAATCGAAAACACTAATTCTGAATTGAATATTTGGATCTTCCCAGAATTAGTGCTCGTGGGGGGGGTGCCAAACTTCACGGATCTACTTACATCTCTTAGAATTTGTCTTGCTGCGAGCCGCCAATGCGAGTCAGGACCGACGACTGATGATGGAATTGTAAGTTCTTTCGCATTGTTCTCTGTGATTAGCATGTACGTTGAATCGTCTACGCAATGCACAAGCACAGAGACTACGTCACGGAGCTCGCTATAAGATTTGAACATTATGGAAAATGATAATTATTCAATAGCAATTTGATATAACTGAAATTTAATTGACATGTTCTGAAATTTTGAATGGATGTGTTTATAATTACAACGAATTGGCGCCAATTACCGACATGCAAGGTCCCCTCGAAATTTGACTCACCTAGAAGATCGAGGGGACCTTACCAAAAATGTAATGAGGAAATGGAAGGCTTAGAACCAAGGACGTTAGAATTAGTATCTAACCTCCTTGCTTAGAACCGAGAAACCGCAGTACTTCAACGATAGCATGAGCGGTCGAGCTCATTTTCGGTTTTATAGATTACAAGACCAAGATGTGTTGAGGATTGCATTGGTTTGCCGGTCTCTCTCGATACATCTTGTTCTAGAAAAACTCAGCATGATTTTAGTAAGAGTACATTGTTGTATAAAAAAGAATCAGAAATTTACGTTTTCATCTCTTTTCTTAACAATTGTATTGCTAGTTTTGTAATAACTAGAGAAGATTAACTAGAAAATTTGTCAGATAATCTTTCTACTGCATCCAATAGTGTCATGCAGTTCGGAGGTCGATTTGCCAGTGCTATCGCATCTTCTTCATTTTATTCGTCGTCATCTTCTTCATCTTCTTCACTTCCTTCTTCTTTCTCCACTAATACTCGCCATCCTTTTCGGGTTTCTCACAATCCTCATCTTTTCATTCTCTATTCTTCTCACGATGATTCATAACTGATCCCACCTTCCATCAAGTATCAACGAAGTTAGATGTACTAAGGTATTTGGTATTTGCTTCTACCTCGTAGGCTCGTGGTCCTCCGTCATTTCTTCTATTTACCAACACTCTTTCAAATTCTCTTCTCGGTATATGCTCTCATTGTTTCATTCTCCTCAAATGAGCACACATCATCTAAATCGATCCTTATTCACCATCTTCTTTTTTATTCCTAATACATTTTGCACGTAATTTCTTCGCATCTGTCACATTGTGTTGAATATTTTATTTTTTATTGATAGATCTGATATGACGATTTTCGGTCTAGACTAATTAAATTCAAATCTGAAAAATTATTAGAATAATAATTAAAATAACTTATAATTAGAGTAGGGGCCTAATGATGATTTTGATAAATAAATAATTGAATCAAGAACTTTTCAAATTTCTGAATTTAACTGATTTATTGGATAAAATATGATTGACTCTTCCAATTATCTACACCAAATTATTCAGCATAAAATCGGAAAATGGGTCACGAAATGACTACACTGTCGGTGTAACTCGTGAAGTGAGAAAAAAAGAATCGAGACTAATTATTCGCAGGTCCATAATAACATGGCAGGGTGCAGAAGTGTCACAGGACGACCCACCGCGGCCGACCAACGCAACCCTAAATACATCTTGCGACGACCGATTCCATATTTTGAAACGCGAGTTCAGCCCTCAGCCGTCAGCGCTAGTTCGTGTGATGCTACAGGCTAGGCTTTGATCCACATGTGGAGCCGTCAGATTCGGTCAACATAAAAGTGAATTTAGCAGACGTTGCTACTTCAGTGTATTACTATGATGTGCAACATTTGTAACAATGATGTTTCTAAATATAAATGCCCAACATGTAGAATACCATAGTAAGCTGAATGACATTAATATAATTGAATACTTTTACGGGAAATATGTATTATAGGCCTACTTGCAGACGTTTTAGGTTAGGTTGCATCTATGTTTCAAGTTTTGATTATTTCAATATAATAAACTTACTAAATTACTGCATCAATATACACTATTCGCAGTTCAATGTATGTTTACTTATTCAACGTGAAATTATGTACGGTAGGTCTAGCAAGCCTACCTAGCCCAAGCCTAACCTGACCCAACCTAAATTATCTTGTTATTACTGTGCGTTGAACTCAGTATTAATGAATACATCAATCCTTGATCAAGCTATGTTAGGTGGTGTTAGGTGATGGTTAGGGTGAGTAGGTAAGAGTAAAATACACTGCAATTACAAGCTCGTTGTTCATTCGACACAAACCTTACCAAGCCTAACCCTGACGTCTCTAAAAAAAAAATGTATTAAATAAAAGACCCATAAAATTATTGATCGAAGATATTGCATATTTACCTTTATTATACATATTTACCTTTATTTAGCTAGTCTCTTGTTTCCTAGGACTAGACGTACTAGTGATTACTTACTATTCAGCAAAGTTGACGTATCAACACAATCGATTGCCAGTGCGGACCTTGGGTTTGCGTTCCTAGGTACCTAGATCCATATTACAGGCTATCCATGATCCATAATTAACTCATAAGTCATATATTCCAAACATATAGCCTCAACAGTAGGTTATTGTTAGGCCTACATGTCCACCCTTGATAATAATTCTAAGTGCTTATTTTGAGTTAGCAACCTCTATTGAAGGTAGGCAATTGAACCATGCAATCACTGTTTTTATTTTTAGCTGTTCACTAGGCTGTTGGAAGACCCATAAAAGTGGCCCTACAAATTGCGAATCAATTATTCTTAAAATTGATTCAACGAGTGAAATAGCCCCAGCAAATCTTGATGGTGCAGTTGCAGTATCACAATATAATTATCCAACTGAGGATACTGTTCCACTTGAGAAATTGAAACTTTTAGGTAAGTAAATCGTCTCAATCCTACCCCGAACTAGAGGTGGTTCTAGAAATTATGCCATTATGAAACAATCAATTGAATAAACAGAGCAAGAATTATGCATGATTTATGAATGAAACCACGTCATTATTAATGAAAAGGCAACGAGAATTGACATCATTTTGAGCACATTTTTGGGCGAAGGTATAATATGTAAGCCTACCTCTTGCATCGAATATTGTTTTTGCCCCTGAAAAATATTTTCTCTGTAGAAAATGATGCCCTCTATTAGATAAAACCACTGCATATGAGTATTTGTTGTCTTATTATTTTCAGACTTGTCTTCAACATGCATGATCTTGGTTAGGGTAGGGGGCTGTGTTGTGTTGATTTTACTTGGTTTGACGTCATAATCGAAACCTAAACTAACTAACTGAAATGGAGAAACCTGGACATTCAATTGAGCTAAAAACCAACAAAATAACTTCTAGGTTGCGGTCGTTTCATTCAAAAGAGGGAACCAAGATCTACAAAAAAACACTAAATTTCCAGGGTTATTGGGCACGGGAGGTTGCTGCACCTTTACACATCTTGTGATTTTTTAACTCGGAAATATATGAAAATCGGCATTGAACTGTTACCTATCTTCAGCCTGTATGTGTCAACTATATCATTTGACTTTGATTTATTTTTGTGCCTCTTTCAGAAACAGGTAAAAGTTTACATCATCTACTAGACAACCCACATGTACGAGATATCTTGCTTTCAATTGATAGTTCTCCAAATCCTCGCGATGCCATACATGCCGCCATGCTGGAGCCCATCTTCGTTGAGTTTGCCGACGAGTGCTTCAAGATTGTCGAGCCACAGACACAACTACCTCAACTTTGACAGGTCTTGACATTATCCAAAACTCTAATTTAGCCTAATTTTAAGATTTGTTTTTGAAATCTCCAGCTATTGGCATCTCAATAATATCCACATGCCAAGACCATTTACTTGTAGGCCTACTTAGTTGATGAAAATCGGCTGGTACACCATTCGTAAAGGTCATCTGCAGTAATAAGCGTGATTGCTTTGTGTGGTGATGTTAATAAGCATACCGGTACCGATACTTGCTATTTATTGAAGCTTTAAGCTGAAGGTGCGTAAGTTTTCGTTCTTTACTAAAAATATTTGTTATTATGCCAGAATGTAGGGTACATGTTATTCAAACTGGTTAACTTGTGTTTCTAGCTAGGCCTACAATTTATTTGTAGTGGGCTACTATTTCTTGATTAAATTTCTAAAACATAACAAATGAGAATGCTTCTTTTCTCAGCCATTCTGTAGATATCCTATTTTTGAGTCTGTCAATCTGTTTGTGAGTCTCACAATATAGGCATATTTCATAACAAGTGCAGTGTACGTACATGAGAGGCCACTAGGTACTATCGAATAAGATTAAAATAGACTCACACAAAAATAACATAAATAAACATTTTTAATAATACTGGTAATTTGATCGTATGATATGAGTACCAACAAAAATATCACTTCTTTATTACCGTAATTATCTTCAAAAATTAAAATGGCATGTAATATTAATACGTGTTTTGTTAATAATGTGGTGCAGTACATCATTTTTTGTTTTTGCTGCAAATTTGTTACTACAGTAGGCTTTCTGCATTAATGAAAGAAGTCGACATACATAAATATTATCACTAGTTTGTATCTTATTGATGTACATTCAAATAATACATTCTAATATTTGATATAAGTAGACCTTACAATAAGACACATTTACTGCCAAAATTGATAAATTGGCCAACATTAATAGTGAAGGGTAACATGAAGGGTTGTGTAAACCGGTTCAATTCCAAACTTGAATCAAACCTCTCATGCAGGTTTGAAATGTGACACGAAATAGTCAAACTTCTTAGAAAAAGTATGTAACCCCAACTAATATTAGTTTGCTGCTTTCACATTCAAATTGCTCAATAGTTGATACTAAACAATGCTGTGTGAAGACACATACTCACACTTACCCCACACTGGTCGACAGGGTCGGGAGATGGGTAGGAGATTGTACTACAAGTTACGAAATGGAGTTATTTAATGATAGGTACCGGTACGCCTACCCTTTTACATGGTAGGCAAAAATACACCATTGGTTTCCACGATTAACTGAAGCATGAAGATATTCACACACACTGACTTTAGCAGACAAGTACTTTTCTAAACAGCCGGATATGTAGTAAAATATCTACTCTGTTGTGAACTTGTTCCCTTGTTTCCGTGTTTTACTACTTCATTCTAGCCTATAGAAACAAATAATGCCTCAAGATATGAAATTATTGTCCAACATTTAGTTCCCCCTTAGTACAGAGAATTAGTAGCGTCACTCCTATACCTACCTATTCAATTGAACGTTTTGCTGCAAATGTTGAATAATTTTTTTCCATCTCTGGACTTTGTTTGTGCTTTGACACCAATAACGTAAGCCAACATGATTACGCAGTCAACAGTCATATTGAAACGATTGCCAATTTTCGACCGCTTTAAAATTGTTTACATCTACAGATGCTTGCAGTTGCAAGGGGCAACACCAAATGTGCACGCAACTACTTGTATTTCCATACACTAACACCACAAGCGACTTGACATGCGCGTTTTTTTTTGCTGCAAGCACTGCTATCCAAGTGACCCAACTGAAGCATAGCGTAGCTCTGCTAAATATACTGTGGTTCCCTGTTCACTTTCTTCAACTAATTCTTCAGCTTAAAGTGAGATCAAACCAGGGGTTATATTAGTGCGCAGTTGACCCTTATATGCGCAGCTCCAAACTTCAGGAATGCAGCTCATAATTTTAATTTGCGCAGTTGTAAAATTCAGTCTATATGTATAATAAATAATGCACTAATAATACTAATAACACTGATAATGCATTAGTAATAATGCACTATGAAGCAACAGCCTAAGGCCTACATATTCCCAATTAGTAACAAGGTACTTTAAAAAACGAAGATTTTCAAGATATTCCCTACAGGGCTGAGGTGAGGGGGCCCTCCTCCCCCCCCCACCCCCCCCAGTAATCCCGCAGAACCTACCTCTTTATAACTCTTGATTTTTTTCATATGTGCAGTTCTGAATTTTCACTAATATAACCACTGGATCAAACAGGTTCAAAATCAACACAGAAACGATTCAAGTTTTGATATTGAAAAAAGCAGTTTGTACAACCCTACATAATTGTGCTTGTTGAGATCAATCTAATTCTAAAACTCAGTCTTCATATTGCTTCTTGGAGCAACGTAATTATTAAGATTGGCGGCTTGCTTCACGTTATCCAACTCTTCGGCTAGAGCTAAATAGCGTCTTCTGACGAGGTAAGCTGATGCTTTTGGCTGTCTTGATCGTGTAAATATACCTTTCTTATTACCACCGACACGTGTATATGCTTGAAAGAACAAGAAAACAATTTTTCATTAATTCATTGATGCTATTACAAATGTAATCTTGTAGCTGTGAAGTGCAAACATTAGCCTTTGGTAATATGTACTATCGGACTGAAAGACATTCAACTATGATTATATGCAGTTCCTTTTCCGGCCAATCACAAAATTCCAACAAATCCTCATAAATATATTAAAATGATGCACATTCAGGGCAACTTGCAACATAACACTCATTTATAGAAAGCCAGACCATCATAAGCATCTTCAGTAAATACGAATTTTCAAATTTGAAACTACTATTACTATTTGTACCAACCTTGTTCTGTCTTGAAGTCAGCAAAATTCCAGATCATTTCCCCCACAAAAAAGCCTTTCTTCCGTAAGTTGTCGAAAGCTTTGAAGTGTTCCGACAGGAGTACAACTTGATAATCCTCGGACCACACATATTCAGGAAGCTAAGCGAGAGAAACATTTTCAATTGGTATCTGATTTCTCAGAGACTTGGTATCGTGAGCGGTATACTTATATCCATGACAGTGGGAGTTGAACTACCAATATAACAAACACAAATTTCACTGCTGTATTTGTGTAACTGCAGTATTTTGAGGGCCTATGATTTTTCACGAGGAGATTACAATCAGAAATACTCATTATTTTTTTTCTAAATCATTGAACAATTAAAGCTTAGCATTTACCCAAGTTTTCACAATTATTTAGTTGGAAGGCTCTCATCACTCGTTGATATAATTAAAGTTCGATATATTTACCAAGTGCAGTCCCTCCATCGTGTCAGCGCCATACTCCAACATCATCACCGGCTTATTGTATTTCTTGAACCAGTTCTCCGCTTCCTCTTCGACTCGGATACGAATAGTCTCGGTTCGCCCTGGATTACTGTACCAACCGTTGTACCGGTTGAAACCGATAACATCCATATGTTTGCCCTAAACAGTCCAACAATAAATTGAAATTTGACAATTGACTGTTTGGCTATTTATATTTGGCTGAAATTTAAATAAATTTGGCTTCATCAATTGAGGGAGTAATGAATTTGAATTATACAGTAGTATACATGATTTGGCTCAATATTTTACTAATTTATTCAATTGGTTTAAGGTCTTACTTATATTTTATCATTCAGTCATTAGGGCCTATAAACAATCATTTTCATCACTGTCTGAATATACCCATTGATAAAATCTCAATTGGATTGCCTAACTGTACTCGAATTAGACCTAATTGAGAAGATTCAATGGATAATGGATCAAAGAAGCCAGCATTTTTGAATGAACATATTTCTATTCTGGAAGCCAATATAAAAATTGCTATCAATGTTGAGATATTAGAGAGGTTTTACATTCCATGAACATCATTTGCTTTTACTTTAAAGAAATATTTTTACCACTTTGTCTTCACCGTAGGGCCGTGCTAGTGCGGAGGTTACCGGCCTTGAAGTGTCCAAGCTTTTCACGTACTCGACTACAGATCTGGAATTATATAAACGAGGCACAAATGTATATTCAATTAAAGTTTCATCACTTGACTGTATTACAATAATAATTCTTCAATAATTTAATTTCAATAATACTCCTACAAGGTGGTCTAAATTCTGAGATGTTATCTTCCACAGACTCTTGAAGACAATTTTTTTTTACACTTCACAGGATGTTTTATTCTAGTTGGCTCATGGAAACTTTGGGCGCCTGAAGAGCAAATGCACTGGAATAAAAATACTACCAAGAGTGAACTTGACTCGGCGTGTTTACTTGGAAAGACGATGGCCTATTCGAGGAAACAATCAAAACCTAATCCAAAAACCCTAATACAGCTCCTCTGTGCTCCAACCAATTCCCCGAAAAAGTGGCTCGTCTACGGCATTCCTACACGCCAAGCCCTCCTTCACTCTTAGTAGTATCACTCTTCAGCGCCCCCGAAACTTTCAGGAAACTTCATTTCACAGAAATTATCACTGATATCATTATATAAGAAAATTTATTCATCCTTGGGCTAGAAGTTATTCAGACAAATCTGGGTGAAAATGTCAAATTATTCTCTGATCAATGTTTTATCTGTAGGCCTAAGTGTGTTGCGTAAAATCATGTAAAAACTAAAATGTGAAATCGGATGTGTATTATTATTTTTCGATACCCTATGTATATTTGGTTCTCTACAACAATTATTTGGAGACTTTTTATCAAGGCATCAAGGAGCTTTTCCTGACCCTTGTTAGAATTATTTTTTCATAATTTCTCAACTTTGTTGAAATACCGTAGTCGTAGGGATTGATGTAGCGAGTTGATGTAGTTGATGTTTTTAGCTTTGATTACAATTCGAGTTTCAATTTGCAAGTCTGAGTCTTCACTAGAAATAATAAATTAAATAACAGAGAAATGGTGTTTTTTTAGTTGAGAATCAATAATTCCATGGCAAGGACCATGAAGATAACACAAGCAACAAGGGTTTTTATTTCATTAAATAATTCTGTTGGTTATTTTAAAGGTTAAAAAATATGTATTGAATAAATAAATATAACCATAAAATAAATAATGAAAGAAAATGAATGGAAAAAAAAATCAAACAAGCCTAATTTCTTTGGAGACTCTAAATTGCATGGACTCGCACATCCCTGTGTAGTTGTCAATTTTAGTGGATCCGCGAAATCGATGAAATAAGATGTGTGCTTACTTGAAATAAGGGTCTGCTGCAGCCAACTGCGTTCTCGCCTCGTTGTGAACGGACCACATGATCACACTTGGACGGTTTTTATCTCGTTTTATCAACTCGCCCAAAGAATCCAAATGCTTGCGTAACAATCCTT
The DNA here is from genome assembly GCA_964007535.1 of Brachyptera risi. Taxonomy (NCBI): domain Eukaryota; kingdom Metazoa; phylum Arthropoda; class Insecta; order Plecoptera; family Taeniopterygidae; genus Brachyptera; species Brachyptera risi. The sequence goes on from OZ023332.1 coordinate 35,471,002, forward strand.
CGGAATAATTCCTGCAAATATTAACACAGATTACTTCTATTCGAAGTTCGAGAAGAGAAGGACTAGTTTTGACCAACTTTTGCTCCCCATACAGATTCATCTATTTGCACTAGAACAATAACCTTAATGCAATTACCTGTAATGAAATTATTTTTGTGAAACTCATACTAGTACTGTAATTGAGTGTAATGAATACCAGGGTTAAAACAGGTAGGGTAGACAACAGTTGTTTATAGATAACTATATAAATAAAATATTGAATAAAGTATTGACAATTTGTAATACAGTACTTTTATGATGAAGTTAATTCAGTATTTTTATGATGAAGTTAATTCAGTATTTTTATGATGAAGTTAGTATAATGATTTAGTTGATGAAATTTGATTGAAATATTTTAATCTTTCACTATTTAAATGATGATAATGATGTAGAATTATCATTGATCACACCATAAGTATCACTCAAAAAATAAAAATACCAGTACGCCAAAATGAAACTATTTCCTGTTTTCGAAAGTTCGAGCATTACTGTTAGTGATTGGTAGATATACTTATTATGTATGAAAGCATTTCAATGATTTCATCCACAATTTTGATTAGTTTCGAAATAATTTTGCACAATTTTGAAAACAACCATAAGGTATTTCAATCATTCAGAATATGAACTGAACAATGATACATAAAAATTGTGATATTTGTAGGATGCAAATATATTAATGAAGTTTTGTTGACTTGTTTATGCTCAATACCGTTCTTATTGTTCTTTTAGTATTGAATCGAGTCATAATGCATGTGGGGCTTATTTGATTGAACCACCGTGAACAATAAAATAGACAATGATTAGGCTGACTGATAATACCTACTCAGTATTTACACTTGGACATTCATCTATGATCATAATCCCTTGTTGATCGGCAAAGTCCATAATCTCTTCGGCGTACGGGTAGTGGGAAGTACGATAGGAATTAGCACCCACCCATTTGATCAAATTGTGATCTCTGATTACTACCGCCAAATCCAATCCTTTGCCTCGAATCTGTTTAAAAGAAACAGAATCAACAAATTACCAGATTGATTATTATGATTATTGTTTTGCTTAACAAACTCACCAACAGCTAGGTTAAACGGGTGTACGAATGAGTAGGTGATCATGAAACTATGAAGTGATGATAAGTGAAAGGACGTTTAAAAAAACTCATGGCTTATGCAAGATTCGAACCCATGCCCAGCAGTGACTTCAGTCTCTGAAGCGGTGCCTCAGCTGACTGGGCTACCGTGGACGGCTAATTACCAAATTGAATTTGTACCATAATTGAATATTACGGCAGGTTTTGAATAGTTCATTAGATGACCAATGGCGAGGACTTTTAGTAGATCCAAAGTGGGTCTTTTCGATTTCGATATTTTCAATTGATTCAATATTTCAAGACTTTGATTCGATATGAAATTGGAATACTTGATATTCAATGTATTCAATATCTAAACGATAATCAATATTAATTAAAACATTGGGAATAGCTGAAATAAAAGAAAAGAACCCAGTCTTGCAAATTAACAACCGGTTTGGATGAAATGAATGTAAGCAAATGAAAGAAACAAATGTCTTACGTCAGAATCCTCGTGTCGTCCGAAGCCCCTCATGTACATCGGTCTACCGTTGATGAGCACGCTGCTGTTAGACCACTCGACCTTGCGTATTCCCACTGGCTGTCTGTAGATATCTTCTCTGGACCATTGCGTTGCCGATAACCGTACCTGGGGAAATGTGCAAGTAACAATTTCATCAGCATTGCTATTTGATATCAAAAAGTGATATCTAATTGTCAGATTTTTCATGATAATTGATTATTTTAATAATCTTATAAATATTTTCTCCAGGTTTGGAGTTGTCTGTCCTGGTTTTTGTTGTTTTAAGCAACCCCTGACCCAATTAATGAATTGTTCATCTCAACTAAATGAAAAAAAAATCGATCAGTAATTGATACTCTCATTATATACAAAGAAAATGGTAGAAATAACTGCATAAATTGAATAAATATCGTCAACAATATATCTCCGAGCATATTCTTAAAAATAACCATAACTCGCTGAACGAGACATGATGCACGCATTCAGTCCCTTGTGATATCAGATTCAGAAACCTATTCTTCTCTCCCTTACAGCATGGTCTTTTCACACAGAGTGGACTTTTGAAGGGCATTTCAAAACATCGATGAATAATGAAATAAAGAATAATTGTCAATCTATTTCAATTGATTACTGGCAATTGAATAATTGAATTGAAAAATTATGGATCAAATTGGATTATTAATGGAATAATTCAATTGAATAATTGGATTATTGGATGAAACATCGATTTGTAATCCAATGCCTGATAATCATGTGATAGGTCAATAATCGACGTCATCCCTAAAAATTTAATTTCGTCTCTATACATTGAAACCTCTATCTATGGTTTTTCAAGTGACCAGGAAAATAAAATCATCTATACAGGAAAATATCCATCTAGGAAAATTTAACATTGGTTAAATGTGAGTGGGGTGAGAAAAAATGAATGACACCAGCAGGAAAACGATGCATCGGGGAATGACGCATAGAAGTACCACTGTATTCTGAACCTGTGTATCACCTGGAGAGTGTAAAGATATCCAGGATCCAGGTCCATAAGGTACGGCCACCATAACCTGGCGACGGGTATCTCCAACGTTCCGTACAGCAATCCCGACTCCACGTCACGTATTATGAAGTTGCCCTCTCTGTCGAGAAGATCCACGTGGCACTTGGGCAAGTCGTCGCCAGTCACGTAACCAGCTATGCTCACGTTGTAGCCGATTATTCCTGTGTATCACACTTGTTATTATTATTATTATATACTATATAACATTGCACAAAACTATTCAAATGAATTGAAAAAAAAAAATTATTAATAATTATAATAATAATACTTGAACTAGGACTTGGAATAGGACTTGGGACTGGCAAAATCAAGTTGACATTTTGTGCCCTTGTAATTGTTAATTGGACTTACCTAACTTTGTTGAAAAAGTAATTGGAAATGAAAAAATAATTATTATTATTTACTTTTTCAATTGCATTATTCAAAGGGAAACATATTTTTTATTCAACTGTTTTTATTCTTATTTTACGTAGCTTTCCAGATGTTTATTTTAAATGACTATGACACCAATGTTTATCATATGATACCAATGGCTAATTGTGTGTATGAAATATTTCTGCAGTAAAGACAAATGTTGCACACCCAGTATTAGCTGACATACGTAAGATTGTCTATATTCAATTATATTCAATTTGATGGGTCAAAAGAAAACTTCCTTGCATTTTAGTCTACAGAAAACTAAATTTCAATATATTTTAATTTTTAATAAATGAAATGAAAATTCAATTAATAAATACAATTTCAATCTACATACAACGAATGTCATTTTGAACGGATTCAATAATATTGCAGACAAAAATGTGTGAAAATGATAACACTGGGCTTAAAATGACATAACAAGAAAAGACAAGAAAATAATTCAATATATATTTTTTCTGCTTCAAATTGCAAGAAATAATAGTTATTGAGAATCGGGGCATGGTAAATCACGGCTTTATAGACAAGGTGTTGTCAATATGTATAGAGCTTTCAATTACTTTCCATGCAAATATCTCGCTCAGCTTTCAAATTTTATTCTACGTTTGGCTAGCTAGATATCAATTTGATTATCAACAGTACTATACCCATGTCACCGACAATGTCCGTGTGAACGGTAATGTCGTCGATGAAGATCGGCGGCGTCGTGTAGAGATAAACGGGACGGTGAATACCAGCATAGTTGAAGAAGTCAAATGTATAAGTCTGGATCAACTTTGGTCCAGTGTCCCTGAAACAATCACGAATTGCTTATTGAAATTTCGTGTAGGATAAATTGTTTCACAGTAGCAGCTGTCACCATTAGTTTTTATTTTTTGTCACAATCACGCCAAGTGAAGCAGCTCAGTGTTAGGCCTAAATAGATCAACTTATTGATTACCGTTACCTTCTTTTTAGCTTTTTTTTAATTTTTAGCCACATTTCAGATATACACACATCAGAAATAAACGCAGTCACAGTAAGTACCCGTTTATTGATATCTTCTCTAAAGGGCTAGTTCTTAAAGTAATAATATCAGCCAGTCAATGCAAAAACTGTAGGCATGTTCTATCTGAGTGTGGCCAATAGTTTTATATTGATTCATGGAAAAATTATTTTGATAATAAAAAACTCAATAAAGTAATTAAGTAACAATTATTAATTGATTATGTTTTATGTATTTATATACCTAAAGAATATAACTCATTTATACATAGTACTGTAGGCCTACCGTTGATTCAGTTTGACAACGACGTATATAGTTAGAAATGGTATTGTTATTAAACAGATCGTAAGATTCAATAATCTCCGATTTCTATAATAATAATAATAATAATAATAATAATAATGATATTTTCAATAATAATGAAATAATAATATTTGTAATGAAAAGAGTAATACATAATCATTCAAACTGTGTGTCGACAAAACTGCCGCTTACTGTCTTCTTTTCCTAGTTTGAGTCTTGGACTTCACTAGAGTTGGGAAGATTATGCAAACACAACAAAGGGAAAAAAATTCAATTCAATATTCAAAAAACCGTTGGTGTACTCATCACACTCACGTCTGCAGTTCGGCCAACTGTCCCTGAGGAATGGTGGTCTGCAACAGAGTGTTGTCAACGGCAACCGTGATCAGATTCTCCGCGCCATACTTCAGTACCGACGTGATTTCAGATTGAAACGGTAGATGGCCGATATCGTGGCTCACAACAAGATGCCCGTTTATCCACTGAAAATAACGAAACGTTGGTTTAATAATTTTATTTTAGTGTAGGGTCTAACGACGCACAGTAATAACTGAGATCTATTAGCATTGGTAAGTAATGTTGGTACGAAAGGTTATTTCATTACATATTTCAGACTGAAGCAGTTCAAACAGAACTGAACAACAGAAACAGTAGTGGCCTGCTCATAAAGAACCATCCTAATGGCTGTAATTAGTGTCAGGTGTCAGGTGGTGGGGAAACGGGATGGTCGAGCATGTAGGGAATCAAACTGTGGTCTCCTGATTATCGGTATAGTTGGATAGCAACTATAGCTCGGCTTGGCTTGGTGATACGGTCATAGTTCCCATCAACCTGGGAATGCTGGAATGTGTGTATAAGTCATGGAACTAAAGAGTCTTCAATATCCACAATAGTATTAGTATAATAGGCAATAGTATTCTGCCACTTCCTTCCAGGTCCTAACCACTAATTTGTATATTCCTGTTCAAAGACATTTTTGAGTATTGTCTTTTTGTAGAATATATATTCATTATAGAAAATTAGCATACGGTAGGGCCTACCGACTTACTGAATAGAATGTTTAAAACTTTTTTTTTTTTTTTTCAAGAGAAATGTTTCCCTCCGTAGTCTAGGCTAATGCCGGGATGGTTCCCACAATATAGGCCACGACCGCTTCCTTCCCACTATCCTACCCATTACCCATAAAAAAACCTTCATCTCATCATCCCATCATCTCATTAATCATTCATCCGACGCCAATAGATCTCAGTCATCATTACAGTGCGTCGTTAAAACCCAATATAAAAAATAGCAATACTTGCTCTAAATTATTGATTGCTATTGAGCGACAAAACTGTTAATCTACAATTATTGTAATTAATGAAACCATCGAATACACCAAAAATAAAAGTATCTAGGTGCCTATAGTTTCTAGAAAAATTTACAAGATGAATAATATTTTCCCATTTCGTATTTGGAACAAAAAAATATTCCATCAAGAATAATGTATAATCTGTATGAACAAAGACGAACAATTTTGGTTTTGAAATGAAAAAAAAAACAATTGAAAGAAAATTTGAAACCTTCAGTAAAATTCGTCCATGCTGTGATTTTGCAACATAAGTCAACAGTGGGCCTACCATTTAAATTTTAAAATCAATGTGTCGAATTAATATGGGGGGCTTCAACCCCATAAAAATCCACTGTCAAAATTGATCTTGATTTTTTCCCTTATTCCGATTGAATTTTCAAGAGGTTAGATATTTGCGTTGATTGGCTCATAATCGTATTATTGAAGGGAAATATGCTTCTAAATCGTAATTCCCACATGTCTTTGAACTTTGAAGTATATCAACGCAACAAGTATATTGTTTGATGGGAGCTTGTTCTGGCCTATATACCTGAAGTTGTACCCTACCCTATGTCCATTCATCATCAAAGTAAGGAAATAAAGATTGTGAACTATTGAATGACGTTATGAAGAATATAGTCTTCTATAGAATGATAGAAGTACGTCTGAATGAGCCATCGTCAACAATGATACCTAATGAATACAACAAAAGCATTGCAAAGATTACAAAAAGATCCAGTATGTATACGTTTTTTTTTTTTTAAAGGAAATGACCGAGCCTTTTATCATTGTCATGTTTATTTAATATATATTACAGTCAATATCACCCGTGAATAGATTATATTATCCCTATAATGCCTAGGTCATTAAACTTACGCTAAACAAATGCATTTATTTATTATATTCAAAAAAATACACTCTCCATATTTGTAATGTTCGCAGATAGTGAACACAATAACGTGTTGGTAGACAATGAAAAGTTGTTTTACGATAATAAATCAATGTTTTTCAAACAAAAGCTGATAAATATATCTAGTTGTGTGTTGTTATACGATTAATAAATAGACTTTTTATTGTTGGAGATTTTTTTTATTTTATTCTCGGGACGTAAATTGGCAAGGACACTGAAGTAACGAACGGGCCATAGCAAGATTCGTGGCATAGATATAAGCACTAGATTATCACAAATGTAAATTTAAAGATGAGACACGTTCGTATACCTTGACCTTTTAGTAGAGAACGTTCTTTAAAATAAAAAAAAATGGTTACGATGTACGATAATGTGATAAACCGCGCGAGGACACAAGAACTTCCAAGTTGGAGAATTTTTGTGAATATCAAAACGGCGAAATAGGTTTAAAAGTGATGATTTCTTTTGACTTCATTACTGTGTTACGTCTTTTTTTTTGTCTCAATTCACCAAATGTTGAATCAATTAAAAAACGTGTGTAAATTCGGTCCATCAAATTATTTCTCACCCAAAACTGTTGTTTTATAGTTTGAAGAGTTCTTCAATTCTCAATCTGTAGCACACTATTTGATCATCAAGTTCAAAATTCTAGCTAGACAACTAAAATAATATTTATTATTCTGAATTTGCATGTTACGTCATCTATTCATGTACCATGTACATTTCGAATGATTGCTCGAAATAAACCTTTACAATACACTGAATATATTTTTAAAAATACGTTGAATGGATTTTTTGACACATTGTAAAGAAATGTTATTATTATATGTTATATATATATGGCATCTCTGAAGTTGGGTATTTTTTACTTTAGCCCCAATTATAGTCGAATCCGCTTGAGATCACATTTAGTACTTTGTTTTATTTTATTTGGCAAATTAAAGTTTTTTGAGAGTATTTATTTTCTTGCTGACAAATTTATGAACGGACATGAAAGTGTGCCGGTCATACTCTAATCTTAAATCGTTAGTATTTAATCGTTTTGAACAATTCAAATGTCCGTCACATTTGTTCCAGCTGATTTTGTCTTCTGAGGTTGGTGAAAACTGACATGTCACTATAGTGATCATATGTTTTGGAAGCGCATCTCAATTTAATTTTTTATATTCCTCCAATCTGAGAGTCGAGTGCAATCCATGTGACACAATAATTCTATCTTAAAATTTATATGTTTATCAAAATTTGTACTGATTAATATTTTCATAATTTGTATTCAGGCTCTTTGATTTTTACAGTTGAAAACAATCCGTGTGCTCGTTAAAGCATAATGGTATCTAATAAGATCTTACTTATCGATTTGAATTTAGAAATTATGGTAATATTACGGTTGGAAGATAAGATTAAAGGATAAGATAGAAGATTATAATAGGATGAGATTATACAAATCTATAGAACCCAATGTATCTAGTTTTTCTATACTATAGTATTTAGTTTTTCTTCATCTGGCATATTATTATTTTTTATATAATAATTCGTTTTCAATTATTAATTCATCCTTCTTATTTTCATAAAAATTACGCTCATTTTCATGTTCATTATCATTTAACTTATTGAACTGAATTATGTTAATAATATAAGTTCATTACAGTATTAGCATTGTCAATCACAGTGTATGTAAATGTTTTTGTTGTCATCTATTTACCAAAGATAAGCCAGATATAGCTTAGAAGACGAGAATTTCGACGAAATACTTGTATGTCATATTTTTTCGCTGAACTTACAGCACTTAGAATAAATATGAGCTTGCTACTTAGACTACATTTTGGTGAAAAGTCAACTATATTTCCTCTCAAGAGTAAATGTCATTTAATCTTTATCTTCAATAGAACCATTTTGTTTCATAGAATGACATAATTGTGAATGTATTTGAATCATAATTTTGGGTGCATTTTATTGTCTTCAATAGTAAATTGAAAAAAAAACATGAAATAAGGAGGTTGTATGTTAAATGATAACGAAATTTCATTTTTGAATTGCTAAATAGTTTTTGGGGGGGGGGGGTGCATGTGAGTATTTTACCCAGGGGCCCAAAACTCCCAGTTACGCCACGCCCCTGCCCTTGTGGTAGTTACGCCAGTGGAGTGTCTCTAATATTGACTGCATTTCTCGGCAATGCAAATCCTATGCGAATACACCTAACTTGTGCACAAATTACAGCCTTGATGAGTTCATGCTCGACATCCATACCTAACTCTTCTCTTTCGATTTGGTACTATCCAGCTTTCCCATAATCTCTCCTTTACTTTCTACAATGCAGCATGCCAGAACCCTCAATCATATATTAAACTAATAGCTGTGCCCAGTTCCTAGTTCTTTAAATCTTTTCATAATAATTAGGCCTATCCATTTGATCTCAATTCATTATCTTTCTTTAATTCTTTATTATTAATGTTATCAATACTATAGTTATATTTAGCCTTAGAATAATTGACGAAACCAATATTTTTACTATGTAATAATCGACGGTGAATAAAGAGACAATACAATACAATACAATTATCTCACCACTTCTGCTGCGTAATTGACGCTGCCGAAACGCACCCAGACGCGTGAGCCTTGCGTACGCCATGAGTCTGACACGAAGAACGTCCGATCGTACCACACTACTCCCACGTGATCCCTCAACTCCTTGTCAACTGTGATGTCATTGTAGCTGGCGGGAACCGGCATCGGGATTGTCTGGAACAGTTGCTTTCACTGAAAATCATATACTTCTCGCCGGCCATTTTTCATCCTGGATAACATTCTTCTGTTATAAATAAATCTTTATTAAATAAGGACTATGATGCCGTAATATAAACGGTTGCCAAGGACACATGATGATGAAAAAAAAAATCGCTGATAATGGTCTTTATACATATTCATGAAAAATATATAGGCCTTCATAATAAATCACAGCAAATAAAACAATCACTATCTCCACAGTATCCCACAAAACTACAAAGTGTAGTTTATCTGTGGGTTGAACAAATTTTATGCTATCGGTCATATTTATAAACAAAATAAAATATGAACATAATTAAGGTAGAAACAAGGTAATTCCGTTCCTGAATAAAACATAATTGGTTCAAGTTGACGCTATAATTATACTTAATTTCCAAAAATTAAACGAAATATGCTTTTGTTGGAGTCCTATCGAAGATGCATTGAGGGTTGCGTTGGTTGCCGCAACCCTCAATGCATCTTGGTCCCAACTTGACCTAGGCTAGCCTAATCAAATATAAATTAATTGAGAAGAAAAAAAAACAATAATTAATGATAATGAATTGAATAACAATAATAATAATTATAATATAATAATAATAATGCCAACATGAATGATTAGTGAAAAAATGATGGTAGAAATTAATGACAAAGTATCAATATAAACATTTTATATGAGAATAATATAAAAATGATTGATAAAGATGCCATTGTGTGGACCTTGGTTTTCGATTATTAGAATAGATGTCATTATTATATGGATATAATTATTCATTTTATATATTCAAATATAAATTATTACTTATGACATAATTTTTTTTTTTTTAAACCATAATTCATACCTTACGTTTATGTAAATTGTATTTTTCTGTATTTATACCACAGATAAGCCTGAATCAGTCTTCCTGGATAGTTTGTGAACACTCAATGATGTATACCCATTTTGAAAAATGAAAGGAATTTCAACTTCATGAATGTGTCTTCTTAGAGGGTTTCTTAAAATGGCAATAGACCCTTTTATTAAGCTAAGATCCCCATCAAATTGATAAAATCACTATTTAGACCAAACTTTCTACAAAATTCTACCAAAAAAATAGTAATAGTGCCCCTAGCGCCCATGAAAAGACCCATCACAGTGATATTTCGAATTACTTTCGAATTACCATACTCTCAATGACGAATCAACGACGCTGCAATAATGTCTTCTAACACTGCATGTCACATTTGAAAGAGTTACTTACGTTTTGGAGAGCCTTGACGAACCAGTGCTCCCTGAATCCCAACAGGGGATCGGTAGGAGGAGAACGTTTGAAGTTCCACACGCCGTCGAGAGATTTCATCTCTCTTGATTCAGATTCCCGCGGGAAGAGAATTCCTCCGGGACTGACGACGGATTGTGTGACTGGCAACAAGAATATCACGAACAACCAGGAACACGTCATTGCCTGAGTAAACAAACAAACAAATAAACAAATTAATTAGGACAGATTAGTATAAATAAATGGAAATACTTGACCAGAAAAGTTTGTTCTATATTTATATCCACATATATCAATTTATAGTATTTACATTTGTTCATTATTTCCCTGTATGGAGGCGCCATTTGATTGTTTGTATCTTTTATCCATAGCCTTAATTGGGGAACAACGATTTTGTATCAAGTTTCGATGTTGATAAAATAAATATTTGACTGTGGTTTTAGCCAGCACGCGAAGGGATAATCTTCTGTAGTAATAAGTATATATAATCAGAATATTTATTTTGTTTTATGTTTTGTTTTATTTCTGTGTTCCAAGTATTATATGCTGTATCATCAAGTGATTGTGATTTGACGTATATTTACGGATAAAACAGAAACATTCATGAATAATCATTATTATATTTAGGCCTTGTAGGCTTATATTTTTATATTGATGATTTTTTTTTTGACGACATGTTGAATGTTTATCAGATGGCATGTTAGCCTATATATATATATATATATTTATATATATATATATATATATATATATATATATATATATATATATATATATATATATTTAAATATAAATATATATATAATATATATATATATATATATATATATATATATATATATATATATATTTATATATATATATATATATATATATATATATATATATATTCCTATATTTTCTACTCTTCATTCAATTTTCTCTTCAATTGTCAAATCTTTTCAATTGTCGTCCCCATAATTAAGATTTGCATTTTTAGAGTAAGTGGTAATTTTGTACTAATAATGAATTATTAGTGATTAGTGGATTTCGACTTCAATATTTCCATTATCATGCTCCTTATGTACGATACTCTCTTTATTTTTAAAAAATTATGGTTCACTGTACTAGAAATGTATAGGCCTACTCAAGGTTGTCACATATTAAATAAAAGAATATAGTCTATAGCTAGGCCTATAGCTTGTATATAAAGCGTATTTCAGAAAACTTATTCACATTATTATTCATTGGGTAAATTCAAATTCAAATAATATGATCATAATTTTCATTATTTTGATCATTGGATGTTTATCAGATAAATATTTTCATGTAATGGCACCTTACTAGCAGTAAAAAAAATACATATACAAGGCTCAATGTATATTCAAGTGACAACGAACTTTATGAGGTGAATTTCAATACTTTGGACTATTCATTATCTATACGACTATAATGAATGTTTTAGCGGTGCTGAAAAATATTGTCCAGATTATTTATTCCAATTTGACATTCATAGTCGAATACAAAAAAAATGTAATTTTGTGAGCACAAAATGTAAAGAACTTGCCCATGTGATGTGATATTTGTACAGATTTCGAATATTATAAAATCGGTCCAACGTTCACAATTTTTGAAAATGTGAATCCAAATACCAAATCCAAATATGACCTGATCTCTATAATAATGCTTAGGTCGGTATTTTACACACCATTTTTGCTATATACCACCAATGACCACACACTTGTTCACAAGACCGTCACTGACGTTGTGTTAATGTCTTGATGAAAGTGTCGCGTGCATTTCTTTCTACAAGTTTCTATTAATTGCTAATCTATGTAGACACCTGTAGATTATTAATAAGTACAGTGTATATTGGAAAACAACCTATGTAAGGTAGTTCGTAAATAGGATGATGAGAAATGAGTTGATACTGTATTTTATTTTCTTATTTTTACTTTGAAAGCGGAAAAAACATCATTCGTACATTTTCTTCTTACATTTTCATGACATAATCAGTTATGGATTTTTGATGATTGACGATACAAATTAAATTGAGGAGAGAAAAAAAATGTACATTTAATCTTCTTACATTTTCATCACGCGGGATTATACTCATAATTGATAGTAAAATTGATTAAAAATAATTCAACTGATGATCAGAAAGCCTCAACTGGGAAATTACTTTATTTTTTAAAAGAAAAACTTGAAATTGTGTTATGTAATTTTCACTTATATTCACGAAAGAAAGGTGTGCATGTGAACCACCTATTGGTTTGTACGAAGGGGAACGGTTGCGTGGAACCTTCTTTTTCCGTATATATAAAAACTTGATATATAATAACAATAAACATTATCCAATATATTTTTCATTTCCTCCGTTTTGAGGACTATTACATCATACTATAATATATTCTTAATTTTCCTTTTCATTTTTTGATAACTTTATACAGTTATAGAATGATTTTGTGCATTTTTATATTGGTTATTATTCTTCAACTATCTCGTCATGAACTAATAGAGGTTTTATTGGAACATGAAGAATCACTTCAATCTTGTGAGTATAATGTATAGCTTATCATAAAATATAAAGAACCATACCTTCTCTATTCTGTGGTAATTTCCACTTAATTACATGCACAAAGATATGCGTTTATACATCACTTTCTGATCTGCTGTTATTATTCATAGTTCTTGGAATCCGATTGGTTAAAATATCAGTTTTTTGATAACTTTTGAACGGCATGAGATATCTAAATTCTACTAATAAGGAGAGACAGATATTTTCAATACCTTCAAGGTGGTATAAGTAATAACGATATATCGCATATCACATAATTGACACGCGTGTACGGCTAAAAAAAAATCTGTTCACGCGTGATACATGGTTATTACTCATACTATTTTGTAGATATTAGAAATATCTGTGTTTCTTTTTTATCAAAATTTCGATATAGCATATCGCTCAAAAATTATCACAAAAAAATGATATTCTGCTAAAACGACTCCCATGGACTTTTAAACAACAAAATAACCCACACTAGATGAGGCATTAGCTCTACAACTTACCTGTAAACTGTTAACTGTGCCTTATTAGATTCTCAATTAAATTAAAACTTGAAACACAGTAAAATATTCCAACTTGTATAGTATATTGTCTGTCAAACCCAGTCGGTCGCTTCTGATAAAGAACTGGAGAAGACTATCTGTTAGTTATCTTATATACCGGTACCTATTATTAGTCTGAACTTATAATGCAATGCCTTATATAGCTGCTAACGGTAATATAGTTCGATTTATTTTGATAACAAAACATCATGCCCTATAACACATATATATGCGCAGCAGCGAGAATTATAAAGCCGTAGGCGTCCGAAACTTGAACGTGGTTTTGACTTAACATCCTATTGTTTTGAATCAGTGCGTAATTGTTATTTTTAAAGTTGATTTATTGTTATCTTGGTGACCCAGTCAACAGCTAAGTTATTAGGGAGTACGAATTAGCGGGATAAATGATGATTACAAAAATCCGTATCTTACGCGGGACTGCGATTATTTCAATCAATGCAGCGTCGTTGAGCATTCCTATACATATACACTTCCGACTTAACTTCAGTTTCTAACGCTGTGATAAATATTTTTTTTGTACATAATTTAAGCAGAGTTTAATTTCTTGAGTGTGTTTTTTGAATGAGATATTTGTTTGGTTGGCTCAGCCTTTTGATAAGTTCAGTTCTTTATTTCTTTACAAAATTTGTATATCTCATTTGCATCTGATCAAGTTCTTATTTCTAATTATGCCTATACATTGATTTACATAAATTCAAACATTAAAACTAAGCATAAAAATAGAATACGGTACGTGAAATTTAAATGTAATGGTGTAGTATTATATATTTTATATATTTATATATTATATATTTTTTATATAATATATATTTTTTTATATATTTTTTTACATCAAAACGGCTGACCTGATTGGACTGAAAGTTCGGAATAAGATGTAAAATTATTATATTGAAATTCTCTGATAATTTGAATTCTCTCGAAGGAAATATTTTTCACTATTTTTTTCCTCTGGGTTATTCTCATGGGATTTTTGAAAATTTTGAAATGAGTTTTCTCAGAAGTGATTCGACCGATTGCGCCTCAAAACTATACAGTATCGAATTAGATAAGGACACTTGTGTATGTCAAGTTTCAACTGATTTTGAATTTTCATTTGACCTGTGGAGCGAGAAAAAAAATCTCAGATGAAAGCTAACTGGACTTCGGGCCTTGAAAACTGGCTGTCTAGAATTTAAACTGTTTTGCTAAATCTTATACAAATGAGGTCCAAAAAGAATCGATCATCACCTTTTCACTCGTTTTATTTGTATTCACCAACTTTCAGAATCATGCAGGCATTGAAACGAGCCCAAAGTAAATTAGAAAATGAAAACAACTAAAAGGTGATCTTTTTTAAGATTATGTCTTCATTGTTGTTTTCACTTTGATTTAAAAAAAAAGATTTACTCCACTTTTGCAAACAATAAGAACCTTCAATAGATCTGATTGAAGACAAATCAAGAAAATAAATATGATAACATAAACAATAAAAATAAATATAATAGCATAAACAGTAAACTGTTTCATATTGTTTAATATAGATCAATATGTCAGAGTTAGATATTGTAATAACGTATTGTAGGGTTGTATTCTATCCGTAACTTATTGCATGAGTATAACTATCTGGAAAAGATGAAAATCACTGCTTTTTCATCCAGATAGCTGAGAAATATTTTTTTCAAAATCATCTAGATAAATATAGACAAATAGAAAAGACAAATAGCAAAAAAATCATCCGGAATTCTAAATAATTTCTTATATGGATGAGAGATAATTTTCTCAAACACGCGAGCGCTCTCCCGTACATTGAAAGATTCGCTCGGAGTCACCGCGAACACCGTTCTTAGAGCAAATAGATGATTCCTCAAACCCAATTCAACATTAAAAAAAAAAATTGGTTATGACACTGACAGCTCAAGTCAACAATTCAAAGCTGGCAACAAGGTCACATGACACATGGAAAGTAGTGCCAACAGAAGACAAATAATGTAAATAATTAGTGAACCATTAAATAACTAATTATAACCACCACAATTATAACCACTTCTATAGTAGATAGTTGAATGAAATATGTTATTGGAATACGTATAAATCGCGGTATGATATACGAAATTTCCGTACCATATATTGAATTCTTCACGCATATCGATTTTGACTTCAGTTCAAACCTAATTCTATTATATAGGCCTATTATTGTATTCTATCATTATTAATTTTACCATGAGAATAAAATTAGATATATACTCAAACTTAGGTTGAAACTAGTTTTCAATACTTGGAAGGCTTCAATCCACACACTGAATTAACAATCTAATATGATTTGTTGCCTTGTATTAATTATTACACAATTCGATTTCTGTACGGTTACAATCACATAAAGTGGTCGGTCAACTCACATTTAAATGCATCCTGAAAAGTGAAAACAATATATTGACCTCATACGCACTAGAACTAAAGAAGACAATATGCATACACACTCCACGCTTAATATGTGAACAAATTAGCGTGCAGTTAAATGTGTATATAGACAGATTTGATTGTAATCAAAAGACTAATTTATGATTTAACCATTATATGTTACCGTAAGTGAATGCATAGTTCTATTCCAATCCCATACAGTCTACCTTGAAACAATATGACTGTGATATTTTTTGTCAGCAGTGAGTAATAAATAGCAATTAAATAAGTGCACTATATATTAGTGCTAAGAAGTGACAAGCACTATAAGTGCTTAAATATTTCCACTATAAAAATGTATAATATTCAACCTATAGCTATGAATACAGCTAATTGCTGTGATGCTGTAACATCTGCATGTAGCTGTTAATATACTTATTGTATTGTCGTATTATATTCCACTCTTTTAATTTTTATAATACTCAATTAACTTGGCATTTAGCAATAACATTATTTCATCTAATTCATTCATTTTGAAGCAATATTTTTATAATTATTGTGTGTTAGTAAGACAACCGTACCTATCACTATCTCGGTCTTTATATATATATATATATATATATATATATATATATATATATATATATATATATATATATTTTTTT
Organism: Brachyptera risi; assembly: GCA_964007535.1. Classification (NCBI taxonomy): domain Eukaryota; kingdom Metazoa; phylum Arthropoda; class Insecta; order Plecoptera; family Taeniopterygidae; genus Brachyptera; species Brachyptera risi. Next base: position 35,487,791 of record OZ023332.1, read on the forward strand.
TTATTTATTTTTTTTTTTCGATTTTTTTATTTTTTTTTCATTCAAATTGAGTTTAACGACGCACTGTACTGATGAATACGTTCTATTGGCGTCGGTGAATGATATATGAGATGGTGCGATGGTGAGATGAAAGGTAATTTTACTAGGTGTTTGTGGATAGTGGAAAGGAGTCGGTCGCCATGGTGTTAAGAAACCATACCAGTAGCATTAAATGACCTCGCTGTCGATGCGCCTTAAAACCCTAATATTCATTCAGACAGAGGGAAACCACAGAAAAAAATGTCAGGATGGTCGACCATAGTGGAAATCGAATCCCAGTTTCTTGAATAACAGTTCAGTGGATTAACCACTCGGCCACTTGTCTCAGTTAAATACAAGCCAATTAAAACTATAGTATATATATATATATATATATATATATATATATATATATATATATATATATATATATATATATATGTGTGTGTATGTGTGTGTGTGTGTTGAGACGTAGATTTTGAGGCACGGGAGTTGATGGTAAATTATGTATTTGCAGAAAATGATCCTTCCTTGAAACAGCTGGTGGCTCTGAAAGGAGCACTAGGGCTCTACGTTTCGGTTGATGACGTTCAATCAACCATTATCAGGATACGTGGGTCTGCCTGCTCTCAGATCTACATGCAGCTATTCCTGAAGATGGTTGAACGTCTCCAACCGAATCGTCAAAACCCAAGGTGTTTTTCAGAGCCTTGGGTTTCCCATGACGGGCAATTTTCTACAAACACATAGTTCACCATATATATATATATATATATATATATATATATATATATATATATATATATATATACATATATATATATATATATATATATATATATATAGGCCTATATATATATATATATATATATATATATATATATATATATATATATATATATATATATAGGCCTATATATATATATATATATATATATATATATATATATATATATATATATATATGTAAATATATTACCATCCGGCGCTAAATAACCCCGTCGTTGACACGCCGTGAAACCCCAATATTCATTCATTCATTCATATATTATCATTTATTCATTCATATATAATGCATGGGTGTGTGTGTGTGTGTGTTTTTTCCTGCTATATACATGTAGCTATTGTTTGCTATTGAACTTGAGTTTCTTCAAGTTCCTATACATACAGATCTATTATTTGACATATATTGTACTTACTGTAATATTAATGTATGACCGTGAAAACGTTCTCTAAGTGTTGCACATCTCTAACTGAACTGATCTTGCACATTTATTATCTCTTTAGCCGGTGTTTTCTAAGATGTCATTAAAGCTATCTGATTGGCATTCTCCATAACCTGTTCGAGGTTCACCTGTAGCCGAGAGTTTATCAGTGAAAGTCAACAATGTATATTAAACTGCTGCACGTCTTTGATGGGTAGTAATTCAATTGAGAAGTATCATTATTGTTTTATGGTGAGATAAAGGTATAGCTATATGGTAATTTATTATTTTAATAAACAATGGTTTCGTTCCCAGAGATTTATGACTCATTTATATAATTACTAATTATAGTGGTGGAAAAATAATTGTGGACTCTGCACGAAAGAAATTGATATTTATATTTAAAAAGTTGTCATCAGAAAAAAAAACATCAGTGTGGAGATTTTGTGTTCTCTGTATCTTTTGTGATAATAGTCTATTGTATAGGCCTATAAATAATATTTCTTATTATTTTCATTCATAGTTGCCACTCAATTTATCAATCATATTTAAATTTTCTTTATCATCCTATTGCATGAATCAATATACAAGTTTTAAATAAAAATATACAGATACCGGTATCATTTCATTTTTCCCTCCCACAGTCAAGACAATTCCTTGGAGATTTCGTGGATCATTTTCACAAGTGTATTATCTATGTAAAAATTGATGACGATAAAAAATATATACACATATTTAATTATATATAGAGACTACAATGCTCACAGCATGCGTCTTTTTAAGGGCTTCAGTCAGTGCACTTGAGTATTGTCCAAAGCAATGATCATTGTACATTTTCAATCATCAATTTAATTTTAAAAATGTCATTTTCTAGCCAGGCTTTATGCTGGCCTTCCATGAACGCGATTTGCGTTTCGCTTTCGCAAGGCGGTGGAATTGAGGCGAGCTCAACAATCAGAAATACTTTCGTCACTGATTGGTCGTTTTATCATCAAGGTGGCTTAAAAAACCGCTTGGCGAATTCGCAATCCGAATAAGGCAGGTATGAAAGCCCAGCATTAGTCTTAATCGGTATGTTGAATCTGTATCAGAAATAGAAGACTTGACCTCTGGGTAAATGATAAAATGTTTCAATATTTCCAACATACGTTCTGCATTCGATTATGCATTGATGAATACTTCTCAATAAATAACAATTTCAGATTTTTTCATATTATTTTTCATATTGTAATAACTATTTTCTATTTTTCCACTATTGTTATCTCAATCTCACCATGTAAAAACGTGCTCGATTTAATTTCTGGAGATTCAAGTTTTAAAAAAATCCATAGATAATTTATACCTCTACCTAGACATCAATCAAGATGATGAAGTAACCCAATTATCACAAGCAAGTTCCTCACACGTCGAGAAAAGGTATATATGGAATGTGATGACTTTATTATATAGTGTCAAACAATTTAATCACACAGTCCGTTATGATAGAACACAGCACAATTGCGAATAACGTAATTAATTGAACGTATTCAAGGTGGACATACCGACAAGTTATCAGGGCATTAACCCGATTCGTTTCACTATAATTAACCCGGACAATGATAGATGTGCGAGATACAGTCACTCGTCAATGGAGGGTAGTACTGTTACGACTACATTGTGTTCGGAAGTGACGTCACAATAAATAAATGAATATATTTTAACAATATTTTATATTTTGAACATATTTTTTAATGATATATATTTTTTGTTTTATTTATTTTTTATTGAGATCGGAACTTGATATACAATTTTTGTTCTCCAATTGAGGTATGGAACCACGAGAGCGATTTACCCCACGAGAATAATGAAAAATGAGATAACTCGTTTAATAAATAACAAATCTTGAGATAATAATACGAGGGTTAGGATTATATTCAAACATCAACAGTGTGGAGAAATCATACAATCTATAGAACATTAGAATAAAACCAGAAAAATCGTATGTATGTTTAAATAAAAATAATCATCTTTGTATGTTCAAGTGCCGTGTGCCTACAGTGCGAGGGTGTCAGGGTTCAAATCTATGCCAGGTTATTTTTTGAAATATATATTAGGGCAGAATTAGAAAAGGTATAAAAAAAGAGTTTGAAAATGGAATAGTTGGAATGAAGAGGAAAAGAGAAAGATATAATAATAATAGAATGAAAATAGAACAGAATAATATTAGAATAAATGAAAGAATAGAAATGAATGGAATAGAAATAAAATAAATGGAATAAATGGGTAAAGAAATAGAATAATAGAATGGAGAATAGATGGTAAGAAGTTATAAAGTGGGAATCGTAGGAGATAGTGAAGTGTAAAAAGTGCAACATCAAAGAAAAGGAAGATACCACCCTCTTCCCCTATATATTAGCCTCCAAAGGCAGGGGATTTTTATTATTCTGTTATAAGTGCGTATGGTGTACCGTTTGAGAGAGAATTGATTCACTCTGGCGGAAATTATTGAAATTATTTTCATTCAATTTGTTTTCTGTCAGATTGTCTCTTCTTATTTCAACTGATTTGGGTGTCTGACTGTGACGTCACATGTAAAGACAGCGTTGTCGGAACATGACTCGCCTGCTGACACGGTGAAAATGGGTGTTGGTGTGCGAGACAGCTGAGAGCAGTGGCATTCAGTAGTTTATAATCTATCTAGATAGCCTAGGGTTTGATTACTGGTTAGGTTGTTCACCTGACCTGCGCGAGGTTTTCCCAATAGAGCAATTGCATGATGTCATCGTGTTTTGTGGTTTTTGTTTCGAATTTGAAAATTAATTTAATTTGATTGTTTTAGGTTAAACATGACCACTGAATTCCTTGATACTTTTGTGGTATTCCAAATATAGTCAATTACGAGAGTACGTCGTTCGAGGATCCTCAAATAGTATACATGTATTGATATGTATATATATATATATATATATATATATATATATATATATATATATATATATATATATATATATATATATATATATATATAATATTCAATGAATAATATATATATATATATATATATATATTTATATAATTATTTATATAAAATATTCAATGAATAATATATATATATATATATATATATATATATATATATATTTATATATATATATATATTATTCATTGAATATTATATATATAAAATTATATATATATATAAATATATATATATATATATATATTATATATTATATATTATATATATATATTATATTATATTATATTATATATTATATATATATATATATATATATATATATATATATATATATATATATATTTATATATATATATATATATATATATATATATATATATATATATATATATATATATACATATATATATATATACATATTATATTATATATAAGTACCGGTATCGAGTATTTTTCCTGGAAAGAAGCATCAAAATGATGGTGTGATTCCTTATAATCACAGTTTGATTGTGATATTTATGTGGTTGAACAGAACTCAGTCCTCTCAAAATATTCACGAATGACTGGATGACGCATAATATTATTATTGTTTTCTTATTTCCAATTCCTAACAAAGTTGGGCATAAGTTTGTTTACTAGCACAGTATGATTCGGAGATGCAGGAACTAAATAAAGTGTCAACATTTTGTTTTTATTGGAAATAAAATTAACGTCAAATGATGGGATTTTGGCAGTAGACTGATGAAACCTGGACATTTCAGTTTAACGGTGCTCAGCGACAAGGCAATATTCTGCATAGATAGTATTTTCGATTATAAGAATTATTTACATGTTTTACAGAAGTTCAGTTTGAACCTAAAGAAAACTTATCGTGTAACACAGATGCGCCCTATATACTCTCCCTTAATTCTTAAACATATGTCCCTGATTTTATGTCTTCTTGTTTGTGTTCATTAGTCAAACGCTCAAATTTTGTATGGCACCAAATCAGTTGAATAATAAGAGACAATCTGGCAGCAAACAAATTGAATTAAAATAATTTCAATATCGGTCCCTTAAGTGAATTAATTCTCTTCCATAACGGTTGACCAAACGTATTTATATAACGCTTTACACAGTGAACTATATACCAACTCGCTTCAAAGAGATTATTTCTCAATTACAACGATGCAATCCATAATGACACGTCACCATCGGGGCTCATTCAGCTGAGGCATTGCTTTAGAAAATGAGGTATATTCGAGCGAGGATTCGAATCCTGCATTACCGCATATAAGACATGGGTTTCAGGGCATTATTGATTATTATACAATATTCAAATATGTTTCTCTTTAGATGCTCCAATGGTTTTGTACCAAGTACGGATTTAACGATAGCAGATAATAATATAAAAAGATACTCATTTTGACCCCAGTACTAACAAGATTCTAATTATATTCTGGTCTAATTTTATACCTTCTCAATGTCTTCTATTGAATAAAATGTAATGCTTTCTGTCATAAACTTATTCAGGTATGTCTCGGTAGTATAAAGATCAATGCACGCAGAATTCAAGTCTACATCGTTTACTAGTTATTTATTGTTAGTTTGTTTTCATTACAGTTTGTAAGCATAGTATACAGGTGGCAAAAAAAATATCTCAAAAATTGATATTAAATATTGAATAGATAAATATACATTACAATAAATGGAACATGTAAATAAAATGTGTGAGAATAACCACATGAAAAAAAAATATATATATATACATAAGTTATATATATAATGTATGAACTTATGCTAAGTTAATGAACAATTGATAAAATTGAAGAAAAATGACAGCTAATTTCAACAAAGTGGGTTTCAACAGGAAACAACGAGACAATTTGAGTCTTCCAAGCCCTTTTTCTTGTCCCCCCCCCCCCCCCTCTCCCTCGGTTCCGACGCCAGTATATATATATATATATATATATATATATATATATATATATATATATATATATATATATATATATATAGATATATATATATATGTATATATATATATATATATATATATATATATATATATATATATATATATATATAACTTTATTTGGCACGCCGAGTCTATTGTTGCCCTTCTTATCTGTTACCTCACTTTATATTCGATCATTTTCATATTAATAACCATTAACGTTTGCCATTATCATATTACGAATGTAAGATACGTAGCCAAGACGAAGCAGTCCTATTTCGACACCACTGTCATATATTGTTTACACCCCTTGATTATATATTACATTGTGTTATGTCAATATATAAGTCATTCAACCTGGCATCATCCATACGACTGGACACGACACATGGCATTGGTTAATATTATTTTAATAGTTTGCTTACGCTGTACGGTATCATTGAATTGAATTACAGAATCAATGACAGTAAAAGACTCAGTAAATACGGTACAGCAATAAGTACCATGCATACAAGTTTAGAAAGTTTCATGTACTGTACATTTATATGTTATTTTGCATTTTATTGACATCAACAATAAATTTAATTTGAAATTAAAATTCGCATTTTCATATAAACGATGCGTTTAACATTGGCTTGTTTTGAGTCGTAAATATATAATGTAGAAAAATGTTTTGGAATTTTTTCTAGATGGAGATGAGTTTGCAAAGTATTTTTTGAAACGGTAGAATTTTGCGATACACAGTTCAAAAAGGCTTAGAATACTTATTTTATATAATTCTATGCTTACAGACCCCCCACCAACAGCCAGGTGGTTTGAGGGTATGAATTAGTGGGTGATAATAATACGATGATGTGATGGTGTCAGAAGACGTTTTGAAAAATCATATGCTTTAATCGGGACTCGAACTTAGTCCCGACCTGACGTCGGTGCCTCAACTGAATGAGCCACGGAGGGCGCACGTGGGACTGAAAATTAATAAAACATATTTTTTCATCTGACTTTTTAAAAATTATGAATATCATTTCTCAAAATTATATGACTGGCTCAAAATTATTCTAATTTTATTTTTATATATTTGTTGATCAATTTTTGATTAAATATGGAAACGCATATTTTTCAATTCGATTCAAAGATGTAGGCCTACTATTTGCAAAAGGAAATAGGCTTTCCACTAATTCGAGTTCACACATCAGGAATTAGTCAATTAGGTGTTAGCAGGAACTGGGAATTAGAAGTAGAAGCGCGCTTTACAAAAGCAAAGCATACATGGATACACCCTATACAAGATCTATATATACAAAATTCAGAAAATTGAATTAAACCAGAAATAAAATCTAGCGCTAAATGACCTCGCTGTCGATGCGCCTTAAAACCCTAATATTCAAATTCAAATTCAACAACCTATCCTAACCAATAACCTCTACGATGCCAAAAATGAAACAAACCCCAGTCTATAACTTGACTCATTCCGTTTCCAAATAAGATTATTCAACATCGTGATCGGTAAATCTTATTTTTTATTAAAAGACTGCATCCGGGTCGCGAGATTTTCTTGGCAAAAAAAATCTCTAGGTAGACTATAATTTGTCCAAGTTACACAATATGTAGTTGTGATATTATTATAAACAGAATTGAATCATGGTCACGTGAAAGTATGTATTGTTCCAAGCTCGAATAATTGTCAGCATAGTCAGGATGTTGTAAAGACATTTTGCGTCCCAGTCACGAAAACTGTTGACACCACCCCCTATCCCCCTCCCTCACGCACTTTGAAAACAATTAACCATAAAATATAATTAGTTCTTAATAAATGTGCTTCAATTATTATTTTTAATATCATCTAAAATTTATGAGTTCACAACTCACTTCGCGAATCTATATAATATCAAACACAATATTTTAAAATGAATACAACTTTGTATGTTGATGTATTTTCCAATTCCAATGGGCTGGTCAAAATTGGGCGCCCTTGAATATTTTTCACCCTATAGGCCCGGGTCTCATACCATGAATCTCTCACTATACCATCTGTAACACTTCAACATAGACCATTTAAAATTATCTTTGCTGAAAAAATACCCACATCCGGGTCGCTCTCGATATGACAGTCTCTTCCATTACCACTGAGGCACTGTCCTATACGAATTTTCCAAACATTAATTTTATCGGCGGTCAATCGACCGTCTCTTCGACAATCTCTGACCGATCGTGTGTCTCTCAAATCGCCAATTCTCGTGACAAAGAAATGATAAAACATATTCTAATGTCAGAGCAGCCATCAAGGCTAGCATGGTGTTAGGCTAAAGCACGCTGGTATCAACAGGTATGTGTGGTGAAGCTCTCATTAGGCAGGTGATTGCCGTTCGCAACGAGACATATAATGACACATGTAATGCATTATACGAGACGTGAGGTACAAGTTAGTGGTGCATGCAAGGCTGTCTTGTCGCAAGGTCATTGTTGTGTCTTGATCCTGGTCCAGATATTATACGAGAGGATCCTGGACAAGTTCTTGCTGAAGAATCATGACTAGAAATACTGGACTAGTTGGTGAAGTTGGTTGGAATGCTTATTGGACAGTTCTGATGAGGAATACCTGACAAGTAGGAATCTAGGATCCTTAAAAACGTACTCTATAGGTTATTTAGCAGATTTCTGGAAGAGTTGTTAGAGTTGACTGTGAGTTCTTACTGAAGAGTCCTGACCATGAGTACCTGACTTGGATCCTTACTGGATCCTTACTGGATCCTTACTGGAGAGGTTGGGTAAGTAACTACGTCCTGACAAAGTACCCTTACCTAATACATGTTAGTGCAAGTGCTATAAGCAAAGACCTTAGTATCTAACTTCGTTGAAGTTAGATAGGTATTTGCTATAAGATAGCTCCAAGAGATTAGAACTGTGATTGGATCTACTAGATTAGCCTATGATTAGCATATACCTGTATTGGCAACATGTCTTTAGTGACATTGTATTTCCATTGTTGTTAGCACAAAATCCTAGAGAGGTGGGCTACGAAATGTGATAGATTATTGCATTCTAAGAGACCGTGACTTTGTTATTAGGTTTCTGTCAAGTGACGTCACTCATTGTTGCAAGAGGTAGACAACAATGTCCACCAGTTGGAATTAAGTATTATCCAATCACAATCTTTGATGATACACAAGTTCACTGTATTGATTTGGTAACGATTGTTTGTAATTTTGTTATGTGACAGAAGCCTATTATATTGTTATGGTAAGTAGCTCTTTAAGTGAGCACTATATACCCAATGAAAGGCCTAGCATCTTGGAGCTGGCTAGGCCTATGCCATATTGCTCGTTGTTTCAAGGCATTTTTCAGGAAAGAGTCCAGATATCCTGGACCAGTTGCTCAATGTGAAAAGGATCCATGCTGACTTGAGTTGATAACATGTTTTGTTGGTTGGAATTGTTGATAGGATTCTGGACTAGTCGTTGTCGTAACTATAGCGTCTAGATCGTTATTATTTCCAATTTATTGGTTGTATTTTATCGTAGAATAGAAGTGTTTCATCTTCTTTATTCTATGGTTGTATCATAGAATAAAGAATTTTAAGGGTTTGTATTCCGTGTTTTCTCTTGTATTTGTTGTCTCATCTAAACGAGTGATAATAGACTCAAACAGTAAACTATGAAACACAATTAAGACACAAACTATTGAACGTTATATTGGTTAATCGTCCAGAAATAAAAAATAAATAGATATCACGGGGATTTTTTAATTTTGTTTTCAAATTTTCGACGATTACCAGTGTTATGTTCAATAGTTTTCAAAATAATGTTATTATGCAATTTTTTCAATATTGTATAAGCTCATTGATATACATGTACGTTTGCAGTCTTATAAAGTGGTGGATCAAGCAACGTGAAAATGCATCCCATAAAAAAAGTAATGTTATACGTACTAAAACTAGAAGATAATGTGGCTGTATAAACAACCCGTGCATATAGTCATATCAGAACGTTAGCGGTTGAGTGTATGGGTAAATTTCATTTGAATTTAAATTTAAATGTCGGATTAAACCATTTTATGTGACCGCAAGTGTAGTATAAAACATACCTTTCATATGGCTAGGCCAACAGTGTTATATACTACCTATTTCACAGTATGAAAGTTTGGCGCGAACGATCGTCCGTTCACCCTATCCATTAGCAGCAACGCACAGGTGTGTCAATCCTGCAACGCTATATAATTATAGTGGACGAAATATAGCAATGTTAATTAAAGCCACTCCTCGGTAACAAAGTGTGAATGTTAACCCATCATAATGTGTATATAATTATACGCAAATTTAATAATAATAATAATCAAGTTTTGAAATTTAAAAAAAATGAAATTACATCACACTCTTCTTGAGTAAATTTTTTTTTTGTTAGCAAGATATTGACCGCAGAAGCCGTATATTTGAGTGAAGGATTCAAATTTATATATTCCAACTTTCAATTCCTGGTGGTATTTATATATATATATATATATATATATATATATATATATATATATATATATATATATATATATATATATATATATACACACATTTTTTCTTTTTTTCAAACCATTATATATCCATGTTCAAATGTATACCTACTTAATTTTAACGGAAGGTGATAACTTTGACAATATTTTTACATAATAATCAATTCTCTCTGGAGTTCTTGTTTTTTCTGCACAAGATGAGGATGTATTTAAAAGTATTTTATTTCATCTGCTTTTCTGCTTATCTGCTAGCTATTCATTTCATGTCATGCTTCGTATTACAATATACAATTCGGAACACATGTTGTTATCAGATAATTATAAATAACAGATTTGAGATATTGTTAGAAGTTTTCAATTCACATTGGATATTTGACACAAAGTCATTGTTTGCTCGACCGGGGGGGGGGGGGGGGGGCACTACAGAAGCGCACTTACCACTGTCAAAGTAACAATTAATAAAAATTAATGTATGCCTGAAATTATTGAATATAGTTTATAATCAATGAATAATTCTTAATTATACGCTCGATCAATACTTTTCCACTGATATTGATGCACAAGGTACATCAAGGTACACAGATTTTTTTTTTCATTTCTATTTGAAACCTCAATTTTTAAATTAATTACCACATACGTGATGGCATTTCTGTTATAGCCCATATCAATTAGTACCATAAGCACCACAACAATAATAATCTATTCTTCGATTCCTTATACGTATATACCTACATTGAAAACATCATCTCAACAGGTATGCTTAAAATACATTCATTAGCACTGATATTATTAGTTTACTAATATTTATACAGTTTTTTAAATGAATCATATTAGAAATTATTATTTTCTTTGGGGTGGTGAAAACGCTCTTGTGTCAATCCGTCCTAATGATCCTACCTCGGCATCCTCAGCCCCAATAGGAGGACAGAAACCTTTTGTAAGTTTTCACTGTTTTCATTTTGAAAAAACATGGATTTTTTCATAATTCAAATCACATTTAATAGGCCTACTGAGACGTGTGACCGAGTGGTTAATATACTGAATCGTGATCCATGAGACCGGGGTTCGATTCCCGCCATGGTCGACCATCCTGACAGGGATTTTTCGTGGTTTCCCTTTGTCGTTCAGGTCAATACTGGGATGGTTCCTCAACAACAAGCCACGACCGACTCCTTCCCACTATCCAAAAACACGTAATAAAATAACCTTTCATCTCATCATCCCACCATCTCATATATCAATCACTGACGCCAATATATCGTAGTCATCAGTAAAGTGCGTCGTTAAACCCAATATGAATGAATAAATCTTATTTTTTGCCCCTTTGTCTCCACCATTCACCAGAATCAAGAATTTTTAAGAGGATAAAAAGTTTAAAGAAACATTTGCGTGTGTGTGTGTGTATATGAAGTGTTGCTTCATCAACCCGTTACAGACTACCTGTGGAGCGTCATAACAACAACAACAAAAACAACAGATAAGTTGAATATAATTGCATCTCGTCTTGAACCGTGTTGTAGAAGGCGGTCGCGTGCCGACTTAGAGGACCCATGGACCCTCACATATCGTGGGCCGAATGGCCTACTCTGATCGAGACTCGAATCAACAGCGTGAACTCGCTTAGCGCACTTTACCAATTAAAACAAATAAGTCGGTCGTTTAGAGGATATGCAACCCGTTTCACTAGAATGAAAAGTAGATTCTCGTATTGTGTAGGTGTCAAAATGATATGCCCGGACAATTTCTATTTTATAGCCTATAGTTGATGGGTTTAGACCAAATATAGATATATTATAGTAGCCATATTGTGTGCGCTGGTGAGCTTTGGTCAATGGGAAAAAATTTAGAAATGAAAGAAATGCTCTTTTGAATTATAATTTTCTCGAACTCAAAATAACCACTGTTTCAGCAAAAAATGTCTTGGCTTTTTAATGGACAATTGTCTTATTTTTGTAATGTGTGGGCCTATGTATTGTAATTTACGTTCTATATCTGTACGACAAATACAATAATAAAATGATAATAAAAATAAATAAACAAAAAATTCACGAGGTTTCAGTTTTTAGCTCTTGACACCTCTCAATCGACCATGACTTACCTCGTTCACCACTGACCACGGCCACATCGAGTGCTGATCGCAGACAAGGACGATCACGGCCCTCCAGCAGATGTCACCGACGAGATTGACCTCTGACCCCCCGTGAGATGTCACTGACGAGAACGTTGTGCGGAGACGCGACGGTGGTGCACGTCTGTCATAGGTGTGCGTTAGCTTTGAACTGTGTGACCACGCGTTCTGGGGCGAGATGAGATCCTCCCGAAGAGATGTCGGCACGGACATTGCCCAGCGGTGGAGCGTCGCCATGACTCCCCTCTCAAGGTGATCGAGAAACGCGTAGGGGAGGGGATATCGTGCAGATTTGCGGTCGATCATAAGTGTTATTTTAGAAAAATATTTCATTTTTTTCTCATCGTATACCTTAATTAAAAACGATTACATATTTGTTGAGCCGTGTAATCGACATTCGTATAGCGTATATACTCGTCCATGTATATACATCAAAGGAGGTTTCGATCGACTGTCCCTCCTACACCACCACCAGTAGCACACGGGTGCTTCAAGTCTTTTTCTTTCGTGGATACAAGATATAACCATCTTTCACGTGATTTTCTTGGTTCACCACAGTTCTGTGTAGTGACTAATCGAAGAATTTCTATATAATATACGACCTACAATAAATCTTTCGCCTCGACATTATTTGTAATTTTTCTTGATGATTTATGGTTATTAGTTTAATTCAAAATCACTGCAATCTATTCGTTTGAATTTATATAAATCCGAAAATCTTTGCTTATATACCTTTTTTTTCAACTTTGCCCAAACTTCTTTGCCTATAACCTACTTCGCAAAGCTTTTCATTTTCATTGATTTATTTCACACATTGTATTTTCTTTACTACTAAAATGCCTACTAAATGTAGGCCTACTTTGTAAAATGACAAATTATGACAATTTTTGTATTTGCTTGAGTTAAAAACATGTGTATAAGTATATATAAAAAGCCAAAAAAACTAAACTAAACTGTATACTTAAAACGTAAGCCAATTATAAACTCTAACTTCAGGTCAATATGATTATTGTTCGCATGACGACCCCACTAACAGCTAGTTTAAAGGAGGCCTACTAGCGCTCTGCAAGAGCTACAATGAGCTAAATAATCTATGAGAATGCAAAGTATGTGTAATGAGTATGATTATAGCTGCTATAAGTATAAGTGAGCGAGAACTTCATCTCACATACTAGAGTAGATAGTGTTTGTACTGCTATGTCCTCTCCACAGGTCAAATGGAGACAACCAATGAACTGTATATATAAATATATATATATATATATATATATATATATATATATATATATATATATATATATATGTATATATATATATATATATATATATATATATATATATATATATATATATATATGAAGGAAGGTCTCAACATGTGCATTATAATCGTAATTTAAAAGATACAATAGACATTAGGCACGAAAAACAGTTTCATGATTTCATATGATAGCTCACAACGGAAAATCGATGGGATCAATTCCTTTTTTCAATTATCAATGAGAACTAATTGGTGAAGCAATTATTAATTCGAAGAAACCTTAATTCAACATGGAAATAACTCGGTTTTGCATAAAATCGCACACTATACGTCATAAGTCAGAAACGTCTCCCTTGTTTGATTATATGGGCGGTAACAATCGTTATCAATAGGATGATGAAGTGTCTCAAAAGCACGTGTTTTAATCGTATCAACAGGTTTTGAATGATTTACCGTTAATTATTCTCAATGCCGTTCTTAGTGATTTTTTAATCGGGCGTCATATTATGAAATTTGTCAAGAGTATTATTCGTTTTATGTAGATTAAAACTAGTTATTAATTTATTTTTTATTCATTTATAAAATGTATTTTCTACCTATTTTAACTTATGCATCAGTAACATGGACAGTAGCGGAAAAGGAAAGGAGTCAGCTTACAGCCTCGCAGATGAAATTTTTAAAGAGTATTATGGGCGTAACAAAGATACACAGAATGAGAAGTAGTGAGGTTAGGGATAGGTTGAGCATCAAATAAGATAGATACAGAAAGACTGCGATGGTAGGGGCACAAGCGTAGAATGGAGCAAGAACGAATACCAAGGAAAGAATTCGAAAGAGTATTAGACGGTAGAAGAAAAGCTGGTAGACCACGAGGAAGATGGAGAGATCAGATAAGTGAAAGTGTAAGGAGAAGAGGAGGTATATGGGAAGATGTGGAAGAGGGAAGATTTTGGGAAGAACGGAAAGCATGGCGAATATCAATAGAAATGGAAGAAGAAAGTGAAGAAGAGGATGAAGAGGAAGAGGATGAAGATGAAGATGCGACAGGATTGGCCAGCCGGCATTATTTAAGAGGCCCTAGATGATGGTGTTTTAACACCCCCCAACCTGATTTGTTGGAACCAGGAGAAAGATATTTATGTATTCATTCATTTTATTTTATTCCAATCAATTTTTATCTAACGATGACGTACCTGTACATTTTCATACATTTCAAGAAATAATGATTTTTTATAATATAACATAGGGCTATACTGATAGTCAAAATATACATATTTTGTCATATGGTAATTTTTAACATATAAAGAATCAAAGATACATCGAAGTATATCAAATAAGATACATTAATAAAACACATCTAAAAACACATTAAAATACAATTGTATGTATGTAACCCACTAATGTATATCAAGCAATAACATTGATAAAATAAAATAAAATAAAAAAAACATTCAAAAATATAAATTATAAATCATGCATGTTCCATAATTTTTACTATTTTAATAAAACTGCTTGGATTTTTTTCCGAGTGGATATATTGACAGAAGATATATGGAAGGTCATCCGGTCCTCCCAGCCCGCTACTGCAAATCGAGTCTGCTCGTAGAAATGGTTTTGGCCAATGATTTGAATGCGAGCCTGTAGATTGTTTGCGAACGATTAGATCAAAAGTTGCATCCGGTATTTCACACGCAGAACTAATGAATGTGTGATGATGTTCGCACGACGTATTGGTGAGCACGTGCGTGTTGATGTGGTATTGTCATCAACACCAAATGAGTTGACTCAACAGAGAGAGAGGGGGAGGGAGAGGGAGAGAGAGAGAGAGAGAGAGAGAGAGAGAGAGAGAGAGAGAGAGAGAGAGAGAGAGAGAGAGAGAGAGAGAGAGAGAGAGAGAGAGAATTATTTCAGCAAAACAACTGAAGTATTATAAATAAAATTTGATAAATAGAAATTGAATAACTATATGTTATATTCGAATGGTGTGTCTAGATTCCAGAACTTAGGTTATGGAAAATGTTGAATTTTTATATTTGGAGAACGCAGCATAAGCGTTGTTCAATGAGTGATGGGCATATTTATATAGGAAATGTATCGAAAACTATATTTGCACCTTGAGTTCTAACCATTACTGCCTTCCTGTTTAATTCATCACTAATTTTAATCGTTATACAATTGGTTGAAGCCTGTTGCTTATATTCTTAATGGGTTTCTTCTTTTAGCTCTGATTGATATAAAAAAATATTATATAATTTTTTTTTAATCGAAACGGCTGATCCGAATCTTGTGAAATTCCGGAATAGTGTGTATCATTATTTTAATAATATTCCTTGACAATTTGAATTCATTCGAAGGAAATATATGATTACAAAAGTTTCTCATCTGGGTTATTCTTATGGGGTTTTTAAAAACTACGAAATGGTTCTTCTCAGAAGTGGTGCAACCGATTGCGCCTCAAAACTTCATAGTGTCGAATTAGATTATGACACTTGTGTATGCCACAAGTTTTAATTGAGGTTGTACTTTCGTTTTACCTGTGAGGTGCGAAAAAAAATTGTGCGTTTTTCTCGAGTACGGTGGAATTGTGTCTTCACTTCGCTCATCTAATTGAACCACAGAAATCTCACGATCTATATCAAACAAACGACGGAGGGTTAGATGCGTTTTTAATATGGCGAAAAGTAAATATAGTAAGAGATGCGTTTTTGTTAACAAAATAGATGTACTTATTTTACTTATTTTATTATTTGCTTCATAGCCAACTTTTGTTAAATAATCATACGGTATGTTGCCCGCACACAAGAATTCGTTCTTATGCGGGCTTCTTATTATTAATCAACTCATTTCGCACTGATGGCAGTTCTTCTTTATTCTTCTTATTTACCGTTACATTCGTATTGAATTTATTTGTTATTATTCCCATATTGTGTTTGTTATTCTATTTTATATTTGTCATCTAATTAATAAGAATAAAAAACATGCTGAAATTGAAAAAAATTGAAAAATTGAAATTGAATTGATTAGCTAGATTTAATACAAAACGTTAGGTTTATCTTGTCTAGTGTACGTACAAAAAACTTCTCTATAACCCTATGCTCGAGACTTCATTCAAATATATTTTATTTTCATTCAAAATCTTTTGTATTAAATATTTATATTTGCGATAAAAAAAGTATGGTCATTGGTTACAGACAGCGCAATAGTATGGTGACAAAGTCGAAGTGTATAGAGTTATCGGTTATTTTTTATACTTTTTTAAATTTTTTTAAAATCACTCAATAGAATGGAAGAACCTTGGAAGAAAATTTGTGTGCACGGCCATCAGGATGTTTTCAACGTCAAGCGGGCTTTGGTGGAGCAACAAGACTTTTCACTGCCACTGGTGTTTTTGCATGCATTTTTGCATTTTGCATTTGCAACTATCAAGGTTTCAAGAAAAGAAGGGAATAATTCTTAAACCGCGTGGACTTGTCTATTTTACGACCATTATTTCAAGAAAATCAATCACAAGAAAAGAAGAAGAGAAGAAAAGAAGTTGAAAAAGAAGAAAAAGACAAACAAACACTTTTTTATCCATCCTGACTTGGTTTTTCGTGGTTTCCCACAGTCCTCGAAGCAAATGCTTGAATGAAGTACCAATTGGCCACGACTTTTAATTAGTAGAGTGATAAGCCTAATTATAACAGTTCAGGCCTATCACTCATTTTTTCCATTTTGTTTTATGATGAACTTGCTGTTTGTTGATGGAAAGAAGTGATCATTGCCCGAGAGACTTATTTCAAACTGGAAGATATCAACATTCGTGTGTTCTGTTCACTCTTAATAGTTAATACCAATACTGGTAATGTCCGGATATATATCACAGAAACGGTTTTTACTTATAATGTGTTCCGGACTTTCGGAAACTGAAAGACTGTTATATCTGCGGCGGAAATCTATGGTCACCAACAGCACAGT
Source organism: Brachyptera risi (assembly GCA_964007535.1). Classification (NCBI taxonomy): domain Eukaryota; kingdom Metazoa; phylum Arthropoda; class Insecta; order Plecoptera; family Taeniopterygidae; genus Brachyptera; species Brachyptera risi. The sequence goes on from OZ023332.1 coordinate 35,505,752, forward strand.
CCTGGTGTTGAAGTTCATGGTTAAAAACATTCAAAATGGGGTGGTAAGATCGCCCTTGTCTTACCACCCTTGCCGCCCTTGCCCTCGTCCAAACGATCCTATCTTTCATACACAGTCTTAATTGGGGAACAATGATTTCGTATCAAGTTATATATATCTAAAATATATCTAAAAATATATCTATATACTAATATGCATATAGTCATAACGCCCAACAGGGAAAAATGTTATACTTTCCATCGTTATTGGAATTACGATCGAATTTGGGTGAATATCACGGCCCTCTTGACGATGTCAATCAACAATGAGTAATGACATTAGTTGCCTATTTATGTTGACTACCGTTACACTGTGGCAATACAGTGAACTGTGAATCATCAAAATTATTGTGATTTGTTGATTTCAACTGGTGGACATTGTTGCTTGCCTCTTTCAACAATGAGTGACGTCACTTGGCAGAAGCCTATAGGCCTACGCATAAGCATCATTCTCATTTTGACATGTATATCAATGCCATTGTTGAGGTGAATAACGAGTGACGTTCGGATATTTTTTCAAATTGAGAATGGTCTATAGCACGGTGTGGTTTATAGTTTGAAATGACTCATGTATTATATTGACACGGTAAAAAACTTGTCATATAGTCCTTGTTACTTAATCAAGGATATGATATGGATGACAAGTAAGAATCGTCTGAACGGTGTACCTCAAAGGCGATCCTATCACCACAAATGTATAATTCAATAAAACTTGTATTGATGGATGGAGATAGTCATCTAACAACAGAACCAAACACAAATACCGCCGTTATATTTGTATATTGTAACATTTTTAGGATATTACGATATTTCTTGATGACATTTATGATACGAAATGCAACTGCATGTTTCAAAAGCGTCCAATCCTTGAAGTTGTAGCAAAATTACCTCATTACAGAAGATTTTGGAGTTATTCAGACTTTCTTCCTTCGTGGATGAATAATAAATATATAGGCCTACAGGAGTAACTATAATTTCAACAATTTAATAACGATAATGTAAGTGCAAAAGCATTATAGTCAACATTCAGTTATTTTGTAATAACTTCTGAACCATTAAATGTATCAAAATTATAATATAATGAGAATAATTATGAAACAGAATCATATTCTGAAGTAAATATATTTAAATTTGGCTCACCAAACATTTATATGGAGAACAATTTTGAATTTATAGCTCATCTATTTTTTAAAATCTAGTCAGCAAAACTGGAAAGAAGAAAACGACTTGATATTTAATCAGTATATAAACGATAATAAATAATAGATCGTGATCTGATAATATGACCTTGCTAGGGTGATAGATATTGTCTTACAATAAAATAATAAAATGGTGATCCTCAACTTAAAATTCACATCTCGAACCATAACCGAGCCCGTAGGCCATACAATCATATACAAGGTAACACATATTCTACTCTAAACAATGTAATTTGCATTTTGGTTGTATAATACAAAAAAAAGTGGGGTCGGTCATTGGCTTTCAATTTGATACGTCCCGTACCTTTCTGCTGATTGGTGGTTGAAGTTCACTGACCAAACAAAAGTCTGTGCCATACGCCAGTAGTCTGTAAGAAAAGTTTTACATACATATACACTTACGAAAAAAAAACTTGTTGTAATAAGTCATAATGGATATATCTTCGACTTCGAGCTGAATTTCTTTAAAGGTTATTACCATTGGCCCGCGGCACTTGAATTTCATTACTAAGTCACAAAGATTCGAAAAATCGCTCGGAAGTGAATGTGCTGCACTCTGTTAGCTAATTGTTCAAGTAATGGTGTCGATATTCTCTTCTCTTTGTCGGCAAAGTAGGAGATTGCATTCAATGTCACCGATAGAGTAGAGATAGCACTAGTTTCATGTGTGGCCGTTTTTTCACTGTCACAAAAATCGTTCTATTTTGAATTTTTGATACGTTCATCAATTAATAATATACCTGTGGGAAAATTGAAAGAACCGCCTCATCAATAACTGTCTTACTCTATGTCAAAATATTATAGGCACATGTACTTGCCCACCAACAATTTCACCCATCATGTTGGCTGAACAGCAATAATACAAATTTTAATTTGTTCGCTTCGTCTTTGATTCTGAAATAAGTGCAGTCGTTTTATAATAATCGTCATTAGCAGGGATGATACATGTACGAGATATACCGCCAACTGGGACCTCATTACTATCCAGAACTCATAACACCATGTAAGGTAATTGAAACTAATTATCTACACTAATTAATCGTGGTTTGTCAACACATAGTGGGCCTACATGAATGAAAGAAGCCAATCATTTAATAGCAACAAATAATGTTGTAATTATCATAGCTGGCTAGTCGAATAACAGCAAATAAGAGTGTTTGCTGTTGTTCCAGTCAGATGTTTCGCATATAAATCCATTTGCCTTTATTCCACGGAATAACAGCAAATATAATTTCCTAAAATATATCACATTTTCCTTTTACCGTTATGAAAAGTAAAAGAAAAGTAGCTCACTTAATTCCTACTTTTAATTTTCGGAAGAACGTCAAATAGGCATTTGCTATTATTCCAATCGGAATAACAGCAAAATAAGTTTGCCATTATTCCAGTGGAACAACAGCAAATGAACTTTTGACGTTATTCCAGTTTCTTTGATCGACAATTTGTTACAAGACCCAAAATTGTATTTGCTGTTATTCTAATTGTAATAACAGCAAAATAAGATTTGACGTTATTCCAGTGGAACAACAACAAACTAACTTTTGCTATTATTCCAGTTTCAAAAAAGTCGATATTTGGATTTGGATTTGCCGTTCTTGAAAAAATAGCAAATGAATTTTTGCCGTTATTCTACTTTTCAAAAAGCAGTATTTTTGTGCTGTCATTCCAATTGGAATAACAGCAAATGCACATTACATTTTTGTAGAAATGGTATAGCCATTTCTGAAGCACACGTGCATAACCTATCCTCGTTTCAACAGTTCACATTTTCTCCGCCGCGCGCGTATCGGCAACTTTTAGTGTCGAAATTTGATCGAAACAGTTTGAAATGTGCTGTTTGGTTTTGTCCACGTGAGTAAGACGTAAGTTTTTACTCATTAATAAGCTTTTTGTTTTTACTTGTTGAATTGTTGGAAAAAGCTCTTTGGTTGAAACAGTTTCCACACCAGAGAAAATTAGCTGTGAAGCATTGTTGCCATTGCTGTGAAGCATTGTTGTGTAGCAGCATAGTCCTCAGATAATGTGGGTTATGTTCGCGAAGGTGGATTTTGCAATTCTTAAAAGATGATTATTAATAAAAATGTGATCGGCACTGGTAAGGATTATTCTGTAATTAAATAGGGTATCTTCCACGTGGTAACTGCTTGTGATGTTTTGTGGATCTTGAAGAAGTTAGGTTATGTTTAGTTTTAGTTTGCCTAGGCCCTATGTAGGCCTAGACCACTAATCTCTGTGCCTAGGCCTATCCCTATTCATGGACATATTTTCCCTATATATTCCCTATTCAAACTTGAGTTCATGCCTAGGCCTACATGCTGTTCATTCGATATCATTATTTTTACCACTTGAACTATTATTACTGAAAATGGTTGGATCATCTAGCCATTGATCTAGGCTGTAGCCATTGAGTTTATAGTGTTCACAGTCTAGAGAACAAAAAGTCTTGTATCGGGCAATCTCGGTGCGTTGGAAGCTGCTAGTTACACGTTCCACCAAAATCCGTGGCAAATGCTAGGTATAAATAAGCCAGTCACATGGTCCAGTTGATGTCTGACAGCTGACGTCTTGCCGCCAACAATGATGTTTATTTGGTGCTCGCATGCACAGAGTGTAGCCCACTGGCCTAGGGCCTACTTATACCTTGCGTTCCGCACGGATTTTGGTGTAACCAGCAGCACTGTTGGTACCAGCCGAAATGGCTTCGATACGAGACCTTCCTATTCTAGACCGTGCTGTTGACTAATACTAATTACTCTATCTGTATAAAAATAATGAAATCTTTACCTGAATCTTAAATATTTGGCGCCCTAGGCCTGGGCCTCGTGGGTCTGTGCCCTAATACGGCACTGGCTGTGTGATAAACATAGACATTGACTTGTACATATACCATACAAAAAGCTGTACTAGTATTTAGAATTGTAATAGGCCTACTGTAACCTTCATATAATTGTAAGTGGTTACATGAATTTAGATTGATTCTAATAAATTTTAACCTTTTCTGTGTTTTTTCTTTCAGCTTGATGAGATGTCAAAGAAATCAAAGCTTGATTTGACTCCCATTAGGCGTGTGGAGCCAAAGCGTATTACATTCAAAGTATTCACAAATGACGAAATCAAGAAGCTGAGTGTGGTGGAAATACGCACACCCTTAATATTTGATGCAATAGGCCAGCCTCTTGCTGCGGGCTTGTATGATTCTGTTTTGGGTAAGGGAACTCTCTAGGTAGTTACCCCTAATATGTGCCAGAACTTATAAAAGGATGTATGCTAAAAATTAAAATCTATCAAAGGGATAGGCTGCACATAAGTGCTAATTGTTGAAATTTTCTATTGATCTGTGATTTTTTATTTATTTATTTATTAATCTTCTATTGATGTGTCTATGTGTTTATGACAAAAACTGAGAACGTTGTTGCAAAAATTCCATTTCATGGGGAAAAAATAAATGAAAGGGGGGGAGTTATTCACCACACTATTCCACTATTGTATGGGGTAATTCCTTGCCAAATCAACCGGTCAAAAAACTTCATCGACTCCGATTTTGATGGGTTTTTTTACAAGTTGGAACTGGCAGAAAATGCACACCTACCAGATATTAGCGCTGTGGGTCAAATAATTTTCGAGTTACGGTGGGTCAAAAACTGCCCGAGAACCCAAATTTGAGTATGCGGACACTGGCGGTAAATGTTGTATCTTCGTACCTATTGGTCCTAGCAAGCTCTGCATGATGTCATTCAGAGCTGCTGAAAAAATCTGATTTTATGACATTAAATAGAATGTATTTTTTCAAGTGTTCAGACTGAAGATATACAAGTTCAATGGGTCAAATTTGACCTGGAGTATTTCCAAAAAGGTATCTTTGAAAGAAAATGAAAAATATGTCGAGTTAGTTGATATGTTTTCTATATGTGTTCCCAAATTTCAACTTGGGGGTGCAATGGGTTCACTTTCTACAATATATTGAAGATGCCGATGAGCATTAAAAGTACTGTACTGCTATTTGATCGACCTCATAGTAGGCCTATAAGTACAAGTTATAAAATTAGTTAAATTACTATAACACAACACCCCTCATACAGTTGTACAATTACTGTATAGTCACATAATGCTACTTACAAGATATTAAGGTTTCCAACTTATCAATTCATGGTCTGCCTGAATACTTTCATTTTTGCTCAAGGAATAAACTTGTCTGGTCATTGTGGACAGATCAATCCTTGTGAGTATGTAGCTTAGAGGCACAGTTAGCACATCCTGACCATGTGGATAAGAGAAAGATGTTGATGGTCCGTGCGGATGAAGGAAACTTAATTTAACCTCTTCTTTGTCTTCGTCAGCGGAGATTACACATGCTGCCCACCATTTCTTGTCATTCACACACACGTGACGAAACCGCAAACGTCGGTTAACTCAAGCTTGTCCGCGAACTCAGATACAATTACTGGCACGTAAAAGCTTCATTCGTTCGTCCCAATTTCAACTAGTGAGGTGGCTATATATTCACTTTCAACTCGGGTGAAGAATTCTCATTACGAGAGGAATTGGTATCCGAGTTGGTGGACAAGATTGAGTTAATCAACGTTTGCAGTTTCGTCACGTGTGTGTGTATGACAAGAAATGGTACATTTAAAATATAACAAAATGTAATGCATTGTGAACTTTGGAAATATTCCCAAAAATTTTTGATTTTTTTTGTAATTTAAAATTGAAATTTTACAACCCTCATTCCTCCAAAGAAAAACTTCAAGTAGGCCTACCATACATGGGCCTATTAAAAAATTACCTTGGGATATTTTGATGTTTATTGGGTTACAGTTACTCCATTACTTCCCTCCCTCATTCTTTAGCGTAACTTGACGAGGAGTCTAAATCGTTCATTTTTCAGAGCAATTAGCTGTAACTTGATGTATTGACAAACTGTTTTAGGTCCAATTGAAGAATTCAATGAGCCATGCGGCACCTGCAGAGCCACGTTGTACATGTGCCCTGGTCATCTGGCACACATCGAGTTTCCAGTTCCTGTCATCAATCCACTGTTCTACAAGACCGTTTATCAGATATTGAAGCTATCGTGTACTTTGTGCCACACCATTCAGTTGCCAGGTTTGATAATTATCCAACTTCAATTTTATATCGTCTCTTTATCACCTGTTTCATTTGCTTTTGATAGTACCACAACTGTACCAATTTTACACTTGTCGTCATCTGAAAATCTCTTCCATATTTTTTATCCAGCTTTTACTTCGAAAAATGTTGACAATATAATTTGTACATCTAGCCTACATATATAATGTTCTCCTAGTTTGATTCTATATAATCTAATGACTTTCTAATGATCTTACGCACTTGCTCCATATGACAGAGGTAAGGGTACCGATCGGACCCAGGTTCAATCCCCGTCTCCGTCCATCTTCACAGAGGTTCATTGTGTTTTATCTCTAGCATACAGTAAACCCTTGTTAATCCAAACTCGGTTAATCCTAAATTTGAAATATTTCCAACTTTGTTATCGTCCCTGTCTGAAGGTATAGGCATTTTAATGTTGAATAATGTGGTTAATTTGAATTTCTGCTATACCGTCATTCCAACTCTTATTTCGAACTTTCAATTGCTTCAATACTGTCCTCAGATAGGATAATTCGAAATGGTTCGAGTGCATTCCTTGAAATAACAATTATTTCCTCAATTTCCATGCTCTTATTTGACGCGTACGAATAGGCCTTGGTACATCAAGATTTTCGCTGCTTTGTGCACATCATCCAACTCACGGACTGAGTGGTCTGGCCTTGACGAGCACGAGACTATGTTGAGCTCGAAACAATCGTTTCTCAGTCGGTTCTTCGGAACGTCCGAGCGCCAATAGAAGAGGGTCATATGACAATCGTGCGCTGCCGAAGCTAGCTGATGATCAGTGTGTCCTCTTGACGATTTCTCACACGTAGTTTCGATCGGTGGCATAGCTTTCTCTCGCACGCAATACAAAATTGACTGAATTCTAATCAGGAAGAGTGGTGATTTCAGGAGAAAGAAGTTTTTGGTTAATCTTGATTTTTATTAATGGAATTCAATATTTTGGGATCTCTACCGTTTTGAATTAATGAGGGTTTAGTGAAGGTAAATATTGGGATGGTTTATTTGGGATATTTATTTATTGAATTCAAAGAACTGAATATTTTCACAATCTCCTGTTTGTATATTTTAGAAGTTGTATGTTTTGTTGGGACGAATTTTAATTTGTTCAAGAGAATTGCTGAGCACAATTATAACACTAGGCTTAAATAGAACCCAATAACTGAACCTCACCGTACAGCATTATATGAAACCGGATTGTACAATAACGGTGTGAAGTTTTTCAACGCTTTACCTCAAGACATTATCTCTGAAGAGTATTTTTTTTGTTTCAAAAAAAAGGTTAGGCAATATCTATTGAGAACATAATTACTGACGATTTCTGTAAGAAGGTAGTGTGAGTAAACTTGATGAAAAGTAAACTTCATAAACCTCATCAAGTTGTTGACGAAACATAACATTGTATTCAATGTATACTGTGAATAAAAATCTATCTATCTATCTTTCTCTATCTATCTATGACAGTGCGTCGTTAAACCTCATTAAAGTAAAATGTAGGCTCTTTCTAGTCTAGCATATAGTATGGCATAGTTTCCAAATACTAGCTCTCATCAAACTATCCAATCATTCCAGAATCCCAGAGATACTTATTTATTACTCAGCTGAAATTGTTGGATGCTGGTTATATAACGGAAGCTCAAGAAGCTGAAAAGTATCTGCCTGGTCGTGAGAATGATCGTGAGATCGATAGTGAACTAGAAAAATGTGAGAAACCGGAGGAAATGCTGGAAATCAAGACTAATCTAGCCGGCTATCTGAAAGAAGTACTATCTTTGGGTAAGTACCTACATTTTGTTACTTGGGAAGAAAGTGGAATTATTATGCAGTTCATGTTTGCCAAAGGCTGCACTTGGTGATTTTGAAACATCGTATTTTGTAGCGCAACAACGCTCTGTAGCGTTACAACAGTGCTGTATGGTAAGATCACTGGATAACGTACAATGAACATACAAGAGAAACACCTCAATTGATAATTTTAGAAAAATAGTGTCCACAAGCGGGTTGAACCTACGCCTCAGTTACCATCTGCATTTGCAACTGCTCTTTTTTCCAAATTCCAGCTAACCAACTTTGTCCGTTTACAACTCAATTGAAATAATTTAGGGAAAAATAGCATCTATAATGCTTCTATTCCGAATATAGTGTCTATATCGCCAATACATTGAAACGTAGCGGATTCAGGCGTTTGTAGCGCTTTGTCACCTTTTTGAAAACATGATAGAACAACATTAAATGTATTGAAACATGAAGAAATATCAGAAAAACTAATAAAAAAGCACTTTTAGATTTCATCGCATTATAGCAATTGCTATTTTTACATGTCTCACATACCGAAAATGTACTCGCCATGCTCTTGTATTTGATAGTAGTTCTAATTGAAAACACATCGATGTGTCAATACTGAAACCACAATCAATTATGGTAAAGAATGAAATAGTTCATTGATCAATACCGTATTGATGTTTAAAAACGCGATCGACCATCAGTACAGTAGAGCTTCTTTAGTACATCCCTCATTACAGCGATCAACGCAATTTATCGATGTTTTTAGACGGTCCTGGCCAATTCCCATAAGACCTGGATGTGTATCTTTCTTGGTTAATACGTCCTTTAAAATAACGACCATCGCGAGAATATGACACTTTTTTTATTCCATTCCAAGAAATACCATCAATACTACAACGAAACGACAAAAAATTGTTATTGTTTGTATTCAATTCTCTGTAAATCTATATTTGTACAACATATCGTCTAAAAAGGTGCACTAACATTTAAATGAACAATTTGGTAATGACGCAATTGCACGGTCTCGTTTGCTAAATTGGAGGTCGACCTCAACTCCCGGTAGACAATTCCCATCTCGTTTGGTACATTTTACACGATGAACTACCGGTCATCTAACGATACTTTCAATGTTTTAATGTTCTTACGTATGTACAGGTACTCTTAGTGACACTATACGGTGATATTATTTTCATATCATATACCCTTCCAAAATGAAGCAAAGTGTAGGCCTACTAGTAGTACACATCACGATTGACACCATGACGTCTGTTCAATGTCAGGCGTGCTGCTTGACTTCAACTGACAGGCGGAGAAATATGATACAGTTGAATACTTCAAACACTTGAAATCACACATCAGTAAATTGCAGGAGGAAGGTTGAAGGGGGGCAATATTTGATTAAAGCATCAATTCAGACTAATAACATAAACTTGGGCCTACTGTCAAAATATTATTACACATCATTATTATACAGTGTCTTACTATAAATGTATGTACGTACCACATGGCAGGCCATCCGCAACCGAACTCCGCCCTATGCTATAATATTGACGACTGACAGTATTTTATGTATGCCTTGTAAAACAAGCACACAAAAGTTTTATTGTGAATTTTACTGTAAAATTTGGTTGTACGACGATCGTGATATAACGACGATTAGCTTATCTCCCCTCATCGTCGTACTAAAGAGATTCTACTGTATATCAAATGGATTAGTAGGCCTATATTGATCTATCGAATATCAATTGGCATCCCTACTTCAAATGATATACGTAGTTGAAAAAAAACCATAGTTGCTCATACCATGGATAACTTTCACAGATGGGCAACTAAAAAATATGCGTTTAGCTGCATAGCTGTGGAAATCATGATACCGAAAAATTTGGAGGTACCGGTATTCATTTATTCTTACATATCATTTTATGGGTATGTACAGTATTAAAAATATATATGCTTCTCTCGGGCAAGTATTAAAATCTTGATTCTTTGTTCAGAGTTATTATTAAAAATCTGTTTTGGCACTAATCTACTGGGACCACTTTGAATGGGCAATATTCTCCCTCAGTCAATAATTTCGTGCAACCTACATAATTGAGTGTACGCAGAGCTCCTTTCTTCTCAGATCTCATTACTTATTGGGACTGTTTTAAAAAAGTAAATGGAATACAGGGTGGAGTGGTGAATTCTACCTGAAACCCCAATTTTATTGGATGAGACAAAGACTTTCATTTGGTCCAATATGTATCTTTCTGGGGTTTTTTCTGTTCCTTTCTCTGTGTAGGCCTACGCTTCACAGGTCAGACTGTTTGTTTGATCTAGGAACTGAGACCGTAATCGTTGAAGGCCCGTATTTTGGGGGGCAATCGTAACTGTAACCACAACCTCTATCATTTCATTCATTTGTGTGGTACAACCATAACCACAATCGTCATTCATGTTTTTCTTGTGTGTTCATTCTCATGGGGATTGTATGAGTTATTAATAAAATAGAAATAGAGTATGGCACGATTTTGATCAAAGGATATAGGTCTGCACTGCCTTTAGGTCATCCAAATATACATATTTGGTGTTAATTAAGCCAATTGTGTCCACGATTATCGATTTATTCTCTTTTAATTATAAAATAATTGATGTTCGATTGATCACATGTCATAGAAATTTTGATTAATCAATGCCAATTTTTGACATTGAACAGTAGACCTGGTATATTGTAATTTGTATCAATTTAATTTTACCAACTGATTAATTAAATACCACAAACTTTCCATTTCAGATAAAGGAATAGCTTTTATAGAAGAAAGTAAGACCATACAGTCTTTGAGAAATCGGTATGTCAGTACGTTGGGAAAGTTTTCAGTAACGAAGGAAAAATGTAAAATGTGTAAGGAAGCACTGCGCAAGTTCAGTGTTGTTCATAACAAAATGTACATTTCGATGGAACGATCAACATCGAGCGTCGAGTCAAAGTGAGTAGATTCTAGATTCAATCAAATACCATCATGCTGACTTTGCCGCTATTCTAGTAGAGATCTTACGCATTCAGAGCAAACTGGTGTAAATGAAAAGGGCTGCTAATTCTATGCCAATATATTCAATGTAATACGTAAATATAATAAATATTTGTTTGTTCATTTGTTTACTGTTTGAAACAAAGGTGAAATAATTACCAGTTTTAAAAAACCATGTGCTCTCCCTATGAATGAATTCTCCTTATTTTCCAGGGCTCCAGGTGGGAAGACTCCCATGAATCCTTTAGAAGCACAAGGTATTTTGCGCAAGCTATGGGAAAATGAATCTGAGCTCATGATCGCTATTGCTCCCATTTTAGCTGAAACCAAAACGGAATACCCAACAGATGCCTTCTTTCTAGATACAATCCCAGTGATTCCCTCAAATTCACGACCAGTAAGTCAAATAATATTTTCAAAACTCACGACCAATGTCATCACTATTAAATACATGATATTATACATACATTATCATCATTATTATTATATGATATTATATAATACAAAAAATTATTGCTACTGGCAGAGTTGGGAAGGAGCGTAACGAAAGGAGCGCGTTCCTGTTTTGGGAACTTTTAAGGTACTACCATACGTTGAGGAAAAAATATTGTAATTTTCAAGATGGAGCAAATCTTTTTTTTATATAACTACTTGGTGATGTAACTAGAAAAAAAATGAAAAAAATATTGATATTTTTATTTTCTCCATTGTTGAGAATTTATAACAATGCAAAAAACATACCTAGTTTCCAAACATGATAACTCATACAAAAAGGGTTCTAGCAAAATTCCAAAACATTCAGTCTGTTCCTATAGGTCTATTACATCTTGCGAACTAGGATGGGCCCTATATCATTTTCATGGAAAACTGTAATTTTCACAAAAGTTTTTTTTCAAATCCTATTTTTTAAAATGAAAACACTCACCTAAATGTTCTTTGTAAATTCACCAGTGTACTGTTTGGGAATATCCTAGTTCACAAGATGCAAAATTTTACAGGCTTTCCTTGACCAAAAAATTCAAGTTGATAGCTCAATTTAAAGTAATCTTTTTCATGTTTAAAAATTTGTAATGCGTACATAAAACTAGTTTTGAGATATGAGCATATAAAGTTGGGCACGAGTTTTAAAAAAATATTTATTCCAGCTTGCTTTATTTTTCTTTTCTTTTTCAATAACATCAAAACCTGATACAAAATCATTGTTCCCCAATTAAGGCTATGAATGAAAAGTAGGATCGTTTGGACGGGGCACCACAAGGGCGATCTCACTACACCCCACCCGCAAAAAAAAATAGCTTTTTCTAATTTGAAATCTATAGAACGGTACACAATGAATGATACAATTATTATTTATGGAATAAGTAAAAGGAATATAGCAAATACAAATACAGGCAAATGAAAAGAAGACAACAAAGAATATTTAGATAATAAAATATAAAAACATGTTTTTTCAAAAAAGTACATGGTTGCATCGTATGGTAGTACCTTAAGGGAACTAGTTCCTTTATATAAGAAGGAATTTTATCAGGAACTTCGTTACTATTTTTGTGAAACGTAAGAACAACTTTGCGTTCCTTTGAAAGTTCTTTTCAACGTCACTGTACTTGTTGAAGTTATTTTTACATTACGCGTGATTGTTATCAATTGCTATTTCCGGTTAATTAGTTGTCAACAAACCCAAGTCGTGAGTCAAACTACCCTCAGGTACGCTTTATGCTTTCGACGATTGACCAGTCCTTGAAATTGAAAGTACCTATGGTATCTACAGTCATCTACCTAACCCCGCTAAGGCAGGCATCAACTAGTCCCTTCAACTAGCATTCCTAAGGTTTTACATCATAGTTACCACTACATCACGCGAAAAGAATAACATCAAAAACCAATCACGAGACAGTATAAATTTTGATCAACCAATAGGAAATACGAACAGACTTCGACCAGACCATCGAAGCCCACTTGGCTCACACGTTTCATCGTTGTTTATACTTTCTCACTGTTTGGTCAAGTTGTGTATTTTGTTCGAGGTTACATTTTTTTTATTAACATCACAGAAATCGTCATGTGTGATAGGCCTACTCAAGTAGGCGATTTTTGCATTTTTTTTCGACTGTCCTGTAATCCACAAACTTTTCATCAAGTTCAACATTCCCACACCGTCCAGTGCTGGAATAGAAAGAATATTTGCCCGGGGAAGGGGGAGCCTATTTTCAGAGACAGAAGAGGTAGACTTTCGATAAGAATTTTGAGGTTTGGATTTTAAAGGGTAAAAACTGTATTTTAAATTGTACCTAGTAGGATTTGTACATATATTTTACTTCATGCATATAGGTCTACAATACTGGAAGAAGCATCATAAAACCATTTTCTTTGAAGAATCGTAGAAAAATATGTGTGTTAATTAATTCAATGAACAATATGAAATTCAATTCAACTGCTTTCGATATTCTTTGTCTAAACAAAGAAAATCCCAGACATGACCGCATCAAGAACTTTTAAAGGAACTTTTACATATTGTGGGAACTTGAAAGTTCCTTTTTTGTCTGAGGAACTAGGAACTTGACTTGATTCCTTTTATAGGCAAGGAACTGAACTTTCCTTTATTTTAGGAACTTACTCAACTCTGGAGTTATTGTACTAATTTATTTTTACATATCACTAGTATTTCTAATCTATAACAGTTTATCTTTTTCGTTATTCTTGAAATTGATTTCTCCACAATCAAATGGGACGTATATAAAAATTATATTATTTGATATATGGTTTTGCAGTCAAATTGCATCCTTAGTCTGTTGTAGTACTGATAACAAAGTTGATTTGTCATATTCTTTTCCCAATATAGGTTCAAGTAGTGGATAGCCAAATGACTGTCCATCCACAAACCAACAACTATAAACCAATAATTCAAGATTGTTTATTACTACGTCATCTAATCGGACTAGTCCAGGGTAGAAACAAAGAAATGACTGCAGAGGCTATGGTAAGAAATTCACCTGCATATTATTGTGTAGTGTTATTGTTATAATGTATACACATTATGTTAACAGGGATCTAGCACACTGAGGGAAAAAAGTTCCCTCTAGTGATTTAATCAACATGTCATCAGGTATAGACTATAATTGTACTCAATATGAAAAGAGTTGAATTTTGTGGAAATACATATGGAAACTTAATTTGTATGACATGGTATAACCAGGTATTTTCTCAAATTGATTTTACCTCACCAGGAATCAAAACATGCAAATATATCATGTCTCTTGATATGCATACAATATTCAATATTCATTATGGATCGATAGTATTTTAGAAAATATTCCTCTGAACATCATGAAGCAGTTTTCACTGTACCCGTAATGTGTTTCAACAGAAATAAATAAACGAGACTGAAATTGAGAGGTGTACTACTGAAAGTATTCACCTGGAATTCTGAATGGTGAAAATGAATAAAATAATATATTTAGCAAAAATAGTCGAGCATCATCGTAATGAAAATGAAAATCTAAGCCTGCTACTTATTTATTGATTTTGGGTTTAACGACGCACTATAATGATAACTATGATCTATTGGCGACGGATGAATGATTAATGAGATGATGGGATGATGATATGAAGGTTTCTTGGGTAATGGGAAGGGTAGAGGGAAGGAAGCGGTCGTGGCCTATATTGTAGGAACCATACTAGCATTAGCCTTGACTACAGAGGGAAACCACGTAAAACCCCTGTAAAGATGGACGGTGGCGGGGATCAAACCAGGTCCAATATACCTCTTCACCTCCCGGATCACATTAAGCGAGCGCGTTAACCAGTGCGCTGCATGTGCCGGTGTACTGCTATATGGAAATATACTTAAATAAGGTTTATTGAAATATCTGAAAAACACCACAAAAAAAACAGATGAATAATGATAATAACAATAATGTACCTACTCAAGGAGTTGATATTCTCTGTAGACTTCAAATACTATTCCTCTTCTTCTTCAGTAATCATGACTAAGCTTCTGCCTTGATTGGTTTGTTTGTAGTAACACAGTCAGTTTTGTTCATTTTCAAAGAAAAACATAATGGAACAACATAAAATGTATTGAAACATGAAGAAATATCAGAAAAACATGTGAAGAAGCACTTTTAGATTTCATCGGTTTTTTAGCAATTGCTATTTTTACATGTCTCTAGATATAATCCACCAACCATTCATCTTGGAAGTGTGCAACTGACGGCTCATTTTAGAACTAAGTTTATAAATATTGATACATTTTTAATCAATGTCTGCTGCAGATTGATTAGTGATCCATTGTCTGATTATTAATATGCATATGAAATGATTGACTGCGCTAAATGACCTCGCTGTCGATGCGCCTCAAAACCCTAATATTCATTCATTCTAAAATGATTGATATTTGGCTGCATTCCTATTATTTTGTTCACATTGTTATTACTTGTTTACAGTGCGTCGTTAAAACCCAATATATATTACTTGTTGATAAAATGTTCCGAATACCTTTTTTTTTTTTTTAATAACATCGAAACTTGATACAAAATCATTGTTCCCCAATTAAGGCTATGGATGAAAGATAGGATCGTTTGGACGGGGCACCACAAGGGCGATCTTACCACCCCATTTTGATTATTTAAAACTAATGGTCTTCAACACCAGGACTGCGCTGTCTGTGACCATAATTTTTCGCCGTAGATAAAAGTCTTTCAGTATAAACACACAAATGTTGATATCTTCCTACTACTATAATAATATAATATATATATAAGAATACCTACTACTTACCCACCTACCTATGCTACGATTGTTTTAGACTATGATTTCGTCCGTGCCGGGCAATACTCCGACAGAGAAACTGCATTCAGCGTGGCAAGATCTGCAATCCGATGTGGACAACCTGTTGGACCAGGATCAGAATAGAAAAGGGAATGCTGCACTTTCTGTCGGTTTAAAACAGGTAAAAACCTTCTTTTTATTGAGTGATGCTGAGTTGGGTCGGGGAGGGGGGGATTAGTTCCTAGCACACTGTACCATCATTCAGAAGACTGTGGTTAGATACTAGGGATAACATCGATTCTATAAATTCAGAATCGATTCTGTACTTCCCAGAATCGATTAAGAATCGATTTTTTTCAAATTTGAAAAGAAAAATTCTGTGTACATTTACATGTTTAAATATTCCCGCGCTGTTTTCATGTAGCTAAAACTGTTGCACATCGTGTTATATCAACTGTACCGCTCTGTCGAAGTGGCGCCTTCAAGGTTATGAACGAAGCTTTCTCCCCTCCATGATACACACACACACACATTCTTCCCCACTACGCTGAACTACGCCCTTTGTCGTGTAAATGATCCAATGGCGTTTGTCTCATTACGAAAACTCTCGACCGGACTTGGCGGGAGGGGAAGGTAAAAGATGGGAGGGGCTACAAAGAACATGTGCGAGCGATGGTACACGTGCGTCAGTCGACGTAAATGCTACAAATGTGTACAGTTTCGATCAAAAAAAAAAAATAGCAAAAAAATCGATTCTCGATTTTTAGAATCGTTTGGCACTAGAATCGATTCTTAATCGATTCTCGATTAATCGATGTTATCTCTATTAGATACCTGTTGTTGGGCCAAACTGACCATGTCATATTGTGATTCATTTCATTTCATTTTGAAACCATTTTATTCACACTCAACGCTTACATATCAAGTACTACAACAATTGCATACAGGTAGTAGACAGAAAGGTACAAATTAACAAATAGACAAATAATAAAATCAAAAGTTCATCATTTTTTCCCCCCAAAAAAAATCTATTCTCCTCCATTAGGCCTAATTCCAGTTCCAAAGCAATCAAAATTATAAAACACCTAGAGAAAACATCTTGAAAAAAATGACCTGCAGGGCTAGTGTTCCCCCCGCGGATCACCGGCTTCGCACCCACTTGTCTACATCTTTCTCTGTGTCCTGGATTTCAATGCCAAATGATTTCTCAGGCCATTTACGCATTGATAATCATGGCACGTTGTATACGACAGGCGCAACATGCTTGTAATCAAATAATAACTGGATTTGTCAACAGATAATTGAAAAAAAACTAGGTTGCATACGTATGCATATGATGGGAAAACGTGTGAACTATGCCGCTCGTTCTGTCATCACACCGGATCCCAATCTGGAGGTTGATGAGATAGGAGTGCCAGAAGTATTTGCTCTTACACTAACTTATCCAACGCCTGTCACACTGTGGAATGTTGCCGAACTGAGGAAGATGATTATTAACGGACCATTCGTTCACCCCGGGTAAGTCCATGATTAACTTTGAATAATCTTCATTTTCTATGCATCAGTATACGAGTGTTTCATACTCTGGATATTTCAAACATAAGGTCAAAAATGGCATCCAAGATGCAGTGAAAATAAACAAATGTGCCAGGCTTATAAAAGGGGATTTTTATTGTTGATGCAATTAAATGCAGTACAGCAAACCCTCGGTAATCCAAACTCGGTTAATCCAAAATTTGATACATTTCGAACTAGAACTCGATCCCCAGCTGAAGATGGACATTTCAATGTTAATCAATATGGTTCATCCAAATTCCAGCTAAACCATAATTTGAACTCATATTTCGACCCCTCAATTGCTTCAACACTGTTTTCAAATTGGATAATTCAAAATAGTTTGAGTGAATTCCTTGGATTGATCATTATTTTCCCAGTTTCCATCCTTTTCATTTGATATAAGCCGAAGCACGTTGCTTCGAGTGTGTCATCCTATGAGTGTGATCTGACCTTGACGAGCACGAGGTTTATGGTGAGTTAGGAACAGTCGTTTGTTGGACTCGGGGCGGTCGAGAGCCAATAGAAGCGAGTCATATGACGATCGCGCGTCTTCCGAGCGAGCCGAGTACGCACAATCAGTGAGGCTCTAGCAACGGTTTCTAAAGTACAGTAGAACCTCTTTAGTAAGTTTCTCTTTGGTACATTTTTCACCAAGTAGTAAGTTTAATTTTTTGATCCCATCCATAAGCTCCCACATGTTAAATAGTTTCTTTCGTAAGTTTTTCTCTTTAGTAAGTTTTGGTCCCCTGAAAAACGTACTAAAGAGGTTCCACTGTAGTTTTGCCTGGTAGCATAGATTTCTCGCGCACAATAGATAATTGCCCCAATACTAACCAGGAAGAGTGATGATTTTCGTGGAAAAGGAGTTTATTCGGTTAATCCAAATTTTTATAAATCATAATCATTTTTTTGGGCCCCTTGCATTTTGGATTAATGAGGGTTTACTGTATAAATACTAGTTTGTTCGGGGCATGTGGAGTTCTCACACGATTTCGATCACATACAGTGAAACCTCTATGCATCGTTCCCGCAACCATTGTTTTCCCGCATCTATAATTCATTTTGTTCCACCCTTCTGAGACCATCACCAATGTTAAATTTCCCCAAATGTATTATTTTCCTTCATGTATGGTTTATTTTTCCTGGTCCTCTGAAAAACAAAGAATAGAAGTTTCACTGTATATCAATCATCTAGATGTAAGTTACTTGAAATATAACTTGCGTTGGTATGAATAACTTCACAATTCAACAATGCATAATTCAACCTCATTATGAATTGTGTAACAAAGAGACTGTTGCATTCAGCTGAGCAAACGCAATTGTAATAGACCCTTTTCAGAATTAAATGCGCAGGCGCTTGCTGCCTGTTATATCGCCTTCTAGTAGTCAAGATCAAACATGTCCAATAAAACAAAATATTCAACTCAGAAAACCTAGTTAACCAATTGTGGGTGTCATACCATGAGCTTTCAAATGTCCTGGAAGAAGGTTTACCTTTGAGCTTGTCCATTTTCAGTTCTGCAATGTCGTGAGCTTGAATTTCTCATTCATTTTATGGGTCATCTTTTTCTATTTCATACATTTGTCTGAATGACTTGCTGATAAAATTCCAGCATTTGCTTTTGCTTGTATTATCACACGACATTTTGTTTGTACACAACACACGCAATCACACCATTATACGCCTGACTCAATAAAAAACTGCGAGAAAACTGAGCAGTGGAAACGTGAAACTACGTTCAATTAAGGAACACGTGTAAGTCGGTGATGCAGTCGCCTTGCTTGTCGATCTATTGGGCTGATCAGTTTTGGTTCAAATCCACCTATTAGTGCTGTAATTCCCACTGTCTACTCTGCGCACACGTCTTGCACACCGTGTCCCTGGACCTCAAGCCCTGTTGCCAGAATTGCGCATTTGCATCAGTTCTGTCAGCGAGAAAGATGGCACTTTTACGGTACGACGTCTTGTTGTACAAGCTTCATATGCAGAGGCTTCGTCTCCCATATGTTACACTCCAGTTTAATAACATTTTCTTGAACTGCGTATAAAAAACATTGACTTGAATGACATGACTTGGATGAGAATAGACCTTTAATTTTTTTCAAGATGGTTTTAGACTCAAGCCCAAGTTCTGTAGTCATTGGCCTCACCTGACGAGCCACTGTTGCTTCACAACTTGTAAACGGCCCCATTCACATCAGCAATATAGCTGATGCTGTTCTGTACTGATTGCATTATACATTCTAGGGCAGTCATGGTTGAGAATGAGGATGGTACTTTGAGCAAAATTTCGGGCACTGACAAAGTCCAACGTGAAACAATTGCCAAACGTCTACTTACCCCAGGTGAAGAATCTAACAGATACCTTAAAGATGTCAAAGTTGTGTACCGACATCTTCGCAATGGGGACATACTGTTATTGAATCGTCAGCCGACCCTCCATCGACCTAGTATAATGGCACACAAGGCACGCATCTTGAAAGGAGAGAAGACATTACGTCTGAACTATGCTAACTGCAAAGCTTACAATGCTGATTTTGACGGTGACGAAATGAATGCTCATTTCCCGCAGAATGAATTGGCACGTAGCGAGGCGTATACTTTGGGTAAGTACACCTTGGTTTTTATTAGAATTTTTTATTACTAGGCCTACCAGACGTAAATCGATATGCATGACCTTGCCATAGGTCATAACACATTAGTTAATGTATTAGTTAATGTAATAATAATAGCAGGCATACTGATTAGTAGGGTTGTGCAAGGAGAGATTGTCCAGTTGGTTAGTTCTTCAAGCAAGGAGCTATGGTTTTAGATATTTCAAAATATCTGAATAATGCTACCTTGGGAAATGTAGGATTGCAGCATATTAAGTCGATCTTGAGTCCAAGATGTATACTAATGATGTTTTTGAACTTGCTACGATAACTGGCATTGTGTGTTGCAGCAAACGTTTGTAATAACTACCTGGTACCAAAGGATGGAACTCCACTGAGTGGGTTGATCCAGGATCACGTAGTGTCGGGTGTACGGATGTCCATGCGAGGACGCTTTTTCAATAGGTTAGTATGTTGTGCAATAGCCAGGGAATGCAACAGCTAGGGAATGCAACAGCTAGGGATGCCATACATAGTTGTATGTATTGAGGATATGGTGTGTACTCACCAAAATTACATATCCATTAATACGTTTACGTGTGAAACAATTGGTAATGTTGACCATTTTTTCCTTCAACAGGGAGGATTATCACCAGTTGACGTTTCAAGCCCTCTCTTCGATTCGCGGGGATCTCAAATTGTTGCCACCGTCCATATTGAAACCCACTCCTCTATGGTCAGGCAAACAAATCATATCCACAGTCATTATCAACGTCATTCCGAAAGGCAGATGTCCAATCAATCTAAATGCATCATCAAAGATTGGATACAAAGCATGGGAAAATGCTACACCAAGGACCTGGGAAGCAGGAGGGACTCCCTTTTCCAATCCTAAAACAATGTCTGAAGCTGAAGTGATAATACGGGAAGGAGAGTTAATGTCTGGCGTATTAGATAAGACCCATTTTGGGGCCACTCCGTTTGGTTTAGTTCATTGTTTATACGAGTTATACGGGGGGCAGTGTTCAAGTACGATGTTGAGTGCTTTCTCAAAGTTATTCACGGCCTTCCTTCAGTTGGAGGGATTTACGTTGGGCGTCGAAGATATTCTTGTAGTGCCGGAAGCGGATGAAATGAGGAGTGCAGCGATCGAAGAGTCGAGACAGATCGGAGACTTGGCCGTAGCGAATGCTTTTGATCTTGTAAGACCTAATCACCAGCAACTGCGAGAGAAGTTGGAAGAGTCGTTGAGTAAGAATAAAGCAAAGTGGAGGGTGGTTATCGATCGATCTTACAAAAAATCGTTGGACGGCTTCACGAATGTCATCAATAAGTACGTAACAACAAAGAATAACTGATGAATGGGTGATGGACTTGATAATACCAACTTGCCAGGCCGTAAGCCTATAAAGTAATATTGTAGTTATGTTCTGTGCCTTGCTGTCTAACTTGAATTGTTTAGTATTTACTGCTGTTGGTTTTCCTTTCAAACAGAAATCCGTCACATTCTTCTACGGACATGAATTTCTGTTCATTCTTGATTTCTTCAACACGTTTACGGACCTCTGACCTATTGCATCCACGAATATCTAGGTCTCTCCACAATATCAGACTTCATGTCATTTATAATGAGGATGGTGATTTATTTAACGACCCCAGCAACAGCTAGGTTAGCAGGGGATATCAATGACTGGGTGATAGATGACTGAGGTTTTTAAATATCCCCACCTTATGTGGCACTGCCTCTTGCAATCTCCCGGAAATCATTTCACAAAGTCAGACAAAAAGCTATTTGCAATGTTTTAATTTTTTGCTTCCTATTTCAAAATCTTATCTGAAATATCTGTTTGAATGAATGACTGTTTCTATTTCCTAGACCTCTGCTACTTTGTGTATCTTCAGTGATTCCAGCTACAATTCCAAGGTACCTTCAACACCTACCCTTTTTCCGTATTATCCTTCCAAACACATCCAATATCTTCCCAAGTGATTTCTATGGGTATTAACACCAAGTATGTATGTTATTATTTAACTGCTATGTGTGTATACTGTATAATGTGTGTGTGTATGTTACCATAGATTGTGTATCATTCTGAAAGTACGTACATAGTGTAATTAATACTTTCTAGATTTGTTTGTTAATATTATATTGTATGCTATTGATCAATGAGTTTTGATTCATAAGTCTTGAAGCCAAATTTAAGTTATACATCATTAATACTACGTACATAGTTGTTTCAATCCTTAATTGCCTGTTGTGTTATTCTTCAAGGAACATTAATTTCTTGAATACCATTTTCTCAGTCTACAATTTACAAAGCTTCGTTAGTGTAGGTTTCAGTCTAATTGTTAATACAGTACGTAATAGTATTTTTATGTTCAAAAATTGTCTGTATTGATTTGAAGTAGGCCTACAAATTTGTATGATTGAGTTTTATATTACCAAGTTATAAGCTAACATTTTTATGTTATTTAATATTCATATTATGTGTAGACCTACCGTTTATTACAATTTTATTACCACTGCAATAAAGTTCTTCATCAATTTTATCATTTTATGATTCATTCTGTAGATTATCAATCCAGTGGGTTTAAAAGAATATCAAATGCGGTGCATAGGTATATGGGTATTGGTGGATAATTGGCTAATGTCCTATTTTCTGACATAGGGCATGTCTTCCTGCCGGATTAATTCGAAAGTTCCCTGCCAATAACTTACAATTAATGGTGCAGTCTGGTGCAAAAGGTTCCACTGTCAACACTATGCAGATCTCGTGCCTTCTCGGTCAGATCGAGCTGGAGGGGAAACGACCACCTCTCATGATCTCAGGCAAATCACTCCCGAGCTTCCCCAAGTTTGAGACTTCCCCTCGTGCAGGTGGATTCGTCGACGGTAGATTCTTGACTGGCATACAGCCGCAAGAGTTCTTCTTCCATTGTATGGCTGGCAGAGAAGTAAGTCATGGTGTCTTGAATTGCTTTTCTGCAACAGTCCAAAAAGGTTCTAGGTCTTTAAAGTTGGCGTTGGTTGCAGCGTTGATTGCACTAGATGGGTCTTGTATCTGGGGCGCCTGAAGAGTGTATACCAGAATAAAGTCTTGGTTGTGTGACATGGGTTTGGGTGTCCAATCTTACCTGAACCAAGACCACATTTTATTGAAAAGTACCGCAAACAACCAAGTCAACTTTATTCCGGTATATGCTCTTCACTTGTGTCTTGTGTCTGACATGATGAAATGTGTCACTTTCAGCCGTCATTACCTTTCAATTACTCGTGAATGGGAAAACTAATAATTGTTCACGACGCTATATTGTGAGACATTCGAGTTTGTGGTAAAGATGAGCACTATTTCTACATTTATATACAGTACATACAGATTTGTGCACCTGGATTGAAAAAGCATTTTTGTCACTTTGACGTATCGTTGACTTTGATATTGTGACCCTTGGCTTCTGCTATACAGTCTTGCCAAACTTTGCCTCAAAAATTATTGAGAGTATAATTTTTTTTTTTTTGATAGTGAGCCCAGATATAAGTCATAATGTAGTGAGCCTTGACTTTTGCAGAAAATGTGCCTGATATTCTGTGCCATGAATTTGAAATTCCATTCTGTGATTATTAGGGCTCAGTTCTAGATTAAACTGCACCCTGATAATGTCCAAAAATTCTCAAAATAAGAGGACAGTATATCAGGGCTGACTTTGGGTGTGTTGTGAGGTACACTGTATCAAGGACCTCAATAGTGACACTGAGATTCGCTGTACAAACAACCACTTTCCGATGCACAAAGGCTCACCATATCAAAGCTTGCAATGGGTTGTTCAGTTCTGTCTCAGTTCAGTTTTAGAAATTCAGGGTTTTCTACAGCTAAATTAGCTAAACTAGGAAAACGCGGGATGCGCGTTGTTAGACGAGCTTAGGGGTATAGAAATCTAGAATGAAAAATAATTTGTCAAACCAATCTACATCTACAGACCTTGGATCACTCCAAACGTTCAAAAACCTTACGAGAATCCTACCTTACTTGTCACGGCCTTCCTCTTCATTCATTTCAATCGTTTTGAATTAATTGGTGACACTTGTTGCTATAGATTTAATTGGTTCCCGTAATAGCCTAAATTGATGGGAAAATGCTTTATAAATGCGTTTCCTTCGTTATTTCTCATCCGATTGATGCGAAAAATCTTTCAAAATGTGCTTAATAGTTTCCTTTATATTCGGCGAAAATTTGAGAGGTCTTGAAAAATTTTGATTTTTCAAGTATTTTTCTCCGGGTTATTCTAATGGGGATTTTTGAAATTTCTAAAATTCATAAAAAAAAAAGTTACCACCCGATAATGCCACAAAACTATACAGATCTAAGTTAGATGAGGAATCATTACGAAAAAAAGTTTGAAGTTGATAGCTGTAGCCGTTTGACCTGTGGAGAACCGACAAAAAAACATGAAAGAAAAAAAAAAAAAAAAAAAAAACATAAAAACGAACACCAATTTTTTTCAGTATGTCAAATTGAATCCTCGCTATAGCTCGTCTAACAAGTACAAACTATTAGTTTAGGTGTTACCATACTTGATTATTGTGGGGTATTACTTACATGTATATTTTGAATCTTGAAAGTTGAAACCAAACATAGATAAATGTTTTATTCAATTTTTTCAATTCAATTTTATTTCAAAGTAGTTTATAAATTAATCTCATTATTTGTTTTTATTTAGGGCCTAATCGATACGGCAGTAAAAACAAGTCGAAGTGGGTATCTTCAAAGATGTCTAGTTAAACATTTGGAAGGCTTGACGGTGCATTACGACCAGACTGTTCGAGACAGCGATGGCTGCGTTGTGCAATACTATTACGGTGAAGATGGTTTGGATGTGATGAAAGCTCAGTTCCTTAATCCGTCTCAAATGCCGTTCCTTATGGAGAATGCTAAAGCGATTATACAAAAGTCAGAGTTACTAAACAATGACGAGGTATACAGTAAGATTACAAAGCTACGAACCAAGATAGCTGACTGGGTGGAGGAAAATCCATCGAATCTGAGCTCTTGTAGGAAAAGAGATAGTCCGTTTACAAGATTTTCGGCAGATAACAAGCAATGTGTGTCTGAAGAGTCAAATGATGAAATTTCGAAACTCACGGGAAGGTCTGAAGCGACAGCATCCATGACTGAAATGTGGCGAAATGCTGGCAAAAAATCGATACAAAGGTGAGCAAAAGCGGGGCCTATAATTGATTTTAGTGTTTATATGTAGTGTGTAATTTGGGAGTGCATCAACTGAACCTTTGTCAAACAAAACTTCTTGAAAACTATACTTATTAAAATCTTATATTTGAATAACTAATCTCGCTGTCAACTGAACTTTTCTAAAACTGAACTTCTTTCAAAATTTATTCGTTCAAAATTTCTTTCACAGACTGTATGAACGTCACAATTAGGGTAGCGAGGGATACCTGCTTGCTATGTCTATTCTCAAAATGAACATGCATCAAGTCAATTGCAAAGTTGAATTAAAAAAAATATCAGTTTTTCAAGAGTTCAGATTCGATACATGTTTTTGGCTTTTTGTCAAGAATAGTACTGGTACATAGTAAACTGCTATCCCCCGCTACCCTAATCATGATGTTCGTACAGTCTGTGACAGAAATGTGGACAAATACATTTCGGAAAAAGTTCAGTTTCAGAAGATTTCATAGCTAACTGCGGTATGAGTTTTATTGAAGGTGAGATTTTCATGAGTATGTACATACAGTTTTCAAGAAGTTCAGTGTGAAAAAAGTTTGACTGAAAATTTGCCATGTAACTTTGAATAAACCTGAGTGAAATGTGTTTTTAGATATGTCAAATTGGCGTCGCGCTGTCCTGATCCGGTCATGTCCAAGTTCCAAGCTGACCGTGACTTTGGCACGCTCACAGAAAATATGGAGAAGCTGAT
Source organism: Brachyptera risi (assembly GCA_964007535.1). NCBI lineage: Eukaryota > Metazoa > Arthropoda > Insecta > Plecoptera > Taeniopterygidae > Brachyptera > Brachyptera risi. Next base: position 35,531,765 of record OZ023332.1, read on the forward strand.
GGATGATTATGTCAAGGCAAAATCACCACTACCAGAGGCTGGTACTAAACTTGGAATGTTATTCCGTGAGATGATGTCGCACAAATCAATGAAGTCCTTATGCCCCGCGGGTGAACCTGTCGGCTTACTAGCAGCGCAGTCCATTGGTGAACCTTCTACTCAGATGACATTGAACACGTTCCATTTTGCGGGTCGCGGTGACATGAACGTAACGCTCGGTATTCCTCGGTTGAGGGAAATACTGATGGTTGCCTCGAGGACAATGAAAACGCCCAGTATGGATATACCTTTCCATTCAGATATTCCTAATCTTGAAGAACGAGCAAATTCGTTGAAGCGAGAGATGACTCGCGTCACACTCGGTGACCTCCTGGAATATGTTAATGTTAGTTATCAGCTACAGATTGAGTCTAGAAGGTAACAACTAACATCTCAATTTGTTGAATGCATTGTTTATTTCGTTGTCTGTTGTATTCACTCGAATAGGCTGCGTTGGTTTCCTAGTATGAGGCCACAACCAACTATTTCTTACTACTAAACAATGGGTTATAAGTTACGTATTCAGCAATACGTTCATCTTATACAAGAATCATTTGAAAAGAAGTTTCTTCATTACTTTAAGCTATCTGTGTAAAGTTGAGTAGGCCTACAGTGAATATAAATTATTGTTTCATTTAGATAGTTAAAATAACCATTTTTTGTGAATTATTTTGTTTCAGACTCCAAAGGTACACATTGAAGTTCCAATTTCTACCCCCGAGTATGTACGAGTCGAAGTACTTGGTGACGCCTGACATTATACTACATTTTATGGAGACCAAATTTATGAAGGACTTCCTAAAAGCTATCAAGAAGAGAGAAAAGGCACCAAATACATTGTAAGCCAGTACTTTGTGATAGGCCTGTGTACAATTTTGATGCAATGCAGGTCAATGTTTATACATTCAAATTTCAAATTCCATCGTTCACCATCATTACCATAGCAACAAACAGGAACATCACATTTCCTATTCCAATTTTAATGATTATTTCAAGGAGTGTAGAGAAGCGTCCAGTGTTTATAAAAAGGACGGAACGGAGCTAGAGCAAGCCTGGGCAAGCAGGACAGGTGTATAGGTTCTAGCTGGACTTATTCTCCTCTGCTCATGTTGTAGACAATTTTAGAAAGTCCAGAACCATAAAAATGAAGCAAGTTATTACTGGCAGCCTCGCCTGTCACATCAAAGGTCATTTAATAATATATCTGTAGTTGCACGCTTTTTTTTACTAAAACACGTGACAGTTTTAATCAATTTTCACCACCACTTGTACATCTACCCATCATGTATTCATACACAGTTTTGGCTGCTTACTTACCAGGGTACCCCCTACGTACCATTTCCATCCGTTCCGTGTACTTCTTCTATCTCGCTAATTACCCGACACATATAACTTGATTCTTGCCCGCCTGCAATCTGCCCTGTTGTACACATACGTCATATTGTGAGTATCTTCGTGCCACCCTCGGTAGCTCAGTCAGCTGAGGCACCACTTCAAAAACTGAAGTCACCGTTGGGCGTGGGTTCGAGTCCCGCATAAGGCATGGGTTTTTGTAAACGTCCTTTCACTTATCATCACTCCATAGTTTCATAATCACCTGCTCATTCCTATCCCCTTATAACCTAGCTGTTGGTGGGGTCGTTGAGCAAACAATCAATCAATCAGCAAGTTCCTTCGTGACCTTTCCAGAATTGAGCTCAACCTCGACGCAAGACAATCGTCACTTCAATCTGGGTAATTCCCCCTTCCTTAGACGCCTGAACACCTCATTCGTGAAAAACTTACCCTGTCGTTCATCGTACATACCCAATTCATTTCTGCAACTAGACCATGCCTCAAGACACTTCCTCCTTTCTTCTGCTTCTCAAGGCTTCCTCATCTCTTCCTCTTGCATCATTCCACTTTGATACAGGCACACTTGGTCATGTGATTTTCAACTAGATAGATAGCATTTAATTGATTAATTAGACTTGACTTGTTCATTGTTTCAAATTTATGTAGGCTTACAGTAGACTGTGATGTTATATTTTTTGTATTTGGCAATATCACTAATATTGGTATGTGTAGGTTGCGCTCAGAAACGAATGTTTCGGATAGTGATCCCGGCACGACGACGAATGAGTCTGACGACGTACCTAAATTGGATGAAGAGACTAGGGTGAAAAAGGCTCGAGAGGCTGATGTAGGTGAAGAACACGAAAGTTCAGATGAAGACAATCAAGAAGAAGATGAAGATGCAACGATGGCCCGAACTAGAGCAAGGCACGATGATCAAGCGTACGAAGATCCTGAAGATGAAGAAGTCGAAGTGGAACTAGAAGATTTAGATGGTGAGAGACGAGGAATTGTTTTACAAGTATTTTAATTGTAAAATTCATTATACTGTATAGGTTTTGAGAAATTATATCAAAATGAGCTATTTTATTGAGAATTTAACCTTCTAACTGCTGAGTTTTCTGATAGCAGATGTACACCCTATGCTGAGTTATTGTTCTAAGAATGCAATACTCTGAACAAATAGTTCTAGTTGCTACATTAATGATTATTTCTCAGTAATTGTTTCGACACACGAGAGGAAAAGAATCATAGTGATGTATAAAATAGAAAGGAATTGCAAAAGCAGATGGAAAATTTAAAAACAGTTAAATACTCAGTTCGATTCCTCCCTGGGCCTAGGTGGAGTAGGCTCTGCCACCGGTGCTTGGATTTCTTCATCTACACTAGTAAATACATTATTGGCCTCTTGTTATCAACATAAGAATCGTGATGAGAGCCGCTCTCATTATTTCAGATGGGATATGTTTCTCACTATCTGTCGAAGAAAGTATATTATATGGCCGAGTCGGCCCATCAACACTGCCATTTCCACTCATGTCGGAATCAGATCACGTTGTTTGTCTGAATGAACACTTCTTAAATTACATAAATCGAAAGTTGACAGTGTTTTGAAGAAGCACATATGCTCAGCCACTAGATCGTGGAAAAGCACAAACAAAATCAAGGTGACAGTTTGCCGTCCAATAGAAATTAAACAATATAGTGCAGGAATTAAAATGCGTATACGCGGTCATAGCACAGAAGACACAATAGGCTGAAACACGTACCTTACGCAGGCGTAGCAGTTATAACGTTGATGTAAAGAGATGGTTTTAGTTTTTAATGGATATAAACTTGGGGTTTGAAATATACTCTGATAGGTATAAGTGGCACATTGGGTGCGGATACGGTGGCTCGAAGCCACCAATTATACTGTCGGATTTTTATAATGATGTTTATTTCCAGATTTCTCAGATGAAGGATTTGACGAAATAGCTGAAACAGACAGAACTACCAGTAATGAGAAAGCCAGTTCTACGAGTAAAAAAAACAACAACAACAAATCTACGAGTAAAAAACCTAAGGGACACGACAAACGATGTCAGGATATGGTGAATTCAGATGCATCTGTTTTGGCTTATGACTACGATAGGGAACACGGTCTATGGTGTAGAATAGACTGTGGGGTAAGCTATACTCGTTTGATTATTTCCACAGTCATAAATTTGAATTACCAATATAATATGCCAAAGACTTGGTGTCTATAGGAAAATAGCATGAGGCTGAATATATGAATCGGGTGAAAGGGAAAGAAAGAACAGCTGCTTATCGAGATTTATGAGTAGACGAAGGCCTACTAATAGTGGAGAGCCCGTAGATAAAATACAGAGATGAATGAATGTGGCCCGTATGAATGGCCACAGGTCAGATTGCAACATCGACCCTGACGACATGGACAAGGTAGTTCCGCTCCATGCACTCTCACATGGATGCGAATTCAATGCCTGCCTCACAACCCTCATAATCTGTTCTCTCCCATCTTCTTGCCAACCCTCATTCTAGCAAAACGAAATCGACACACGTTAGCTTAGGTTTTGGGTTACAGCCAGCCAGTTAAGACGCTGGGAGCGTGCTGACCAGTGGATAACTAAGTCTCGCTTCGCCCCAGGTCTCGACCTCAGGTAACTCATCCCTGCTACTTCTTCTCCCTTTCATCTCACCCTTTCAACTTTTCAACTCTACAATGCACAGTTTCTTTTAGCCTTCTCCCACACATCCAACCTCTATGAAACCCCCGCCTCTGCCCCACTTCAATGTATATTTATTGTTCTTCACCTTCCCCTCCCCCCCTTTTCGTCCACCCACCTGAACAAGCAGCATTCATCAGTTCATCACTCTCTTCTCTACTGTGACCAACGCAATAGCCGAAACGTCAGAATCTCGTCTGTACTTTTCCACTCTGTGTTCTATCCACAGGCTCTCCACTATAAGTAAGCCTTTCTCTACTCACAAATCCCGGTAAGTTGCTGTTCTTTCTTTCCCTTTCACCAAATTCAATATGCCAAAAAGTGTCTTGTGACGCTGCATCAGGAAAATTGAAATTGATTGTCAGATTTGAATACTGCATTGTCTAATGAACTTGAATAATAGACTTACCTAACCACTTGCTAAAAATCCAAAATGTACAAACGAGAGGATTGACTCATAAAATCCCTCTGACCAGATCAGGAATGGCGATCGTGGGAAGAACTTGGTAATGAAAGTCCCTTGCTTGTTACGTGAAAATTTTTTCGAAAATTATTCATATGGTTCCAGTAGTTGAATTGATACCAAAAAAAAAATGCGCAATTGCAGATTCAAAATATCTGTATTAAGGAGGAAGAGTTGCAGATAATGATGATGCTGTCTAATTTTGAGCCAGTGTATGGCTGAGGCATGTAGAGCTCGATTATTATGACGCTCGCGACAAATGCATTGAAATATCGGTCCACCGCGGCAAGCAATGAGTGAGACTGGTAGAGGTTGACGTCATCACTCAAGAAAGTATTGACTTCCTGAGACTTTCCCAATCTTGAAAAAATCAAAAATAATTTCAGAAATTGATCTAAAACATGCAGTTTTCATACAAAAAAGTTTCAAAAATGAATCTTATTACCTACAGAGGCAAATCGCAAAGTTGTCATGCCCTTTAGTAGAAAAGAACATGTTTTTCCGCAACTCTTCATTAGACACTCGTGTTTGACTTTCAGATGTCGGTGGAAATGGGACGCCTTGACTTGTCGACGCTGTTGCCAGATGTGGCGCAAAACTGCGTGCTGTGGGAGGTGCCACTCATTAAGCGCGCGTTTACTTACACGAGCGTTGACAAGAGTCAGTTGCTGTTGAAGACAGACGGCATCAACATCAGTGTAAGTCTACCAACATCACACTCACGTGCATGGTTACCATTAGAGTTTTAGTCTCGACATGATCGCTGCCTTATGTTTACTAGTGCTAAAATCAGGGTCTTGAAGTGAAATGTGTTCTGATTTCGATTCCACTTTCACTTCCATCTTCCATTTATGAAAATTATGATTTTGCCTTTTCAGCAAATCGAGTGACAACGATGCAACTAATTTTCGTTTTCGTTCATTTTCAGGAAATGTTCAAACATTATAAGCTACTAGACCTCAATAAGCTGTACACGAATGATATTCATGGCATGGCGGCCACGTACGGCATTGAAGCTGCAAGAAGAATTATCGTTCGCGTAAGTACCTTACACTTTTGAAGATATTTGAATGTGATTGCAAGTGCCGACTAACTGTCTCAAGTCAGCCAAAACATAGACTAAGGTCAAGGTTATTAGAAGACGTGATGGTGGGCCGTCTCGTTGAGTGTACCATGCGTTATTTTCTCAGCAAGCTGTGTGACATCAGATGGTGATTACCGGTACCTTGATTGAAGGAGAGTACATGCCAACTTAGTTAGGATCGATGTCCACAATACGGAGACTGTTTTTTCGCCATCTGTTTGGCTTAGTAGACAGTTGATGTAGTGCTTTGAATTCTGAATCTAATCGGGTGCGGGTTCAAGTCCCGATGTAGGTTTTGGTATGGGCTTTTGTGAGTGGCTTTTCTTCTATCATCACCGGATCGTATCAATATCATGTGCTCATTCGTACCCTTGAATAACCTAGCTGTTGCTAACTGTTTTAATTGAAATGGTATACCTGCAGCAGCCTTCGTTTTTTTTTGGGGGGGGAGGGGGAGTGCCATCGCCCCTCGAGGGAAATTCTCCATTACATCATCATTTCAGAGGAAAATGTTCTATCAACCATCCCCAATTGGAAATCTACACATTATCATAAATATGTCACAAGTTTTCACAAAATATAGTATACCGGGGTGATTAATTTACCCTCTGGTATTATCTTGATTATTATTCATAAGTATATGTTAGCAAAACAGTTCTTGAAATGCTTTCGTGTTACGGTGTTACTCATGTAATATGTACTGTACACAAATAGTTCAGATCAGCATAATGTTCAGAACTAATATGCGAATGAACTGAATGACCACAGCCTCCCAAAACTGAATTAGGTTCCCAAAACGAAACAGTCTCTCCCTCCCCCCCACAAAAGCGTTGGATTTCAATTTTCCTATGAGAGTCTAGGGGGGGGGATACTTGTTTGCATTTTCTTCTATGATAGGCTCCTTTTGTGCTTAGTATAGAAGTATGAGAAATTATGAGACATCCATAATGAGTAATATAAACTATGGAAGAAATTGATTAATTTCCCAATTCGGCCCCTGGTTATCAGCAGTCAGTTTGCAGCCTGTATTTGCTGCTTCTTGCAATTTAATCATTGATGCGTTCTCTATTTATCGTGCAGGAGGTGCAAGACGTGTTCAAGATGTATGGTATCACCGTAGATCCAAGACATTTGCTACTCATCGCTGATTATATGACGTTCAACGGTGTTTTCGAACCTCTGAGTCGCTCGGGCATGGAGAAGAACGTGTCTCCATTGCAACAAATGTCGTTTGAATCGTCTATAAATTTCCTCAAATGTGCCACAGTGAACAGTAAGTAAGAATGTCTTTGTGTGCTTGCTTGTGTGCTTTGTATATACTCCCTTCACAAATATCTTTGGTTGTTTTTTATTCAAGGGTTATGTGTGTAAGGTTTCTCATGTATATATATATGGTAGTACAAATTTTGCGGTAATGCCACTATGTTCAGTCTCTTCATGTCGACGTCTCGGCGTAATTTGCTCCGCCATCTTCAGGACAGTTCCAACTCTGTCGGTGGTCATCACTTTGAGTGCTGACCACCGACCGAGTTGGAACTGTCCTGAAGATGGCGGAGCAAATTCCGCCGAAACGTCGACATGAAGAGACTGAACATAGTGGCATTACCGCAAAATTTGTACTACCAACTACCATCGGCCACGAGAACCTACGTGAGCGCAAATATATATATATATATATATATATATATATATATATATATATATATATATATATATATATATATATGTATGTATGTATGTATGTGTGTATATATATATATATTAATTTTTTTTAATTATAATTAATTTTTATGCGGGAATAGAACTAGAAATCTTGTTAAAAAAAATACCATTTTCAAGTTTTGCGACAAATGAGAAATGTTGTACTTTTCATAATAGCTTGTTTCAACAACACTGTTCCCTCTTGAATTGTTTCAGGTAAACGTGATCATCTGAATTCACCGTCGAGCCGCCTCATGATTGGACGCCCTTGTAAGAGTGGCACTGGGATATTTCAGGTGATACAAGCTTTCACAGCCCCGCCTAAAGGGTTGGGACTAGGAAAATGGGAAATTGGAAAGAAGGTGGAGATGGTAGATGAGCCCAAGCATACAGCCGATATTAAAAACGCACGCGTTCCAAGGGGTAATAACTAAAATGTTGGTTTTATAATTACAATTAATCTCTCGGAGGGTTGTCTACGTATAGCAGAATGTTTTGGCTAGGCTACCGTATAATACTAAAAGAGATAGATATAATTTATGATAAACTAGCATTGCTGTTCCAACTTTATTATAATTTAGATTTTCAACTATGGGTGGCGCCAGTTTTATAGCATATAATTTAAACTACTAACTAATTGGTGAACCAAAAAATCAATGCGACTACTTCTGCAGGTTGTATATCATTCATTATGAGTCATTTTTTATGCATTTAAAATTACCTTGTTGATTTGTCTTGAAGATAATTTTTTGATGAAAAGTCTTTATACCAGATTTTTCAACTAGATCTTCAACTAGATTTTTCAGTTGAAGCTACAATTTTGATGGTCGTTTAATGTTTTTTTTTTATCCAAACGTTAATATGGAAATCGCATTCAAAGTACCATATTGGTGACTTTTCAGTCTCTTAACATCAATTTTGTTGAAAAATGATTAGTCCAATGAATGATTTAGCTGAAGAAAAACAAGATGCAACTTTTTTAATATCTAATAATAGGTGAATTCTCTGTTTTCTTGTAAGTTTAAATAGGCCCTATGGTTGAATGAACATTTCTTCTTGTTTTGATAAAGAATTTAAAATATTTGACAACACATTTTCGTATGTTTCTACAGTATATTAATAACTTATAGCTTAATACTGATGAATATAACTTAAGACTCAATTCAAATGCATATGTCAAAAGTATAGGTAGGCCTATGCTATATAATAAATTAATAATAATGTTGAAAATTAATAATCATAATAATTATATAAGTGAATATAATTATTAAGGAAGTGTGATACATTATTTCTACATCTATCAGACCAATTAAAATGTATATTCTAATTTGATTGGACATCGACAATGATTATTGTCCTATGATATTATAGTTTTTACTTTGCTTTGAATTACTTTGCATGTACTATTTTTGATTCGCTAATTGAGTGAATCGCAGTAATACCTTGATGGGACATTTTGATAACACTTGCGTTCATTTTTTTTATAATCATTTTACCTTTTCTTTGAATAAAGGACTGCTGCTAGTATTGTGTTGTTTCGTTTCTTCAATTGCTTTCAATTTCCTTGGATTCCTTCTAAATTGTTTCGATTCTCTGACAAGATTGTATTGTTCCTGGCAGTCTGACATGCGCCTTCATTGGATCGTTTTTCCCAGTGTATTGTGTGGAGAACAGACTTTTCATTCTTTCAATATATGCCTATAGGGAATCGACTTCAAATGAACATGGTTTTCGTTTTCAAAGTCAGCTCGCAGGGTGCCTACTCAGAACTTTGTCTTCTCCGCGAGACAAAGCTCGTATACATTTAATTTGATTATAAACTGAAGTGAAGTCGGTTGAGGGATGGAGTCCAGCGTGAGACTGAGACATGAATTTTTGTTAAGGCGTTCCCAGTCTCCATATGGCAAAAGATTCCCACCAGGGTGATTATTTGTGAAAATATTGTGAATGTCTATTATGGATTGACAATATTTTAGAAGGTACTTCTCCGCATGGTGTGAAGTAGTTTCACAGCAATACGTTCATCCGGAAAGCCTCTACGATTGTATATGCTATAGTTGACAAGTGCTAAAAATGGTCACAAAACATCTCACGTCACATAGGCCTATATAATTTGATTACCTCTTCAGATATTTTATCGTGTATGGTATTGATGTGTTCGTAAAACAACTGCTTTCGAGCTTAATTGAAAATGTACAGTTCAATGGTTCAACCATACGCGCTTGGCATACAAGACCAGAGAAAGTCATTTTTTTTGTAAATCAAGGTAATACAAAATATCCATTTGTATCAAAACGGTTGTAAGTATACTGATGAAATTGAGTTAATCTGATAGGAGGAAGGTTTACCCAACCAATGTATAAATTGTCATCATCATACTAACTATCTACTGCTTGTGTTGTATGTAACAATTCAGCGTATTTTCCAACTAATTTTTCCAAAATTTTCTCGGAATTTCCAACTTTTTTTTTTTCATTTCAAATTTTGAGTACCGGCATACCATTTCAACATTGATACATCAATAAATAACAGTTAAATTCACAGATTTTTGTGGGTGGGTTCCCTTTAACATCTTGCACCCTATGCTATGCGTATATCATCCGGTCATTCCTGCACCCAAATAACCTATGTTGGTGAGGTGGTTATGGAAACAATATCAATCGAGAAAAAGATTCGAAAAATAATTTGGTCATACTCCAATCGAGGGCTCGGTGTGTACAGTATAAATACCTAACTAATTAATAACTAGCTAATTTTATTTACCTTCAAAACTCGAAAACAATCCCCTCATTGAGCGTTTTTCGTACGAAACTATGTTATTGCACTTGGGGAACAGTGGGACCACCACCTATATTATGCTAATATTGTCATTTTCTAATTTATATCACCAAATGCTTCCCCTAACCACCCCTGACTACACGAATAATTAATACAAAATATTCTCATCGATAAGAATTGAAAACAATATAATTTAATAATTGTACCTTCCAACTATCTGAATTGTATTTCAGATTCCACTATTTTCAGTTCGTTGACTTAATCGTATAATCTATAGTTTCATAAGTTTTATTAGCATGGCAAGCATATGAAAAGTCTTGTTTACTAAATAATAGGTATCGAAGTGATCCCCTTAAGAAAGCACTGGCGTCGATTGAGCGAAATATCAGTTTTTTGGTGATAACTTTTTGAATGATATGAGATAACGAAATTCTAATCCAGATTAAACAGCTATTTTTAATATCTTCAAGATGATGTAAGGTAAGACTATATAACTCATGTCGCATATGTGTCAAGCGCATACGGCTAAAAAGTGTGTTTTTGTAGCTGTATACGCTTGACAATTATGCGATATCAAGAGTTGAATAGTTATATTTTACTTCATCGAGCAAGTAATAAAAATGTCTGTGTTTCCTCCGTATCAGAATTTTGATATCTCATACCGTTCAAAAGTTATTACCAAAAACCTGATATTTCGCTAACTCGACTCCCATAAGACTCTTGATAAAAGTCATTGAGACATTAAGTGTGTTTGCGATGTTTTCACATATTATCAGAACAGTAATCTTCATTGATCGGACGCCGATGAATGTGAACTAATTGCATGCATAATTTCAACTTTCGTACAATATTGTGCTGTTGTATGTATATACTCGTATGTATATATGTATGTGTATATATATACTTTTCAACTCTTCACTTGTCAACTTTTCAGACATTACATAAACTTACAGGTCGATGAATCAATTCGTCTGAATTCTGGAGCGCGTACAAAAATCAAACACAAACTAATACAGGAAAAAAACAACAAACAGGAAAATCATTAGGAAGGTAGAGTATGGTACTTAGTTTAAATAATTCCAGTATTAAATGAACACATTGAATCTAATTACAACCCCATGCGAGGCGCCTTTTTTGATAACGTATTTTCAAATAGCACCAATACATTTGCGTTTTAAACATGAGTATATTCAGTTTCATATTGATTGCATGAACGTAAGCGAAGACTTCCATTCGGTCGAAAATGTATCTTTTTTTGGCATACGCTTCACGTGAAGCGTATGCCAAAAAAAGATACATTTTCAAATCAACGATCAAACAATTACCGTTTGAACTGTACAGTTCGAACGGTAATTGTTTGATCGTTGATTTGATATTCTTTTGTGGAAACGTATACCTATCCATGAAAACATGTATGGTTGTGAGAAGTTATCGGCTCCGCCACTTTTGAAAAAATGAATTTTAATTTTTTTAAATACTGAATCCTTTTGAAAAAAACACAAAATCCCATCAAAAAACGTTTTTGGTTTTCTGATGGCATTGAATACTCTATCTTAGTATCATTCAAATAAAACAAGTCAGATGCTTCTCTTAGCTATAGTTTTCTTCTGAATAATTATTTAGTCTTCATGTAACAATAGAATCTAGCCTCGAACCATAAACTTTACATCTAATTTACTCAAAACTCATTTTTGATGACACTTGTGCAATCCTTGACATAGAATATTGGAATAGTAAAAATTGAGTTAAAACATGATTTTTTTTCTGTATTGAAGCTGAACAAATTGTGGATTTGAGTTGTGATTGGAGATTCTCTCTAAGAGAAGAACTAAAATTATAATAAATGTTTCATTTTGGTAATTTATGTAATAAATTCAAAGATTAAAGTAATCACATTTTTGAAAAATAAAAATGGCACTTGGATAAGTCATAGGAAAAAACCTCCCACTATTACATGCTCATATATATATATATATATATAAAGAAAAAATTGCCTTCAAAAAATCAATCTATATTACACCCAAGCTGAGAAAACTATGTCAAGAACGTAGCATTGTTTCAACAATGGATATTTTATTCAAATTTTATTTGAATTGATATCCACGCTTAATTGTTATCAATTTGCCTATGAGTGGTAATGTTTCAAGTATTTACCATGGTCTACGATATACTAATTATGCCTAATTAGTGTACAGTTGGTGTTTCACTAATATGTGTGATTTCATTATAAATGATGTAATTCAAAAGCCCGCGCGCTTTTATTAACACCAACATGGTCCTCCCCATCCAACACAACCTGGCAAATTGTCCAACCCCCTCATTTATGCCTGAGCAACCCTGGCAAATTGTCCCACCCATCAAACACAGCCTGGCAAATTGTCCGCCACTCTAATTAGGGATATGGATGACAAGTAAGAATCGTCTGAACGGTGTACCTCAAAGGCGATCCTATCACCACAAATGTATAATTCAATAAAACTTGTATTGATGGATGGAGATAGTCATCTAACAACAGAACCAAACACAAATGCCGCTGTTATATTTGGGTATTGTAACATTTTTAGGATATTGGAATATTTCTTGATGACATTTATGATACGAAATGCAACTGCATGTTTCAAAAGCATCCAATCCTTGAAGTTGTAGCAAAATTACCTCATTACAGAAGATTTTGGAGTTATTCAGACTTTCTTCCTTCGTGGATGAATAATAAATATAACTATAATTTTGACAATTCAATAACGATAATGTAAGTGCAAAAGCATTATAGTCAACATTCAGGTATTTTGTAATAACTTCTTAACCATTAGATGTATCAAAATTATGATATATGAGAAGAATTATAAAAACAGAATCATATTTTGAAGTGAATATATTTTTAAATTTGGCTCACCAAACATTTAGATGGTGGACAATTTTGAATTTATAGCTCATCAATTTTTTAAAATCTAGTCAGCAAAACTGGAAAGAAGAAAACGTCTCAATATTTAATCAGTATAAGCGATAATAAATAATAGATCATGATCTGATAATATGACCTTGCTAGGGTGATAGATATTGTCTTACAATAAAATAATATAATGGTGATCCTCAACTTAAAATTCACATCTCGAACCATAACCAGCCCGTAGGCCATACAATCAGATACAAGGTAACACATATTCTACTCTAAACAATGTAATTTGCATTTTGGTTGTATAATACAAAAAAAAAGTGGGGTCGGTCATTGGCTTTCAATTTGATACGTCCCGTGCCTTTCTGCTGATTGGTGGTTGAAGTTCACTGACCAAACAAAAGTCTGTGCCATACGCCAGTAGTGTATAAGAAAAGTTTCACATACATATACACTTATACCCTGTACACACCGAAAAGTTAATCTTGATCAAGATAATTGAGATTAAATGTACGCACGGAATTGTGGGTAGAAAACTAACTGCGTTAACGCGCTAACATGGTTTGCTGAACGAGATTAAGACGTTAATCGCTGTTAACGTTAATGGAGTTGCGTTCGCACTCCACGGTAATCGAGATCAAGTCGTTAATCGTGATCAACATTTTCGGTGTGAACAGGGTATTACAAAAAAAAAACTTGTTGTAATAAGTCATAATGGATATAATGATAATAATAATAATAATATCTTCGACTTCGAACTGAATTTCTTCAAAGGTTATTACCATTGGCCCGCGGCACTTGAATTTCATTACAAAGTCCCCAAAGATTCGAAAAATCGCTCGGAAGTGAATGTGCTGCACTCTGTTAGCTAACTATACAAGTAAGGGTGTCGATATTCTCTTCTCGTTGTCGGCAAAGTAGGGGACTGCATTCAATGTCACCGATAGAGCAGAGATGGCACTAGTTTCGTGTGTGGCCGTTTTTTCGCTATCACAAAAATCGTTCTATTTTGATACGTTCATTAATTAATAATATACCTGTGGGAAAATTGAGAAAACCGCCTCATCAATAACTGTCTTACTCTATGTCAAAATATTATAGGCACCTGTACTTGCCCACCAACAATTTCACCTATCATGTTGGCTGAACAGAAATAATACAGATTTTAATTTGTTCGCTTCGTCTTTGATTCTGGAATAAGTGCAGTCGTTTTATGATAATCGTCATTAGCAGGGATGATACATGTACGAGATATACCGCCAACTGGGACCTCATTACTATCCAGAACTCATAACACCATGTAAGGTAATTGAAACTAATTATCTACACTAATTAATCGTGGTTTGTTGACACATAGGGGCCTAGTGGGCCTACATGAATGAAAGAAGCCAATCATGCAATAGCAACAAATAGTGTTGTTATTATCATAGCTGGCTACCGAACACATGGGAACAACATGGGTGGGCGGGAGCGGTTATTTGGCAGATACTTTTCTATAGCCAATCTTTGATCATTGTCTCTTCAACGTATTCCACGTATTGTTTTACTTCTAACGTACTTACACGTAACTCTTTATTCTATCATACTATATGATCAAAAAATTGACATGTGATAGATGTGAACGACGTGCAAGTACTTTTTATCAATTAAACCTGTGTTCTGAGGTCAGGTTTTATCGAGTGTAAATATACCGTATACGTCTACCTTTTCAAGTGTATTGTTTTTAGGTTTTTGGTGATGATCAGGGTAAAGTTTTGTGCTGAATGGACAACTAGATGCAGATGGTAATTTTAATGTTCATGCCCTGTCCTCCTAACCCTAACTATCATCTACCACCGTCTAACATAACCCTAAAACAGAACAGATATTTACCGAAGTGAGTACTAGATAAGGTTACCGTCAATTTATACAAATATCATAATAGGTGTAATCAGCTGCCTTCTTTTCTATACGCTCCAAAAAGGGTATAGATCCGACATCACGCATTTTTAACCCCTCCCCCCTTCTAAATACTGAACCTCCCCAAGGCCAAGTTCAATCAACGAATCAAAAACCATCTCCCAAGACAATCAACTACCACTCCCCGAGTGTTGGCGGTGCGAAACTACCGAGCGCTAATACTGGGCGGATATAGAAGACGGTAAATCGGTGCCGCCAACACTCTTCAAATTTACTCCGTCAATCGACGGCATTTCCGGTGCGACCCGCGCATGCACTGTTGCTCTTTGAACCATGCCGTTTACGTTTTATAGCAATGAACGTCAATGTAGCTTATATTTATTCTTCCACGTCGCGGCAGATGTTGCAGACAAGACTAAATGCTTCGTCTGCTACTGACTCACCAACCAATTCAAAACGGCAACATTAATTTGGTGATTAATTAGTGTGGTGGCTATGGCGAGGAACAAATTGCACGACCTTCAGAATATTTTTTAGTCACTCTTTTTTTTGGTTTTGGGGGACGACGAAGTTTATCTGTTGATGAATAATCAACTCGTAAGTGACAAGAATAGTTTGTTTAATGTTAGTAAGAATAGGAAAGACCTATACGCTCAGAATTATTATAAAGATGTTGGAACAAAAATAGCATTTATTTAGGGCGATAAAAATTATGAGTGAAAGCATTGGGAGGGTTAATCATATATGTAGCTTCTGATATCGGTTTTCAAATCACAATGGTATAATGGATCGAATTTTCCCAAGTCAGTATGGCAGCCGACATTTAGCTCATTGCACAAATATATTTAATGAAAAATATAGGCTTCTGTCACATGGCAAATGACAAACAATCGTTACCATATAGCAATACAGCGCGAACTGGTGAATTATCAAAGATTGTGATTGGTTATTATCAGCTGGTGGACATTGTTGTCCGCCTGACTGCCTCTTTTAACAATGAGTGACGTCACTTAACAGAAGCCTATGTATGTTATGATTTGAAAAATAGAATTATTTCACTGGATATAGAGAAAGTGGAACTTTGACTACACAAATTATTTTCCAAACATCCAATGGGTGTTGCGTAAGGGTGATGAAAAGTAATTCTTTATTCTTAAAAACTATACGCATGTAATAAATAAATTGACGTGAAATAAAAATCGAGAAGTCAATATTTAAATCCATTTTTGACATATTCACGCCTACAAACGAGGTCGAAAATATTAGGTGAAAATTATAATAATATACATAGGTGATTTTATTATAACTATATATATATATATATATATATATATATATATATATATATATATATATATATATATATATATATATATATATATATATATATATATATGTATATATATATATATATATATATATATATATATATATATATATATATATATATATATATATATATAAATGATACATTATAAATAAAGCAGCATATATTATAAATGGGATGGCTGAATCTCTACCCCTTGGAAAGTCGTCACTCGTTTAAGTCGTCACTCAGAAAGTCGGTTCTTATATATAATTAAATGTATTTATTGCATCTCTACCCCTCGGAATGTCTGTTCCGTGGAAACTCGTCCCCCGCTATTTAAATATACGAAAACAATTACTGAAACTGGGTTCTGTGGAAAGTCTTCCCCACCCAAGGTCGTCACCAATAATATTACATCTCTCGTTGCCACGAGTGTTCCGACTGAAATCTGTTTCAGTAATTTTGTGAAGCGACTATATATATGAACACGTGTATTTAGATTCCAGTCGGAACACTCGTGGCAACGAGAGATGTAATATTATTGGTGACGACCTTGGGTGGGGAAGACTTTCCACAGAACCCAGTTTCAGTAACTGTTTTCGTATATTTAAATAGCGGGGACGAGTTTCCATGGAACAGACATTTCGAGGGGTAGAGATGCAATTAATACATTTAATTATATATAAGAACCGACTTTCTGAGTGACGACTTAAACGAGTGACGACTTTCCAAGAGGTAGGGATTCAGGCAACCCATTATAAATACCGGCACAGTAGCTGAGTGGTTATAGCTCACTTGCTTCGTGTGATCCGGAAGGTGAAGGGACATATCGGACCCGGTTCGATCCCCGCCACCGTCCATCTTTACATGGTTTTTTCGTGGTTTCCCTCTGTAGTCTAGTCTAATGCCGGGATGGTTCCCACAATATAGGCCACGACCGCTTCCTACTATCCTTCCCACTACCCATAAAAAAACCTTCATCCCATCATCTCATTAATCATTCATCCGCCAATAGATCTTAGTAATCATTACAGTGCGTCGTTAAAACCCAATATAAAAAAAAAAAATAAAAAAAAATATTATAAATCACATCAATAAATATAGAATCATGTACAGACCAGATATTACCTTTTGTTTACCAAGTGTTTTATGACACAAACCCTAGGGTTAGCGTGTGGATATTGGCTATAGCGGAGGCCCGCGGTTCAAGACAGACTGCCATAGCGTGCTCGCGGATAGGCATGTAGTCGATCTATTAGCTGCTTATTGGAGGACAAAGATAACTGAATGAACCTGGTATAATCTTGCCAATAAAACTAGCTATAGTAATAGATTAGAAGACATGCAATTGTCGAGTTAATCAATAAAAGCGAAATGTCAAGCACCGATAGGTACGTGCAGTTCGCGTGTTCATGTCTTGTTCGTTGTTGCAATTTGTTGGAGAGAAAATAAAAGGGGTTGTAAATATTGTCTTAGTTTGATATTTAGGTATATTGGGAGAGAGGTTTTATTTGGCGATATGTTGAAATGATTTTTAGAGGGTTGAAAGTTTGTTTCTGTGGGAGAGAGAAAACGAGGGAAATTAATGACATTTATCTGCTTTTGACATATTAATATATTTTGATTTACTGCGTATATCTGATAGTTTTTATTTTATTAATCTTTGTCAACGACCCTATGCCTTATACAGGATTCGAACCCACTTTCTACTTGACCAAGAATCTAAAGCAGTGGCTTTAAGCTGAACATGAGCCACTGGGGCCGGCTCTTTTCATTAGCAATGTGCTGGAAATGATTCTGAAGAATTACAAGATTGATTAATGATTTGAGGAAGGAGGGCGAGGGGGGGGGGAATTGACTCCTGTACAGTATGTAAAAAAAAAAGCTTCCAACACATTTTGAGCTAAAATAGCACCATGAAAACTAATTTATGCTAGCTATACTGGTACTGACATAATATATATATATATATATATATATATATATATATATATATATATATATATATATATATATATATATATATTATTTACTGATGTACGGTTTTTCAGTGTATCGTAATATATTTTAGAAACACTCGCTCGAACCAACTTACAATAGGAATTCCACGATATGATTTCAAAAAAGAAATTTGTTGTATAGGCCTAACTCATTCAAGATCTTTAATACGGCTGCCTATACGACAAGTCAAGTTTGTTTTATGAGCATGCAATGTTTGCTGTGTGTACAAAGTGTGGGTGGTTGCAATCTAATGTTTTTCTCTGGATGGGTGGTACTGGTATACGACTTGTACTCGAGGCCTCTCTACAAGAGGATGAAAGTTAATGGCGCATTGACGAGGCAAGTCGGAATGGGCGTCCGTCTTGTCGTCGCCATACGGCTAATGCATACTGGACGTCTTGCCCTCTCTCTCTATATATCTGCCTCTAGCTCTCTCGCACTGATCCATATACTCCCGATGGACCGACTCGGGGACTCCAAGAAGTCTGAGGGGATGTCATTTCCTCGGTCATTTCTTATCGTTTATTCTGACGACCCGAGGAACTTCGTCAGCGGCGATACTCGAGGCGACACGTGACTGGAAAAGTCAATCTTATGTTCACTGAAAGAATGCGTTCTATAGTGTACAGTCAGCGAATAAAGAATAATGGAAAGTTAGATGACGATCCACTGCTACAGTAGAATGAAAAAAAAAATGTGAGTCAGAAAAAATGTGCAGAATGTATTATTATTATTTTCATCCAATAAATGTACATTATTACAAGACATTTTTCGCTCTTGAGTGTCCACAAAACCCATTGAGGGTTTGCCTGTGGAATAAAGTAATAATACTCTCTTCAAAGAACTCATCTTCTTTTACATGAATAAATAATATCTAAAAGTCACGTTTAACTAGCGAATTAACTCACATCAAATAAGAATGAACTAATAATTTCTGAGCCATGGTTTTATCGTTTTTATACACTATACTTTTCACATAGTCCTATGTGTACAATTTTAATGTGCGTTCGTAGTAGATGTGATAATTATCAGAATTAACCCACAACGTTGATAATTTGAATGTTAGATATATTCTATATTCCATTCCATATAAAATTTAGTGAGATCATTTTAATAAGTTCTCATTGTTTCTATCAAAGTATATTAATTATCTTTGCGAGTTATTACAAAAACTGATATATACATAACTGAATAAACTAAGGCCCGATACAAAATACAAAATACAATCAGTGAAAATATAAGTATAGTATAGATGCAGCCCTGGTGATAATTTTTATCTATTTATTTATTTTTCAGCCATTTGTTAACGGTCGATACATTTCAAACGTACACTGTGTAAACCACACTTAACTGCCAGTTAAAGCTAATCCCATGATAGTAATTCCAGCCCCAAACCGACATGCGTACCATTCAGTTTAGTTTCGACAGTGACGCTGTCATCTTGCAACCGAACTAAATGAGTGAAATAAATGAGATTAAATGAATAAGCCTACACAATCCTAGATCTTTGACACGACAAAGCAATTGAAGCTGAATTAAATCGTGAATCATATTTTATTACTACAAACATTCGTCACTATGAGATTTATTTAACCCTTGCTTGACTTGACCATGTTGAAAGAGAAAATCTGCGACACTAGGGTATCGAACCAGATGCCTCCATGACCATACTGAGTATTTCGCATGAGTCTTTTCGTGTATGAATATAATGTAAGATAACTCAACATAGAATATGACTGTTTTTCTTCTGTGTAATGCTTTACTAAGAAGTGCCTGTACTGTATGCTAAGTATACTTACCATGGGAATCAGTCCTTTTTATATTTATTTTAAGGGAATGAGTAATTTATTTTTTATTATCTCCATGTGTGGTTATTCCATTTCATATTTGTCATGTAATTGTTTAATGAGAATAAAAAACATGTTGAAATTGAAATTGAAATTGAATTGAGTAGCAATTACACTTTTGTGGTATGAGCGAAATTAGGTGAGACGACGGCAAGTGGTATTTTGCAGTCAGATCTGTGTATTTGTAACTGATACATTACTGTTGTTGTTGTTTTTATTGCACGCAACCTAAATTAAGCTATATCGAACTACGAACTCAAAATCTAACCAACCTATATGAACTGAATTCATCTAAAAATAATCTATAGGCCTACTCTACACTCTCTATTCTGTACTCAACATGAACGCTGAACCGTCACTCAGCTCACCGGGGTTCGATTCCCGCCATGGTCGACCTTTTTTTTGATAGAGGTTTTTCGTGGTTTCCGTCGTCCAGGTTCATACTGGGATAGTTCCCTAACAACAAAGCACGACAGACCCTTGTCACTATTCATTCTAAAACCACTAATGAACGACACGTAATAAGTGACGTTTATCTCAACTCCCGTCATCTCATTCATCATTCACCGATGTCGATAGATCTTGGGCATCAGTAGATTACGTCAATAAACCAAATTGAATGAAAAGTAGCCTATTTGAATAAAGACGGATGATATGCTATAGAATATAAAAGAAATATCATAAATCAATTGTCTATGAAAATCCGTTTGGAACCATATAATTATAATATATTCTTCGTATGTGAAGGATCATCCCAACTTGAACATTTTCTCTAATAAGAATTCAGAATTCAGAATTCGTAATTTGAATTCATAGTAAGGGTATATTGTATTTAATTTTATTACACAAGAGAGAATGATGAAGCAATTTCATATAAACAGAGGAAATTAAATTATCATCTGCGTAATTTGTTTGTAGCTCTGCTTGTGTGCTCCACATGCAAAACTTAGTAACTGGTTTTAACATTTTTCTTTCAATATTTATGTACCACATCAGAATACAAAACTGTCTGCGAACGAAATCGTTCAAATCATTTTAAAGACGAATTATTTTCAAAGTGTAAAATATAAGTTCCATAAGAAAAAAAATGTCAAACAAATATCAGTGTCTTGGCCGATCTTCAAATAATAATTCAACAGTATTTTCTTTCGCTTTCTTTATTATTGTCAAGACAAAAACATAAGCATTATAAGCGTACAGAGGTCACAGTTGGATCAAGCTATCAGTTAGGATCAAGCAAACTGAAAAATTATACAAGAAATATACATGTATATAATATATATGAATATGTTTCCTTCAAAAGTCCTGTCAATCTATATATTCAAAATATTAACAACTGAAAAATGGCAAAATGATAACTAATTCCAAACCTATAAATTACTCTCACCTATAAAAATAATATCAGAATATTAAACCAGCCCTCCAGTCTATATAATTATAATTGAAATTCAACATATTCCCTAATCCCTATATAAATTTTTTCCTTACAACTAAACCATTCTATTTTATCGTCCGTCCTAAAGAAGTGTTTCCTCCGATGTGCTGTTTCCGAGGCGAATAGGTTCCGGTGAGAATCGTGTCCGAGGAAGTCGATTGTTGGCGGGCTATGCGTGGTGACGTCACTTGACGGATATTGCAGTGAGTGCTAATAAGGAATCGTGTCGGCGCCGGAAAAGCGCATGCCGAGTTATGCAGTTTTCAAGTTTTTTTTTTAAATAGTGTGGTTGTCTATAATAATTAATACCGTTGATGTGTAGGAGCGAAAGTATGAGTGAAAACTGTTTTTTTTTTCATATATTTATTCAAACCCTACCAACAGGTAGGTTATATGGGGATATGATATGATATAAATATAATTTAAAAAAAAACATGAATATGAATATAAACATGATATCATGATATGATGATAATGAAACTATATATAGTGATTTTATTTATTTGGGCTTAAAACACACGCACTGTAGGCCTACCGATGACTGCGATCTATTGGCGTCGGTGAATAATATGTCGGATGATTGGATGATGAAATGAAAGGTTATTTCATTGGGTGTTTCCATTGAGTAGGAGTGAATATGTGAACTGTTTTTTCTTATTAATATTCAAACCCCACCAACAGCTAGGTTATATAGGGGTACGAATGGCAATAATGAAAATACATCAAGTGAAACTATATGATTACCGGTATATATGTAATGTGAAACCAAGTTTACGAAATAAGTGAAAGACTTTTATCTGCTGCGGAAAATTATGGGCACAGACAGCGCAGTCCTAGTGTTAAAGTTCATTGGTTTCAAATAATTGAAATGGGGTGGTAAGATCGCCCTTGTGGTGCCCCGTCTAAACGATCCTATCTTTCATCCATAGCCTCGATTGGGGAATAAGGATTCTGTATCACGTTTCGATGTTATTAAAAAAAAAAAATCCCTATGCCTTATACGGGACTCGAATCCACGCCCAACGTGACTTCAGTTTCTAAAGTGATGCCTTAGTTGACTACAGAGGGCGGCAACTGTGTTTTTTTATTTTTGGTATGCACGTAATCCACGAAAGAAGAAGGTGCGAACCACCCGCGCGATAGTGGTGTGTGATAAGAGGGCCGGTCTCCATAGAAACCGCAGTCACTCGCAGGTACAGATAATAATTTCTAATCAGTATCGATTAAAGTGATACAATTATTTTAATATACAAGCAGGACTTGAATTGGCACGTATAATTTCAAAAATACACATATAGCGACGCACTTTTCAAAGTCATTTTTGTCCATTTTCATCAGAAGGCCTACTGAAATGATCGAAAATAGATTTGAAAAATCTTTTCTATATGTTTTACGACAAATTCCATATCTCTTCAATATTGAACACTTTCAGGTTTTCATACATTCTACGTGGTTTTTACTCTTTAAAATTTCAAAAGAGATGATTATATTCTTCACACCAACATAGAATGTTTTCATTTATACACGCATTTCTGTCCAGTTTCGAAACCGGGACAACCCATCTCCATTTCTCAGTAGACCCATAATGTTGACTTCCATGGTGAAAAATATTCTGAAATGACCTTTGAACTTACGAATTAGAAATGTCCTAACTATATACAATTTCAGAGATTATAGTGTGATAGTGATAATTCTTACTAATAGGATATTGATAGTTATTATATTATAAGTAGGCCTACACGTGGCTCTCATAGACCGGTATTGTAATTTTGATATCTCAATTTGGAGATATTTTGATATGGTATTGTGAATTTTGTATCACAAAAAAATGTACCTCACTTAATTCTAGCCAGAACATACACTAACTAATTAGATGAGCGAAGCGAAGACTCAATTTTATAGGTAAAACCTAGGCCTACTAAAAAAAAACGTTTTTTGGGGGGGGGGGGGGAGGATGGTTTTAAACTCACAAAAAACATGTGTCATCATCTAACTCGATATACTGTACAGTTTCAGAGGTGCAATCGGTTTAACTACTTTTGAGCAAAATAATTTCGAAATTTTGAAAACGCTCATGAGAATCAACCCACAGAATAATATATGGAAAAATAGTAACTCCGAATATACTTGACTTAATAATAAAGGTTCTTTGTGCAGGAATTACCAGAGTATATGGAAGTATATCGCTCTTACTGGCAGTTGAGTGTTAGTTGTTTTCACTATCTTTTAGAATGAGTCTAACTGGCCTTGGTAAAAGACGTGACCTTAGAGAATTAAGGAATTCATATATTTGAATTTTAGACGTATATAATTAGGCTGGTCATGCACGTATATACATTTGTCCAATACCCTGAAATACAACAAACAAAATGTTAATAATACTTTAGGCATCTCTTTTCTATAACTCCGATCCTTTCATTTAATTCCCTTTGAACTCATGACTAATGGAGTGAGCGGCTTGGTAAATCAGTACTAATTATTCTTCTGTCGTTCATTGAAATGCCCACCCAGTTCGTGAGATTTTACATATTGGCGTCAGAACTTGGGAAGCGCCAGGTTCCATACAAATGAGATTAAACAGAAGCGCTTTCCAATCTCTTATATACGAAAAGCCAGTTGTTGTCAGCTTTAATCATAACTGGAGAATTATTCAAGAGGCACTTGAGACGTAATAACAAGGGAATTCAAGAATAGGATAAGTTGACGATTAAAAGTATCCAATGAGAATGAGAGCAAGCATCAGTGATTAGTATTATACTTGTCCACGAGAGATGAAGATTTATAACGACCGTCTTATCTATCTCGCAGCGTTAGCGCACGGGTGGTTCGCGCCTTCGTCTTTCGTGAATATTTCAATATATATATATATATATATATATATATATATATATATATATATATATATATATATATATATATATATATATACATATATATATATATAACGACCACATGTAAATATAAAGAACTGAATTTGACATGCATTACTGATTTTTATGGTTTATAATATGGATTTTATTACTTCACCCGTATTGGTTAAATACCAAATATACGATAGACGCTACATAATTATTATTTATTTCTCACGTCTTCACACCGATGTATAATATGTTTGGGTCTATGCCCTCAATGAATTGCCAGGAGTATAGTGTCACGTTTTTTTGAAAATGATTTATTTAAATATGGATCGTAAATGACAAAAAGAATAAAGCCAACTACTTACGGTTAACCGGAGGCAAGCATTTTTTTCTTTGTGCCAGAGATTTTAAATTGGTGTGTTTGTTTCTTTTACAAGTTTTTTTCAACATACAATATTATAATATACGAATTAGGAAAACTATGAAATGTCAAGTTAGTTTATGACGAGTATAGGCCTACCCGTCATGTCACTAAATCGCCTAATTTATCAATTTATTTTACTGCTTTTTCTTTACATTTTGTATACGTATATATAGGCCTATAGTTATACCAAATGATACTTTTCATCAAATCAGATTCAAATTTCATTTTTTTCTGTGAGAACCTTTTCCCGATCACATTACGATTTTGCTCATATACTGGTGCACTCTCCGATGGCTGAGCTATGTCATAATGAAACTCATATTCAGAGAAACTTACACGTAGACCCTATAAGAAACTTCACCTCACTGATAAAATAATGAACAAATATAGGTAAATAAATAATAATGATAGAAACAAAATTATCATTCTTCTATAAGGAAATGACCTCGCTGTCGATGTGCCTTAAAACCCCAATATTCATTCAGGAAATAATTTGCTTTCATACGGTTTCATATCTTTCTAAATACGCGTATTGGATTCACTTTGTTTGTATATGAATCACATAATGAACACAAATTGTCACGATCGCATGCATATGGATTTCTCATTACGAGTTTCATCAGCGAAAATTCTCATTCTTCGTTAAACACATCCATAATAATAATTATCATAATGACGAGTCAATTTTTCTGTCAAGAAAATCTTTTGTGAAATCGATGAAATCACCCATCAAGAGATTCCGTCCGTGTGGTTCTGCAATACGGGATGCATAAAAGGTGAAGTCAAGGTTTCGGTATGTAGGATGTCCGACGATGTCTAGTACCAAACAACAATGTAAAACTCTTTGTTCGACATTCAACAGAAATTATTACTCAAGTGGTAACAAATTATTTAATATAGGCCTTACTATATACGTGTATTTTCTAGTTCAAGAAGAAGTGTGGGTTTTACTTTTCACGCTTCTTCCAAGAAACAAATGACCAATAATCGTGACAATAAGCAATACAGGGAACTGGGAAAGTAACATGAGGTTGTGATTAGTTAATTAATATCAATTGAGGGATGTTATAGTCCATCTTTTATAACAATTATAGTGAATTAGAAAAGGTTTCTTTTGTAAACACAAATTGCTCACAGTCGTTGCCTATAGCGATACAGCGGGCTGTATGGGCAACAATGGAATTGTACTAAATGGTATCTCTGTTTGCTTACCCACACATACTCACCATATCATTGGATTCAGATATTTATTTTGATGTTTTTAATTTTATATTATCGTTATTAAATAATTGTCATTATTATTAGTATCGCTATCCCAGTATCATTATTATTTTTATTTTTTTGAATAACATCGAAACTTGATACAAAATCATTGTTCCCCAATCAAGGCAATGGATGAAAGATAGGATCGTTTGGACGGGGCACCACAGGGGCGATCTTACCACCCCATTTTGATTATTATCATTATTATTACGTATTATCATTAAATATTAAATAGTGAACAAAAATATATTAAAATCTATTAAAATATGCTGTCTAAAATGTTCTGGATGAGTATAATCCACGAGCACTCATGAGAGTAGAAGCCTCTCGTAATCTCCAAATTTGTGGGAAGTTTCACAATTCTTTGTTTAACAATGTTACATTTGGATGCGGTATTACCAAGTCCAGTTAGCAGTTATCTGAGAGTTGGTGAAAACAAATATCACAGGTAACCATGGTGAAAAAAAATTTTATCTGCCAGTTGGAGCTACTCCCATATTGGTAATACCGGGCCTTATACAAATAAAATACATTCGTCGCATACAGTTTTATAAAAAAACAACAGATATAATCTGACAATATAGAATCAGTCAACATGTATTTCCATTTGTGTATTGTGTAATTCACTTTGGCCTACCGTAAATCGAATTAAAATCACCTTCTACATATTTATAATTGTATCTATGGAGTTGAATTAGGCCGGATTGCACGAACTCTTCATAAGTAACCAAAAGCGATAAAAAGTTAATTCGCCAAGTATTGATTAGTTCACTAATCATCGGTTCATACAATCAGTTCTTTCCGCAGTTTTTTAATTTGTATATTCAGTCGATCATACAATGAAAAAAGAAATTAAAAAAAATGTTTTTTTTTTTAATAAATATGTTCACCATATTGAGAGCCTGTTTGCTATTTTATAAACGGCAGTTGCAGTTGGTGTAGAGAAGTGCTATAATAAAAGCTTTGTATAAAACTGTGTATATAATTTGTACACCTCTCTGGGTCATTGATCAAATGCAATCGTATTGTTTTTATAGACATGAAAGATGCAAGTAGAATACAAACATCTTCATTGATTAATTTGTTATCTGTAAAAAGGTATGCCTCATCTTTATAATGCTCTTAATCTAGTTGATACGGTGCCAAAAGAAGGAAGGAGGTTGTACTTGTATAATATTTATATTCATGAAAGAAGATCGTCTACCATTAAGAACCAATTAAATAATTGGTAATTACATAATCTCACTGCAACTTCAAGGATTTGAAACCTCTGAAAGATGCAGATGCGTTTCTTAAAAGAATCCCAATTTCCTAAAATATTACATCTATAGTTGATATTTGTGTTGTCTTGAGTGGACGACATTTTTCTTTATAGTGTTGGAATGAATGACTAATAATAATGATATGATTGGTTAATACCAACTGGTAGACATTGTTGTCCGTCTTTTCTAACAATGAGTGATCGTCACTGAGAGAAACTTATACCTTAGAGGTACCGACTATCCTATCTGACCGGAAATAAGATATGTGTCATGCTTCAACGGCAAGGGTTATAAGTTTCATAGCCTTCCTATATCTGTGTTTCAGGCCAGATATAATAGGTTTATTGAGTTAAAAAACTTTCAAGCAAAAATCAAAACCTATTGGGTAAAAACCTTTCAGAAAAAAGTTTGGATGAATTCGATTATACATTTGTTAGTTTGAATTGATTTCGCTTGATTCAGGTTTTAAAAACGTCCGCATGGAGTGACGATGTCCGATGATTCAGTACGTATACTGTTCTGTCTTCTACAATTTAAAATGAAACAGATTTACTCTTCACCAGTCCCCCATTTGTACAACCTTCTTGATATCACCCATAACACTCAACTGATTGTGCCTCTAATGAAGTTGCTCTAAATGATTCTTCAGCGCCATTATTAGATCATTAGTGATTTGTTTTTCACTGCCACTGGTGTGCAAGCAAGGCATTTCCGTTAATGTCTGTACTAGCTCTACGTGACCGTGCCAAGGGACCTCGTCGGGGGTGACGATGACGTCATTCCGTGCGGGGTTTCCATTGACTCCCACGGTGGCGCCTGGCGCCTGAGCGATGCATCACCTTCACCTTCTTTTCAGACGTTACATGTTGAGGATTATTTAATTCACTAGAACAATAATCTAGATCTCTCCTTTATAGGCCTTCCCACATTACATACCGTAGATATATTTTAATTTCTCCCCTTTTATGGATATTAAATTTGTCTCCCCTGTAATATAATTTTCTGTTTCAATTTTGTTTTTCATATTTTTGTTCTTCGTAAGCAGTATTTCTGTAAATTAGTATAATTTTTTTTTCTTCATTCGCATTTGATAATTGTCAGTTGACAAAATTTAGTATGTATTGTAATTATTCATTGTTCACCACTATAGTCGTTGTGTTTGTTTAATTCGGTATATTATTTTATTATTCTATACAGACAAAAGCCTTTCAATTAAAGGTTTTGTAGATCTTTTTGAGAGTGTCAATGTATTGTTTTTCTTGCTTGTGACAATAAAGAAAAAAAAGATGAAAGACGAATGTATTGCATCCACGATGGTACGATAGACAGAATCTTCTACCAACAACAAACACAAATAAGACCGTTCTGTATTGATGCAGTATTTTTAAGGTTTTATGATATTTCAGGACGCGATTGATGATGAGAAGAATACGTTGCGAGAGAATATATGAGAAAAATCATTCATTTATTCATGATGGCTATTGTTTGTTTTGATGAAAAATGACCATGAAGGTCCAGTTTACTATATTTTTATGAGCTTACTATATTTTTATGATTTTTATGATTGTTTTGATATTATATATATTTTTTTTTTCATTTTTTTTTTTTCATTTTTATGAGAAAAATCATTCATTTATTCATGATGACAATTGTTTATTTTGATGAAAAATGACCATGAAGGTCCAGCTTACTATAACTTTGGAATTATAATTATCAAAAGTGAAAATGGTTAATGAAATTGTGGTAATAAAATCGAAAACTTGAGTGGTATTGATAAAAAGTTGATGATGAATCGCTAAATGACCTCGCTGTCGATGCGCCTCAAAACCCTAATATTCATTCATTCAAGAAAAATGATTCAGAATTGAATTTAAAGTTGATTTAAGAAGCGTTGAATTAATATTTAATTACTATTCACTTGAATTTTTACAATTTTCAATTTGGTAGACGGATATGAAATTACAAATATACCTTTTCTATTTATTAATTTATTTATTAACATCGAAATCCTAATGTACTGTCAATAATTATTTATCAGCAATCAAGGTTATTTAGATGAATTAGTAATACTTTGAAGCGGCTTCTCTTGGTTATTTTAAGGCTTCGAGGCGGTCTTGTCACCAATATAAATAATTATCTGTCGACTATTTTAAATTAAATACAATGAACTTTGACACCAGGACTGCGCTGACTGTGTGTGTGTGTGTGTGTGTGTGTTACTTTTTCGCCGCAGATGAAAGTTTTTCATTTTCAAAAAGTCCGGAATGCATTCATTATGAGTATATAAAACGAGGTAAATAAATCGTTTTTCTTATTTATTCGATATAATTGAAGATCGTGGACAATTGGTAGTAGCATTTGGTATTGGCAGACTGTGGGAAACTATCTAAAACCACGCCAGGATGTATAAAAACGAGTGTTTGTTTGTCTTGAAAATGCATTTCGCTGAGATTCAAATCTTCTCTCCCAGTGTTTGAATTTCTTGAATTGAATGTGTATTGATCTTGAAATGAAGTAATGTAACAAAGTACTTCAGCGTACTTGAGACGTTGACCATTCTGTCCATTCCTATCCTATACTCATACATCGAAACTTCTGTCTATTAGTCTCTTCTCACTGATATCGGAACGGCCGAGCGTTTGTGCTGAAGGCTACGAAAGAGACGGTCAATCGGCAACGTCAACAATTCTTGTGCTCGTTAGAGAACGTTGGTTGGTTATCTCAAAACTGTTGACAAAAAATAATTACAACAATTAAAATCCCAATTCAGTACGCCTATGCCCTATGGCAATTAGAAATTAGAAAATAGTGAAGAACAACATCGTCTGAAGTCATAACCAGTTTCATTCGAAGTAATCTAGATTTATCCTCGGTAAATTCACATTATTTTTTGCACTATATTTTGATTTGTTGTTTGATAAATTGTAAAACAGTGATTGATAAATCTTTTGAAGTTAAAGATACACCGCCTAGATATAAGCGAACTTCTTTTATCGACCTGATTTATACCTTCGTAGCCTTGACGAGAGTTCCGTCTCTCGCAGCACTAGAGCCGTAATAACTCCTCCTCACCACATCGCCCCTGTGGCCTAATGGATAAGGCATCGGCCTCCTAAGCCGGGGATTGTGGGTTCGAGTCCCACCAGGGGTACACCTATTTTGTTTTTGTTATTTCTATAATTTGATTAGTTTTCTTCACACATATTTATGTAATGTATCTACTTGATTGTTACATTCACGAGAGTAAGGTTTTAATCGAAGGGTATTGATCGTATTAGCTGGAATTCCTGAGGTAGGGGCCTATAGATTTTACTATTCTTTTTTATACCGTATTCAATTATTGTAGAGCACGATACATTTTGATAATGAGATGCGCGTAGAAGCAGACATTATACCTCGAATTATTTTCCAAATTTTACAACAAATGAATTATTCACCAATTATTATTTCCTTGCATCAATAATGTTCTGAATATTTATTTCAGTGCTTTTTTATTACACTATTCATTAATTTTTTCTTTGTAATTGATTTAATTTGTATTGTTATTGTTATTATGATTCTTTGAAAACCATATTATAGTATAGTCATTATTTTAATATATAAAAATTATGCGCTGATACAGTGATTTGTAACTATTGATAAAAAGGAAGAACGACTTTACATTAATGATAGTATAAATTGGGATGATTAATTAAAATTGATAAGGCTTTTTTATCTCAGTTTTCTGCTCAATTCACTATTTGTTATTTATTTTTGTTTGTAAAAAAGCATACACATTAAAGCCTACGTTGGTATTTCATTTTTTAAATTTAGTCCTAAATTGGTATTTATTATTTTAAATTCAAGTTTCCACTTCGAACAACGAAGACGCGAATCTGCCAAATCAAGTATTCAAGTCAAGTCAAGTAACGTTTTATTTCACCTGTAAATACATTATATAATAACATAATCAGTAATCACTCACTTATATGTATGGGCTGGGTGCCTTACAAGTATTGAAATACGTTCAGTTTAAAATGAAAATGAATTTGAAAAGTAATCATTGTTAAAAGTGTGACAAACGAAATTGGATACCTATATCGACGAACCAATTTTTTAAACATGTTTTTCAAATCTCGAGTTTTTAATAACACACTTATACTGATTAATCCAATGTTGGTGTAAAAATGGACGACTTTATTATTCATTATTATCAGTAGCAGTAGTAATAGTATTATTATTATTATTACAGTTCGTCCATCCATGTCGTTATGCCCCTTCAATTGCTTCCACTCAATACATTCTGGTCATTTCCTAATGACATTGAGCTTCCAGTTTCCCTTCCAGTTTCCATTTCCAGGGTGATATAAAATGTCATTTCACTCTCGATTACTCTCATCACATGTCAACAACGACCATATTGAGCAAATAACCGAAATACACGAGTCAACATCGCGGTCCATTAACCCACTAGAACTAGGGTAAATGAATATCATTCAAGTTTATTAATAATACGTTTATACTTATCTATAAATATGACCGTGTGCTGTTTTTCTTGGCGCATGGTAGAACAAGAGCAATATTAATTGCATTTTTAAAGTCAGGATATCCGGAACATGAAGATACCCCCCCTCCCCTCTCCCCTCTCCTCCTCCTCCATCTTCACCTCTCATAGAAATTATCAGTTCGTCAAATCATCAAGTCATATAGGTGATTAGGCATTAAGACTAGGGAGAAAAGGCTATGGAAGAATTGGTGCATGTAAAACCTATAAGAATACAAAGGTGAGGGGAAATAAAGTATATAGACCTAAGCCTATTAAAAAGCATTATATTAAATCAATAATAGCCGCCTCCGTAGCTCGGTCAACTATCGCTCTGCGTTAGGAACTGGATTCAGGTCGGACGTAGGTTCGAGCCTCGAATAAGGCATGGGTTTTTTAATCGATCCTTTCACTTATCATCACTTCATTGCTTCATCGTACCCCCGTATAACCTAGCTGTTGGTGGGGTCGTTTAGCGGCATTTAAAATATTAATAATGTTTAGCAAGCTAAGCATTTGAATTGTGTTGAAATTGAAATTGTCCATCCTTTAAAAATCCCTATACTCTCTAACAAATGCTAATGGTCAGTTGTACCCTAATTTACTGTACCCTAATTTTTGCTTCAATGGTCCCCTTCTACGCAGGCCTGGTTACACTAGATTTAGCGGGCCATCGAAGACACTCTGAAAGTTGCGGGCTATCGAAGTGAAAATTTGACCATCGAATAAAATGTTGCACACAAATGTATGCAGGCTCGAAGGAACGTTGAAGGGTGCGGGGTCGTCAGATGGTATATATTGGCCGTGAAATGAAAACCCAATCCTTACCCTCACTTGCCTTGCACTTGCGGACACCTGTCGCGTTTTACTCTCGCCCACTTTATATTGACCTACCCATGTTTTTCGGTTATTCTTCTGAGACTTCTGTCGTCTTTTTTTCCTCGCCCTTTCGTTGATGATTATTGTTGGCCTAATAACCCCACTAACAGCTAGGTTATTTGTGGAAAAGAATCATCGGGTCAACGGTGACTTAGAAGCAGTACCTTAGTTGCCTGAGCTACAGAGGGCGTCTTCCCGCTATTTTTTACGATAACCTATAAAATTACCACCATCATCATAGAATCAGTTATTGCCCAATCTTCAAGTCTTCATCATCATCTCATAATTTGAAGACATACCTTTCCGGATTACAGTTGATACAATTATTAATATTATTATTTCAATATTTCTTGATATTTATACACAATACTATTCGTTTATAGGCCTATCAATTTATATAAATAAATAGCTGAAACCATTTCGGTAACTTTTCATCTAACTCGACAGCTGCTGTGCAAATGTAGGCCTCTTGAACTATAACTCTCATCTCAACGAAGGAGTGAGGGTGAGAAAGGGAGGGAGGGGGTGGGGGAGGGGGGGGGAGGGTGATCAAGCAGATGCTTTAGATTATTATTAACTGCCATTAAATACAGGATCTCGCGTATTACAACGTGAATCGATTTAACAATATGTTATGAAAGGGGGTTCATTGATAGGGTCAATCAACCAATGAAATGCGAGAACACTTTTGTTTCATTGTTGTCAAGTTTTTCACCGTTGTTTTCACTCGGCTGGTGAGTCAGGTGATCGATATGGAATATTATAACTGAGTCACGTTAGGAGTAGGTTATGGTCGTATTGCGTAAAACTACCTTTACCTTTTGTATATAATACTGCTATCTACGAGAGATGAAGGTTCGAACCATCCGTGCGGTAATGGTGTGGGATAGGTGGGACTAGCGATAGGAAACTTCAGACTCTCGTATAGATCTGTTTATACCTGATCACTAATCCATATCCGTGATGGATTTCAACTGTTGATTGTTTGCATGAGTATACAGAGAGAGAATATTTTATTGGTGGCTGTTTATCGAAGAGATAATTGACCAGAAATTCTAACCTATTCGAAAAAAAATTGTATTTTCAATTTCGGAATTGAGTACATGTTGGAATTTTGAAAAAAAAAAGATTGATAGCTCATATGGTAAAGATGGATTGATACGATTATTCAAGTTGATCGAAGCATCAGCATTGCTATCAAATATTAAGTGAATTTTATTGAAATTAAGTAATAAGTAATATGAGTTTAAAATAGCTTACATAATGTGAATGAAGTGAATTATATGATTGGTTAAAAAGAAAGCACGTTCAGAGTAAGAGCGAATTGTGGCGCTTTCCAAAGTGGCTATAGTAGTGGCTCTGTGGCTATAGTTGTGCCAAATATAATACAATTTTCAATCTGAGAACAGCTTCAAAATCACTGCAACTTTCACTAAAAATGTAGATACAATTTTCGTTGGAGAAAAAAAATAACCCCAACTGTATAGCTGCTACAAAGCTGATTGAAAAATGGCAGTGTATTGTATTCACTATTTAGCAATAATTATTGACAACGAAATGCTGGAAAAAATATATTTCTCGATTAGCGGTAATCGATGGAAAAAAATCGGAGCACTAATCTACAAATTTCAAACACTAAAATGAGTATTATCTAAACCAAACACTCAACTTGTGTATCATGCATTAGTGCAATCAAATATTCAACACGTTTTACTAGTTTTAGGTTGATAAGCGCCTTATAGATAGATATACCTACCTCAAAGTGTATGGGGAGCCTAAAAGCAATGCAAACAAAAACACAAAACTTGGTATCCTATGCCTACTAGAGGGGATTGCGTAGGTCCACAGGCCCACATGTATAGCCTATAGCGTCCACATAATCGTACAATAACTTTTCGATCGAATTGATTAATTGTAGGAAATCGATTCGTATTTAATTTAAAGAAATATCTTTCTAAAATACTGCATTTCTTTCCATAGTAATATCTATAATTGGTTTCCTTAAACATATGTATAACGATACGTGATGAGGTAAAAAATGAAAATAAATGGTAAGAATTTCGGGAAAAAATATCACTTTACAGATTGAGGAAAACCCAGTAGCTCAGTTGACTAAGGAAATGCTTTAGAAACTGAAGTCACCGTTGGGCGTGGGTTCGAGTCATAAGGCATAGGTTTTAGTAAATGTTCTTTCGATTATCGTCTCTTCCTATAGTTTCATTATCACCTTCTCATTAGTAACCCCAACTCCCAAGTAATCTATAGCTGTTGGTGGGGTCGTTTAGCAAATCGAGCGATTTATGAGCGAATGTATTGAAAGTTTGAAACTTACAGTAATTGTGACATTGTGTGGGGATAATATTTTTCCTGCAAGTTGATGTTTTATTAATTTCAATAATTTTGGGGTACCGGAACACTGAAACTTCAAGTTTCTTCAAGCTTCAACTTCGAGCTTCAAGTTTCTTAGGATTGTTATGGACTTGTTGAAATTTGAAGTTGTTTGTTGAAGTTTTTGTTTATCGACTTTTATCTACTATCAACCAATTCACCATGTCAAACATGTACCACATTATGTAATTGAGGTAATTAATCATTACGTCCGCCTTTTTGCTGAGTATTATTACAGTAATACTTCTTCGACTTATAAACGAAATTTGTGTACAGTTTCAAGATTTTGTACAGATCTAAGAATTTAAAAAAAAATGAAAAGTTTCTTGCTTCGATCAGTTTTACAACAAGCTTTAGTACAGCCTGGATTTAAGTCGTTTTCAAATTCCAGTCCATATTAAAACTCGAGCAACAATTAAAAATAGATGAGATAAGTTTTATCTCACCGAGCTGGACCCAAATTTAAAGATAACGAATGTGTAACTTGACGATAGCGTTCGAAAGGGTTATTGACCAAGTTAACTAACTCATCGATACACCTCACTTGAATTAACTGATCAAAACACCCAAGCGTCAACACTACTCAATACGAGAAACGTCCGTTTTTTGACTACTATTTCTATTTTATATAATAATGAGTAACATATTGAAGTTCGGTTTCTACCCAGCCAGAGTGCGCGCGAAAGCGTCTACATGTGCTCGACCGGCTCCACCGACTACCGAGCTCGATCAATGGCATTCGGTTCATGGCGGCTAAAGAGTAAACATCCACATCCAAGTAGATTCCGAAACCGGGTATGTTTGGGAAAGGCTCCCGCATGGCTGAACCCTCTCCGGACAATATCCCGTTGGTCGTCGCGACACTCTCCCAACACATTTACAAAACACACTTACCACAAATTTACGATTATCCATTATGGATTTAACGTGCGGTTTTAGAATTTTTCGATTACCATTTCCGTTTTTATCGGAATACCGTTTAATAATAATTATCACTTCCTCGTATGCGTAAATAAAGTATACAAATTGATATAATAATTTTTTAAATTATTAGATGAAGTGTCAAATCATTTAACGCCTGTGTTAAGTGTTGATATTGTCATCATGTCAGATTTAGTGATTTGTTTGTGTGAACGCACTAGTCGATTGTTGACGTGCGTGGATATTGACATACTACGAGTGATGCTGAGGACTAGGCGGTGTACGAACAGACCGAGGATCGTATCTCGGATCAGTAATAGTGTGTGGACATATTTAGTGTTGTTGTTATTATTATTAGTTTGTCCATGTGATATCGTTGGATCGCCGACGAGAAAGAGGAATGCCGACGAAACTGTGCGGAGAGAGAAGAGACAGATCATTGGCGATAATGTGGTAAGAAGTTGTTTGTCTCTCTCTCTCTCGATTGAACTCAATTCTATTCTGTTTTACTTTCACATGTGCGTGTTGTAGGTATTTGGACGGATCATGCTCGAGGTTGAATTAAATTATTCATACTTGGCCTATTAAATAGTTTCTGTTCGCCGGCTTTGCTCATGATTATGTGAATTATTATATATATATATATATATATATATATATATATATATATATATATATAAATATATATATATATATATATATATATATATATTTATATATATATATATATATATATATATATATATATATATATATATATATTCTCTAAAAACCTATTGATAGCTTATTTGCTTTTTGTGTCTCGCCGTTATCCATATACTATATAGGCCTACACACTTATTTACAATTATGATGCAATTATAAAATATTAGCTCATGTCAGTGTTAGAGTGGGCATCGATCGGCGTTTTGGGTTGACTCACCAACGCTTGTAGGCCTACCGTACGAAATTGTCCAAGAAGTTCAAAACTCAATAGTAAAAAAAATCTTAGTTTCGTGTGAAATGGACTTATATATTTGTCACCAAGGCGTTTTGACTTGGCTCAGTATTTATTTGAATCAAAAAACGCAAATAATTCAATGTGTCAAATTGTTGAAGAAAATGTTTTAATTCAAGATATAACTATAGGTGTTCATTTTTTTGGCCATGTTTTTATACCTACAGAAAACAAGAACTATTTAGTAGATGCAATATTTATTTGTTGATATATATACAGACAGAAATTTTTTCAACGCCTTTTACTATTGTAAAAAGTAATAGAACCGCGTGTCAAACATCGACATTTTCGAACATAATAAATTTTTACGTAATTGTCAGATTTTAATCTAATTTTGGGCGTTTTAAAATCGACTCGAAGTAGTAAAGTATATCTCAAGTCTGGGTAAACAAGTCCACCCAGCAGAAGAAAACGTGTGTCTAATCATCTCACCCACCAGCATCTCTGATGGGCCTGGACCATGTGCTTTTGATCCCACATGAATTGCAACAACTCGTACCACTTTCTTCGTAAACCTGTATAGCAAGACAGTATACCCCTGGTATCCCCGACACCCGCATTACAGTATTGTATTGTTGATAGTATATATTTATGTGTTGGTTTTTTTAAACTCTTCTATACCGAAACTAATTGACATCCTAATTAATAATTATACTATTTTCACGTACGTTTTAATATTTGAAAATAATTTACAAAAATTACAAAAATATGTTACACAGTATAAAATGTTACCAGATTATAAATATTAAATAAATGCGAGAAATAAGATGCGGTGCGCACAAACAATAAATAGAGTCTTGTAGAAATGAAACAAAAAATATCAAGATACTAAGCACTAACCATTTGTTTCACAAGAAACGAATTTTAAATTATTATGTGGAAACAATATATCGAAAACCAGCCAATGATTCATTGGATGCTATTATTTTCGCTGTCGCTTTTTTTTTGTAAATCTCTGAAAATTCCTCGAATACTTGGAATAACTACAAATGTATGTGAATCTGAAAGGAAATTCTTTAGATTCTCGTTTGCGGCCAAACAGCATATTTCAATTCTGTTTGTGTTTGGGGTTGAAACAATAAATAGGACTTTTACTTACCATTCTACACCGACTTTGCGTAAGAAAACGCACTAGTAGGGCCTACCGTACACATTCCGTCGCTTTGCTATATAGAATAAGCAAGCCAGTTTTTACTAAATCATTATTTTACTTTTTATACTAAAATGCTTTGAAATATCAGATTTCCACTGTATATTCTTTATTCTAAAAGGCCAATTCTAAATGTCATTTTTTAAATTTTGAATTTCTAATATCATGTTGGATACATTTTGTAACCATACATTTTCAATTTTTAATTGAAAAAAAAATTACCATCACACATCATTAGCGAGCGTATAGTTTTAAATAGTAATGGTGATTAAATTAGTATAAAATAAGACATTTTAAACTATTGAATATATTCTTATATTGATAACAAATTAACAAGTAGCAAATTAGCATTTATTGTAAACGTCTCTATTTTCTTGGTATTTCTTTGTTTCTCTTCTGCGATCTTGATTGGTGAATAAATATTCCCATGCTAAAAATGCTAAATGAAATTATTTAAATATTATTATTTTCATCTTCAATTATAGAATAATGTATATAGCCTATCGTGAAATGTTATGCAAAATTGATTCACGAATTAACTATTTTTAATTTCACAGTAAATCCTAGTACGCGCCCATAGGGTAGGTAATTATATATTTGAATTTAATGTGAGGCTTTGTATATATATATATATAGGCCTCTAACTATTATATGAAAAACACGAATTAACCAAACGTTATATTATGATACAAATATTATTATTAGATAAGATATTCAAATGACTGATGGCTGATTAAGAAGATTATCTATTATTTCATAATTATTAGTCTCATTAAATATTATTATATTGGCTGAAATTATAATAAGTAGTCATCATTATTGATTGACTCCTACACGAACATATAGCTATATACTTGTATAGGCGTCTATACAAACTTTTCACAAGTCGACCAGTAGTTCTAGTATTTGACACTGTCATTCGACTAATTTCATAGCTATGTTTCATTACTAGAATATGAATCGATTAGACGCCAATTTGTAATTCATATCATAGACCAAATATCTTTGGTCTATGTTCACATATATTATGTATGATTTTATAATTCATGATACTTTTCTTTCTTATTCTGATAATGTTCGGGCAT
The DNA here is from genome assembly GCA_964007535.1 of Brachyptera risi. NCBI lineage: Eukaryota > Metazoa > Arthropoda > Insecta > Plecoptera > Taeniopterygidae > Brachyptera > Brachyptera risi. The sequence goes on from OZ023332.1 coordinate 35,571,027, forward strand.
GTCTTTTTAGTCGTCTTTATCCGTCAATTTCTGACACAATATAAGACCAAGTTATGCTAAATCGATATTTTGAATAATAAACTGAAACAATCAATATATTATTGGTAGGTCTCATGCCGCTAGATGTCACTAGTGTGACTTACATTGTTACATAATTGATAACCATAAACAATAGTTTACGAAACATTCATTGTTTTAATTTTAATAAAATCGAAACTTGATACAAAATCATTGTTCCCCAATTAGGGCTATGGATGAACATATCCATCATTGTTATGTAATGACATTGTTGCAGTAATGACAGTATAATAATAATTAGTAGATAATAAATTGGTAATATAGATAGAAATATTTGGGAGGAAAAAAAAGTTGAATCAAAGAAACATTTGACGAATGGAGATCAATAAGATAATCGAGCATTCCTCAACATAATTCAAAAGAATAATTCAAAAGAATTATGATTTAACATTTGATGACTTTTTCCATTTTATTATATATTGTTATCTGAAGCTACAACAATTCAATCATACATCAGTAGCAGTTGTTGCAGCTATTATATAAATCAGAAATCAGGGACAGATTTGTTTTACAGAACTTTAGTGTGGCGGTGATGTAAGGGCTTGAAGCAGAAGTAAAAGTCTCTTTGCTACCTGGTCAAACCACAGTTGATCATGTTATATTGCATAGATTTGACAGGTATCAAACGCCAGAAACAGACTTTTACTTATGCTTCAAGCCCTACATTAGGCTTATTGTTTTTATAAATAATCGATACAAAATCATTGTTCCCCTATTAAGGCTAAAAATGACTCTTGACATTTAGGAAGCACCTTTCAGACGGAGAACAACAATGTTGACGTTACCATCCTAATGGGAATAATTAATTATATTGTAACGTTTATTTAACAAACTATTCAAATAACAGGCCATAACTATATAACCAAGTAGAGAGAGGAAGAATAAACAATCCGAACGATTGAAAAGAATGTTTTAAAACACAAACACAAAAAAAAATGTTTTGAAACTTCCTCAGAATTATGTTGAGGAATGCTCGATTATCTTATTGATCTCCATTCGTCGTCAAATTTTGTTTCGATTCAAACTCTGTATTTTTTTCCCTCCCAAATATTTCTATCTACTAATTATTATTATACTGTCATAACTGCAACAATGATTTCATCCATAGCCCTAATTGGGAAACAATGATTTTGTATCAAGTTTCGATTTTATTAAAATTAAAACAATGAATGTTACGTAAACTATTGTTTATAGTTATCAATTATGTAACAATGTAAGTCACACTAGTGACATCTAGCGGCATGAGACCTACCAATAATATATTGATTGTTTCAGTTTATTATTCAAAATATCGATTTAGCATAACTTATACCTCGCTTGACCTCGCCGCAAGAGGCAGTAGAGGCGTTACTACACTTGCATCCACGAAGAAAAAACTTCGTCTACCACCTAAATATTTCGCTAATTACATTATCTCGCTACAACTGTGATGATTTATCGCCTCTGAAAGATGCAGCTGCTTTTCTTATAGTAAAGCTCGTCCTAAAAAATCGTAATACCCTGAAATTACCACAGCTAACAGTTATAAACATCACCGATTCACCGTGATATTCATCGTTGATAGGTTCATGAAAGAAAAAAGTGCGAACCACGCAGTGTTGGGTATACGAGGCGTTGACAACTCGAACATTTGGTGATTCAAGATCTCAGAAGATTTTAGAGCGATTTCAGAGCGATTTCAGAGCGATTTTCTGGATTTCTAAGGGATTTCAGAATGTTTTCAAGGGATACTAAACGATTTCAGGGGATTTCAAGATATTTCACGGAATCACGGCAATTGTACACCAGATTTCAGAAGTTGTTATAATTCCTCGGTTGTATAGGATAGTGTAGGGACGGTCGCTTGGAACCGTATTTTTTTGTGGTTTTAAGTGCAGATATGTATATATATAGACGATAGGTAATGCTTCAAGACATTCTACTCTCATGGCAGAACGAAACTGAATTCTCACTTAACACCTCTATTCTCCTCGTCCATGTCTGCCAAAAACAACACTATCTGCCGTTTAATTGCTGCGGACTGACCGATGGCAACACAATCGAGCACGCGTCTAGCGATCGGGCACTTCGGGGTGAGGGGTTAGAAGGGTGCGGCGTGAAAGTGATGGGTTAAAGAGTGAGAATTAGATCTATTTCAACATATATAGTATCGCATAATGGTATTGACGAACCGGCACAGGTAACTCAGTGCTAACGTACTTACTCTATGTGACCTGGAGGTGAGGGTAGATCGTGCCTCGATTCGATCTCCACCGCCCTCTACCTTTACAAAGTATTTCATAGTTTTCCTGTGCAGCCTAGGCATTTGCGTAGATGGTTCTTACAATAGAGGCCACGACCTCTTCCTCTCCAGTCCACACTATCCCAGCCCCATCATCTCATTCATCATTCATCCAACGCCAATAGATCTCAGTTATCGACTTTTACAGTGATATGTATAAATAAATATACATAAATTATAGACGACCTTCTCTTTTCCTGGATACAGCGTGTATGTACTAATTAGTGACACGGTCTCGACACGTATGTGTCCTATTGTCTTCGAGGGGCACGTTGGCAGTCTGTGCCAAAAGTCACCGTAAAACACGTATTGGTGGGTTTCTTTATGAGACTGATGTGTATATTTATGGCTTCAACATCGACCTAGAAAGACAATTAGCTGATGACAATGCTTATAGAAAGTCAGTGTGCCAAAGTGTTTAAAGGGTTGTAATTCCATGGGAATGTGCTTTTATCATATAGGAGAATGAGAAGTATAGGCCTATATAATTATATTCTCTGATAAAGGAGCACAAATTCAATTTGGCAAAATATTGTATTTTTGTTTATAATATTTGAACGGATTAATTTGAATAGAATTTCAATTGTGAAACTAACGTCCTTTTGGAACCTATATAATTATATTGAACACTTCTAATGTCGGCCTTTCTATTGTTTCTTTTTCGATCTACAGCAAAGCCATTATTTTCTATTTTTATTTAAATACGAATGGAAAAAAATTCAAATTAATAGTTAAAATCCTTTCGAAATATAATAAAGAATTTCCAGTAATTTCCAGTCACTTGACTCCTATATATTGTCAAATTTTTAATCATAAGCCTACGATTCAATACTTTTGGCATGAATTATAGTATACTCAGATAACAGATAAGCAAAATATATTACACCTGTTTTGATCACGGAATTGCATGTGCACGATCTACTGTATATAGTGTGTTAAATGCCGTAATTGTAATGACGTATATGTGCATAGATCATATTCAGCACAGATGGCAAAATGCATACATATTATGCACTTGCTTATATAGGTCAAAAACAGCATATTTTCAAGGTCGATTTCTTAAAATTCCTATTCGTTATATCGAGCTACGTATACAGCTGGTGGACATTATTGTCATGGTCGCTTTTCCAATATGATTATCTGATATTTTGAAAATAATTTTACCCTTTTTGACATTCATGTAAAATTTCATTGTGTGTTGGAAAACGAGAATATGTATATAGATTTCAGTAGACCTTGGCTTTATGGATGTCGCAGATTATTTAGTAATTTTTGAGCTTGATTATTCATTTAGGTATCTATTTTTATTTATCAAATCTCTATTAGCACCAGGGTAAGCCTCACTAGTGCAATATAATAAAAGCACAAACATTACAAACGTATTGTTAAACATTAAAAGACAAGAAACACAAACTTAGAACTAGTACAAAACAACGACAGCTGGCTTGAACTTGAAGTCAAACATGAAATTTTCTGATAAAATCATTAAATATTTAAAATATTTACTGTTGACGTCAATACTAAAACCTTCAGTACAATTAATTGCATTATACATTGTATACGATTAAAAGAGGAACATTTAAAAACATTCAATCGGGTTCTATAGGTACCATTGTTTCTCGTAAATTTATAGCAGGTACCCTAAATAAAGTATATAAGTTATACCGATACTTTAAAAGATCCACATCGCAATAATTATGCCAGATATTATACAAAAATAAAATCATGAGTTCATTTCCCGACACAGATCCTCATATAATTAGCCCTATAATATGATGTGTGTTTTTTAAAGCATAAATACCTAACATAAATTAACATAAATATAAACCATAAATAACATGAATTCTATTATTTCAAAGTTTTTAATTACTACTCAAGTGATTCTGTAATAATTGTCCGATACGGTCAATGTGTTGTTACCTATTTATATGGTATTTTAACCTTGAAGTTACATGTTCCACTCGGGCAATTGCATTGTTGCGACTGACCGACAGATCCACCGAGGTCGGTACAATCATCATGTGGTACTCGGCGCTAACTACATGATGACGAGGAGTATGATGATGACTAATGTGCATGCTCATTCATCGTCAGTTGTATATTCGGTCTGACCGCACAATAAACGTGTTGGATTTATCTGAAAGAAATTCCACTCGGGCCTAGATACTTGAATGAGAGAAAGACCAAATGGACCACATTGGATGGTGAATCTTTTTGACCCGTTTTGATAATGCGGAACGCTATGCGCGAGAGAATATTAGTGAAACATATGTGATCAATAGGAATAGAGTGGATTGCAATCGGTGATATACTATGCCGGATTATTGTTTTCATTTTGTTTTATTGATAGGAATGAGTTTGGGTTAGGTATGAATTGGTTTTATTTTAGTTGGGTTTTATTCTATACTCTCAGCGTCGTATAATTGCAAATACTATAAAGTAGGCATAGGCCTACTGGAAACCCCTTATGAAATAAATCTCATACCAGTCGCGCTATAATTTCTATATTCTATATTATTATTATTATTTTGAAAGTGTAGAGTCTATAAAGTAAATTTTTCTAATTGCAGGCCAGTATGATAAGTGCATCCACCTATAAGATGAATTTAATTGTCTGATATCTTGAATCGTTCGTTTTTGTTTACTTAACGACCTTATATCCTCAAGTCGACAGATATATGTTATTTGGGAATTTTTGACATTTTCCTTACACTTCTGTTGCTAGAAGGGTGCGAGCAAAAACTCTTGTGTCTGTTGTGCTTTACTTCTGATATGCAAGTTATCCGAACCGGGATCGATCTTTAATGATGGGAAGTTGTGATATTTGATCTCTACACTCTTTGAGTGCTTTGCTCTCATCTTCCATCATCTTTTCCCAACTGCTTTGTTTCATAGCGCTATTTGACACTTGACCCTCGAGTGGGAAGTACACCCTGCAAGTGCAAAGATGTCGTTCTATATAAACAATAAAGAAAAAGAGAAGTTATCATTAAATAATAATTGCTCCTCGACGTTTCTTGAAAACGAAAAAAAATATATAGGCCTACTCTCCACATTCTGGGCCCATCTTTTCTTAGTTTCTTTTCAACATTTTTCTCTTTTTAGACATCTTCTTTGTCTGATGAAAGAAAATATTACTATATCTACTAGCTTTATATTTATACGCAACCAATAAAGAAAATGTCTTCATTCTAAAGAATTATTACCATACTTCCCTATTTCGTTCTAATGGTATGTAAGAAATCGAAGACTAGTTTCCATGATGGTCACAGTCAGTCCAGTAGAATTGGCAAAACATCAAGCTTAGAAATGTAGTTTTATAAGGAAAAACTATTGTCGATATATTATTCTAGAAACGAGCATATGACATCGGATCGAACATTTCTTGTTTTGCCGTTCCGACAAACGAGTTGAAATCTCATCTATTTATATCAATATAACAATAGAATAGAGAGAGATAATTTTAGATTACCTTTTCCTTAACCCATATCGGTAAAAACATGTTTTTTGTGGGCGGAGTTTTTGTCAATAAAGGAGTTTCTATTTGAAAATACAATAATTTCTAAATTGAAATGAAACGTATGAATTTCAATCTGAATTGAGTACAATTTCGAAATCATAATATATATACAATAATAATACTTCTTTTGTAATTTTTTTTTGACACGCCTTGTGTCATTGTTAGTTCCACCAACTGATTGTCAAATTGTCGATGTATATTCTGAAAGGGATGAAGGGCGTTGAATAGAGAGTGTGTGTTTTTTTAGGGTTGTTCGTTTCCATATTCATGATCAGTGTCGGATGTATATAGCTCGTCTGTAGCGTAGACAGATTTATACAGAAGAAACTCATTTTACTGTAGTGCTGTCTGCCTATAAGGTGCATGGGGAAATAATGAAATAACTAAAGGGATAATGTTCTCTCTTCCAATCCAATTCGATTCTTCGATTATCACTCTCTTGCGGAGGGATGAGCAACTACTGTCGTTTTTACTTTTCACGCAATCGATCATCAGGAGTTTCCTGTATCAAACCGTCGACTAGAAATACAAATACCAATTGTAATTTCATCACACATAAAGAACTTGGATTAATGATTCTTTCAATTCAAAATGTTGGAATAATACAATACAATACAATTCAATTGTCTTTATTTTTGTAACAAACAACAAAAAATGGCGATATTCAGATTTTTTGTTTTTCTGCTCTTCCATAATAATACTAATTTAATAATAATATTACTTGAAAAAACAGGAAAATACAAGTACACATGACACCATTTTTGTATCTCTGTTTTTTTTGTCAATAAAATCGAAACTTGATACAAAATCATCGTTCTCAATCAAGGCTATGGATGAAAGTAGGATCGTTTGGACGGGGCACCACATGGACGATCTTTCCGCACTCCAATTTAAAGGACCTTTTGAAATAAATAAATTTGGTTGAATTTGGAAATAAAGAATTATTGTGTATAAGCCTACAATGCTATAGATTTGACAAAAAAGATGACAGATTTTTTAAATTGAAAAATAGCTGTGAGGTTTTCCAAACATTGGTTTTGGTTTTGTAATACAACAGAAACAGGCACACGTGTCTTCAGAAGAATATCCCCCATAGTGTATATGAGATTATCGTAGGTTTATGGGGATGGGGGATGGGGGTGAAGAACCTGGCATTATTACAATAGAAGACTAAAATAGTATTCCAAAGGCAAGCGACATCTTTCTTGTTTTCGAAGTAGGATAGTTCTCGAGGGGTTCCGCAGATCCCAGAAGCATGTTTTACCCAGGACGAAGCTTTAAAAAACGACTGGTATCAATTTCATGGCAGTGCGATTTAGACTAGAGATTATTTGGTTCTATAACCATGAAGATTCTATTTCAAGAAAATTTTGTTACAGAACACTGTTCTCTCAAAGATTAGTGCTGATGATTTAATATCCCTAACACTGCTACTGAGACAAGTAGTCGAGTGATTATCACACTAAACTGCTATTCAGGAGACCGGGGTTCGTTTTCCGCTATGGTTTACGATCCTGGTAGGCATTTTTCGTGGTTTCCCTCTGTCGTCCAGGTCAACACTGGAATGGTTACTTAATAACAGGTCACGACCGACTCCTTCCCACTATTCAAAATCCCCTAATTGAATAACCTTCCATCTCATCATCTCATATATCATTCACCAATAGATCGTATAGTCATCAGTACAGTGCGTAGTTAAACTCGATATAAATAAAAGATAAAACTGCGCGTGGCAATTGTTCACGATAGAGTAATCATAAGATTAGAAATGAATGAGTATGAAGGAAATATTAATCGGTATTATTGTGAGATTTCCATCGAGTAATCACAGAAAGGAAATAAATGAGGAAAAGGAAAATATGATGTGGTATCACGAGACAAGCATTTCCGAACCTTTCGTGAAAATTTGCATTACGTATCATGCATTTCCGATAAATTACATGATTTTTTTTTTTTTTTTAATCAAGACCTTCTTACGATTTGGCGCGGTTTTATATCAAACTTCTGATTCTAGATTCAATCTAGTAGATCAGCCTGCATACCATTATTATTTTCTCACCTAATCCTATAGGTTTAACGCTATTCATCAGATTGAAGAGTTGGTCAAAACCGGCACTTATTTCAATCTGTTTATATGTATTTTTTCTTTGTTACCAACAATTCGAACTGTACAATTTTGTAATCTTTTCGTTCACAATTCTTCCATAAATAAATTATTCACGATTTCGAAAATGCCTACAAGATTAACATGTGAGATGATGTCTTTTCCAAATTCAGTTTGGTCAATTTTAATGATATCACCCTTAATCAATCTAACATCAAAAATTAAATAAACCATCATTAAATATTTCTTCAGCATGCCATTAAGCATCATATATATATATATATATATATATATATATATATATATATATATATATATATATATATATATATATATATATATATATATATATATATATATATATATATATAAACAATTCTTGGACAATGTAGCATATACTCATTAGTCATTAACATATTCTTCGAGCCTTTTATAATTTCTCTTCAATTATTTGTCGCCTGATAATTATCGTTTGAATACCTGATAGGGCCTAATGATACAAGCGTCAGTGACGTGCCCAATTGCCAACAATAGGCCTACCTTCAGAACGGACGGCCGTGCTTGGAGTTACAATTATTATTTGAAGTGAGGAAGTATAGTCATCGTCAAAAAGATATTCAAGTTTATGACATTAGGAAGTACGGTTAGTGGAATGAATGATCTAAAGTACCGCTAAGACGGTGGATATAGTATGCCGACATTATAACATTGGTTAGGATTTAGAAAAAACGATGGGCATATTGTCGAGGAACGAGCGAGCTAGTATAGCCCCTAATGCTAATTATGAAATATTATTGAATGAAAATTGTGTTTGCTTTTTTTATATACTCAAGTATTTTCATCATTTTTAAGTTACATATCACAGCTCAAAATGAGTCTTTCTCACTCCGATCGCACCTCAATCGCAATCAAATGGGCCTATAAGTGCTACTATTAGAGTCGATACAGTAGTTCTACATCTTCTCCAGCTATACCACTCTATTGACTCTGGTATCAGACTACAGAAATTAAAGTCTAACAGCCGTTTAGTCAGCAGAGTCAAAAAGTAATTTAGAAATTAATTCTAAATTGGGGAAATTTGAGTCAAGCTTTATTGAACGTGTGTATTCTTGAATTGAAATTGCATCAGAAACACTTGTCATATTTTTTTGGCCGAAGTTACAGTTTTTTTGGCGAATATTAAGTTGCTGTTTTGACTCAATTTTGGTGAAAAATTAAGTATTTTTCCTCTTGAAATGAGTGTGATTCATAAATGAGAACGGGTACCTATATTTATTTCTGCATAATTCTATTCATAATATCTTTATCCACAATAAAACGAGTTTTTTTATTGAATGTCATTACACTTTTAGTGTATTTTAATGATCTGTTGAATAATAAAAATGCATGAAATTGAAGGAATAGGGTGTTGAATGATAGGAAAACATCCAGTATTTTAATTGATATATCTCAAAATTTATCCCGGTTAGCCTATGACCTGTTTTGATATTATTATCGAGCTCATCAAAACGAATCGACTGACAGAAACTCATGATTTTTCCGTGACCATGAGGTAATGGAGGTTAGACCTTGAGTGACGCACTTTGATGGTGCACTTTGATGGTGCACTTTGATGGTGATTGGATGGTCTATATTTGTAATAATTAAATCGCCATCACCCACAATCTAGTTCGAGACGAGCTCACCGTTAGCGTTGTCAATCGCGTGCCGTGTTCGATCTTTCGGTTTCATCCAAATTCCGTATGGGCGTAATCTGACTTGATTTTTCAAAAATGGAATTAAAAATGATTAAATTTATATTCTCAAAACTGCGGTCGTGAAAGTTCACGGCGTGAAAGCTTACTTGCCTATCAAACCAATCGATCTTGTAGGGCTCCAGCTTATTTATGTGTTAAAATTGTTGTACTAAGGCCCTGTATTACCAAGTCCAGTTAGTATATATCTGAGAGTTGGTGGAAACAAATACCACAGGTAACCATGGTGATAACAAGTTTGAACTGTCAGATAAACTAAAGGCTAACTGGACTTGGTAATACCAGGCCTAAATGTTTTAACTGCTATCTTATTTACACATTCTATGATAATTGTTGATAACGATAAGTACTATGGACCTCTCTACATTGTTGTCACTAATGGTGGATGGCCGAAAAGGACAGACCATTTACAGATATTATTCTCATAATTGCTTCCAACCTATAGTTAGAAACAAGTCAAGCGTTTATACTCACAAAATTGTAGCACATTCTACATGTAGAATTGCTTCAAACTCTAATTTTCTTATTACTCCCTTATAGGGGTAAACACATTACGTAATACATAAAACAAGTATGAAGCCAATAATAACATCAAGGGATAATCATGAGCACAGAAATAACAGTTTAATAGTGTTTTTACTTTTCGCTTTTAGTATCATAATAAAGTAATTACATGTCCAGCGATAAAGCGATAATGATCTTAGTCGTTACTTTCCCATACGACTGGAGGCTTTTAAATGTGTTATTTTCTGTAATTACTTTGACAATCAAAAGACAGTTGGTGAGGGAGTGAATCATCTTTCTATACCTCCCGAGACAAGAGCCAATCAAAGAAAGGTTGATGCACCGCAATTGTTGGTTTGATATTCAGTAATGAGTAGGTGCGAAGTATAATACGTGCAGAGGTGTGTGAAGTCTATTTATAATGAGGTCGGGGTAAGTGGGAATACTTCTAGTTGTATTAATGCCAAAACTTGTTACAAACGTCTTACTTTGACTTCCAAGTCGAGTGTAATTGCTGTAGAATTGTGCGTATTTCGTGATTCATTGCGACAATGACTGTCCATTTATCGTACAAGATATGAAAAAGATAATCATAAGTCGACATGATTTGTTATTGGATTTTACGGTATGACGGCGCCTCAGCGACGTGGCTTTATCAATACATTTATTAATTATAATTATAATAATAAATATGATCGAAATTTGAATCAATCGGTGATGTTTGAATAGTTGTATTCTCAGATGTGGGCTTACGAATAATAAATTTGTTGATTATAGGCAATAATTAGCGGATAAACTTGTTATCACTCTTGGTCACCAATGATATTTTTGTACTTTCATTAATAATTAGCTTTATTAACGCATTTGTATTTTTCATAAAACGCAATCTTCGTATCATTCCGCAGGGGGGGGGGGGGGGCATTATCATTCTAATTGACGACTAGTGATTGACCCTCCCACAAACGTCACAAAATAAAATATCCAATTAAATGGGCTGTTTGTTATGTGGGTAAATTGACATTACCAATCAGAGTATCTCTAAATGACCACATGAAGTATAGATCTAGGTGGCCTACCGATTAGCCACGCCTATCACTAGTGGTCAATTGCATATACACAGTTTTTCCGCACCTATAGTCTGCCATAAATCTGGAAGGCAGTGGTAATAAACACTCACTGTTGCAAATAAAGATTATTATTGACAACAATGAAAGTGACACTAGTGTCTTTTAGTGCCTTAACCTTGACTAAGGCTGACCATAAATCTATGAGGCACTCATTGTTGGAAAATTTTTCTTTCTAACAATCCGTAGACAATTATAGACAACAATGAAAGTGACACTATGTCCCATCTAACGGCACTCAACCCATCATTATAATTGAAATTTTTACCTTGTATATTATATTATATTTCAAAATCGTTTTTGTCATGTAGAATACCACAACAACTCTGAACTGTAAAAACACGTAAGATGTCATACTTGCATCCATCTGAGCAAAAGGATGTCTACCAACATAAAAAATCCATTTATTACCAAGATATTTATTCAGCTGTGGTAATGATTCGTCTAGACGAAATTTACGATACGAAACACGACTACATCTTTCGAAAAGTTTGAATATTTAAACATGAGTTTCTCTGTACAATGTTTGTATAATTATTTAGTTGGTAGACAACTTTATTCCTTTGTGGATACAAGTATATTATGATTTACCGACAGCTGTCATCTTCAAGAGATTTCAAGATATGTTGGATAAACAATTCCACCAACACTCCTAAATTGAAATAAATATCCATGATTTATCCAACCATATTGCACCAATTATAATGATGCAACGACAAGCTAGGGAAGTTGTTTTCTTCCTCAAGGCATTATTGGGGAGGATTCACTTATAATAGAATGTTGACTCCATCCACCTCGTTGCATACCATTACCTCTCATTACGCAATTTACTTAAATGGGGTGATTTATTCCAAAGCATGTGATTATCTACGAATGGCTACGTTTTTAAAGGCTTTTATATATAGTAAACGATCTCAGAGACGTAAAAGTAATGAGTTCCAATATGGTTCGATCAAGTTATAAGACCACCAAGACCCCCGACCATCAGTGTTGATAGATAGAATTGAGACGGTCGATCGATTGCTGTTACTTTGATCACTGGTAATTACTATATATTTACTGAACATAGCATATCGATTGGATTGAATTAATTCAAACACAAGAGCTATTATGACAAATTATGTAGTATATGTTTATTATGTAAGACTATTAGTTCCGACCAGATATGGTGTGACATAATGATCTGAACAACAATATCAATCATGCTTATTGTTTATCGTGATTCCATGCTATATGCCTAATAAGAGCCCAGCGTAGATTACACACTATATTTGGGGAGTATTATGTCTTTTCAATAATTTTCCCTCCAATATTGACTATGTCTGTGAAGTAGAATTGAATTAATTACAAAACCGAGTTGGTTATCTGGGGTGCAAGATTTTTGGGGGTGGAGAAATTCCTTACGGAACCCTATGGAAAAAAATATGTATACATATATATATATATATATATATATATATATATATATATATATATATATATATATATATATGAAAATATATATATATATATATATATTTATATATATTACAATTATAGGCGATATATTATATATATATATATATATATATATATATATATATATATATATATATATATATATATTACAATTATAGGCGATATATTAGTTATATTTTTATATATATATATATATATATATATATATATATATTTATATATTTATATTTATATTTATATACACACACACACATATATATATATATATATATATATATATATATATATATATATATATATATATATATATATATATATATATTTATATATATATGTATATATATATATATATATATATATATATATATATATATATATATATATATATATATATATGTCGGCCTATATATCGCCAGTCATGTCTGTGTGTGTGTGTGTGCGTGTGTGTGTGTGATACCTGCGGAGTGCAGATCTCCAATTTTAATCATTTTCACAGGGAAAAAAATTCTCTCATGTACTTGCAAACTTGGGAGTAACGTCCAGCAGTTATCGATTCGACGTTCGAGACGGTAGACAGTCCAAGTTCATGATATCGATCCTCTTCCCCCCCTTCCCTTTCTCCTACGTACCCACACTTTCACATCCCCCCCCCTCCCCCCCTTCATTCAACCCTGGCGCCGGCAGGACGCACACAAAATCCTACGAACTGTGCGTATCCGATCAAAGGCATTGTTGTTTGGGGGCGATATTACTGTGTTGGTACAACATTATTGCCGAGATTTCCGAGTCAATTACTTAAACACTGCTGTATTTTGTCTCGAGATAAGCGTAGCGAGGGCTGATATTCCAAACACTTTTGTGTTTTTTGTGAGTACGTTCTTAGTCAAAATGCTAGAAATTGAGTTGAATTCAAAATTCTTATACTTACATACAGATGTCATACACACACATACACACACACACACACATATATATATATATATATATATATATATATGATTATTGTTTGCTTAACGACCCCACCAACAGCTAGGTTATACGGGGGACGAATGAGCTCATGATTATGAATGTATGAAGTGATGATAAGTGAGAGGACATTTACAAAAACCCATGCCTTATGCGGGATTCGAACCCACGCCCAACGATGACTTCAGTTTCTGAAGCGGTGCCTCAGCTGACCGAGCTACCGAGGGTGGCTATATATATATATGTATATATATATATATATTAAATGAATATATATATATATATATATATATATATATATATATATATATATATATATATATATATATATATATATATATATATATATATATATATATATGAATGTTAAGATGAATATTTAGTTTCTTGAATGTGCAAGTGACTTTTGGTATACCGTACATTAACCGGTTTTAACAAACCGATAATACGTGAAGGCGTTTAATCGACGTACGTAGGTATTTTTATTATATATGAACCTATAAAATATCATGTAATTCATCTATGATTATTTATCAACCCCACAAACTGAGCAGTCCAACAGAGATATCAAACATATCTTGTCACTCTCATTGACATATATCATTATCATACGAATTCACACGAGAATTCATCCTGTTCATTTATTTTCATTTTTATTTCCGTCCATTCAAGAACTGAGATTTTGGTTTAAGTTGACTAACAAATATTCGAAATGTTCAACATATAATCATCTAAAATACTTCTGAAAATGAAACAATTGACACATGAGGCAACATCGATATATATATATATATATATATATATATATATATATATATATATATATATATATATATATATATATATATATACATATATATATATATATATGTGTGTGTATATATATATATATATATATATATATATATATATATATATATATATATATATATATATGTATATATATATATATATATATATATATATATATACATACATATATACATATATATATATATATATATATATATATATATATATATATATACACATATATACATATATATATATATATATATATATATATATATATATATATATATATACATATATATATATATATATATTATATGAAAACTCAATTTTATTGTATTTTGTTGGTTTTGATATTTCTAATGTATTGACTGTAGGGTATAGCAAAGATTAACTCAACGTCATTAAAGTTATAATTATATGAAGGAATAATATCATTATGATTATTATCAATACAACGATTGATTATACCAAGTTATATATCATGAAAGTTATTGGTAGGCCTAATCACATTTATTTCTACGTTTCCAATTTCATGGATCTGACTAGGTTTACCTCTCTAATGATGTTTTATACAACCCACATTATATAAATTTCACTTGCACACATTAATTCCCCCCACATTGACCATCCCGTCATGTTTGTTCGCCCGGCATGTAATCTACGGCCTACCGCAGCTTACATTGCTGATTTGTCCATGAGACTGAAATTGACGATAAATTCTATTTATTCAGCGATATTCTGTGATTTATTCGTGAGTTATGACTGCTGACTGGAGTCGAACCGAGATCTATATGTATTAGCTTCAATATTGATTAATTGAAGATCGATTACGGCTCGAATCGAATCTGGAATTGAAAGATCGATCGTTTTCATTTTTTTTCGGTTTTATTATAACATTTTTATTATTTTCATCTTTTTATATATTATTTCTTTGCAATCTTTGAAGTTGTACTGCTACATGATTTCGATTCAAAAGACAGTGCTATTCATTTTTAACCTTCCATAATCTTGATTTCTACTCACACAAAAAATATTGTCATTAGGTTTGTTGCCACACTATATAAGGCATTATTATAAATTATTATTATATATAATTATTATATATTATATAAATTATTAATATAATGAATTATAAATATTATAAATATTATAAATATAATACATTATTATATAAATTATAAATTGAATAACTAAAACTGTCTGTTGGACTGAACGACATTTTGTGGCATTTGTTGCTTTGGGGACTATAATAGGGAATAATTAATGATCCTCCCCCTCCTCCAATATTGTCTCCAAATGGTCGATAGTTTATGGCTTTTGAGATATTAAAAATTAATAAAAAATGAATTGTTGATAATTATATAAACTCACACATAAAATTCATATATAAAAGCGAGATGAAGTAGTTTACGAACTAACCCATTCCAGTCGCTCTCTATACAGGGAGAAACTACAAATACATCCGTCAGGATGACCTCCGAGAATGACGGTAATCGAACCTCGGTCTTCTGAATGATAATTTAAAACACTGCTATTTAGTCTTTCTAATAACTATATTTTAAACTTCTGTAGTATTTTATAATTCTGATTATCCAAGTTATCTAACATTAGATTCGAAAGAAAACTACGCATGTAATAGCAGAGTAGATGCAATCTGGAATACGATGAACTACTTCATCTATCAGTGGTCCAATCTCTGACCACGAACTGTGTCTTCTTCTGTGCGAGTCAAATGGACCTGAATGACCTTGCTGCGTAATCAGTCTCGACCAAGTCCAAGACCAAGTCCACGACCAAACATCGGGACACTCATTTATTTATATATCTCTTTTATGAGAAAAGAGACCGTGTATTTAAGAGGCTACTTCACATCTCACAACCCATGAGTAAAACCTGCAGGGAACGGTCAAAACAGGACAAAAAGCGCCAGTGCAGGTCTTTAGCTCTCAACACATGGTGGGTAAACGGTGGGACCAATCAGTCTAATTATTGCAATGAAACAACAATGAGTATATCTGCGTCTTTACGTTCATTAAAAATCATAATTCCATATATATCACTCTGTAAAAATCGTAAAAACATTGAGAAACAGGTAGAAACATGTTGATTTTTAACAATTATTTTGAAAGGGTTGAAAACATACCACGAACTAAAGCTCTTCGAGCGAGCACGTATTGAATAATTAATTAATTGTTATTGATCTGGTGATCATTTGAGCGAAAACTGTATGTTCGATACGATGATTGGTTTTCTGTTGCCAACTAGTATCCCGAACGTCTGCAAATCAAGCCGGTAGGCAACATGTAAAGAGGCCTCTTTAATCGTAAGACATGAAATTATAGACGTATTTAGTTTTTCTAGACGAGTACAGCGGAATTAGAATGTCGGTACTTTTTTCTCGTGAGTAGTAAATTCTCATTATATCATCATCAGAAGGGAAGAGGACGAAACTTGCACATAAAATAAACTTATAGTTTTTAGGGCTGGTTATACTAACTGTAATTGGTGAATTAAGCAATAATTAGCTGATGATCTTGTTATCGCCCTTGGTAACTGTTGTTAGACGGCGTTTCACGAATAATAAATGTGTGTTATAATTGAGGTTATTATTAATTCAAGTTCAAAAATAATATTCTTTAACGAGTTAATCAACTAATTATCTCAAATTTATCATTCGTAAGACCGGACAGCTCATTATTGTACTTAAAATAACAATTAACTAATTAATATTTGTTATTTCTTTATTACGATTTTATACGACCACCGACCATTAATTATAGGCCTACTACCAATAACAGTATAATTATTTAATTTTTTTACATTCTTTTTATTTTAAACGATATTGTTTACAAAAACTTTAGGCGTTCAAAGTGTAAGGAAAAAGCAGTGTGTATATAAATGAATTATTTATCATGTTGAATATGCATACCATTTCAGTTTCTCGTATAGACCTATGTTCAATTTATATTCATATGATAATTTTGATATCTTTGACCACAAAAACATTACGAAATTGTTGCAATTCTTTGCTTTCCTCGTCCTCGATCTTCGGTCAGGTCTATGGTCAATTCTCGCTCCTTTTTTTTCTTCCGTAATATATACGCTTCAAGCATAATATAAAACATGTTGAAGCATATATGAATATCAGGCCTAATTCTTAGGAAACGAGAATTGGTGGTAAAAATGGTAGACACATATAAATTGAATGCAACGATGTAAATCAAAAACCTAAATTTAAAAAAGGAAATTGAAATGAATTGATATATTTTTCAAATTGGAAAATTGTAACCTTCTAGGTCTATGTATCTAAAATAATAGAACTTATACCTTTTGAAATGTAGATTTTCGTGCCTGCTGCCATTTACTCATAATTAATTATTCCAATTCAACATTCCATACCCTGAGCATTGGCTACGTAGACGAGTATTTCAAATTATTACCCCCCCCCCCCCCCCCCCCCCTTCCCACAGCCGCTCATGCAGTCCAAACTATGATGTCTGTGAGCCACATCTCTTATTCTAATTCAGTACACTCTCAGCTCTCTGTCTCTTTGCTATATCTTTCACTTTCTCTCTCCTGAACAACTGAGGACCGTTTATTTTCATGTAGAATAACTAAAACAAAAGCCCAGTTTTATATAAACGAAGTCTGAACTGAATTATTTTCGAAACTAGGTTGTCGAGTTAAGTGGTTTCGTGGCATCGGTACTCATTTTCTTCCCCCATCAAATGTTTAAAAATATACACACACATATATATAAGTATGATGACAGATCGGGAATAAATATAAATGTATTTTTTTATTCATTGTTGGGTGTGCTAGTCAAATTTTCTTTTTTTTATCTATATTTTGAATGCTTTTCGACTAAATTCAGAGGGTGTCTAAATGAAACATCTGATTCAAGCGTTGATTGTCATGAAAGCGAAGTGTACGAAACGCCCATTGTGGAATACTATTACAAAACTGAGAACCATTAATGAAAAAGTTGATATAGATTTATGTGAAAACCATTTTCAAAGACATGTAAACGTTCGAAAAATGAAACTAGATAAAGTTTGACATAGAAAAAGTGAAAATAATCTTTCCGTATACACATGGATACTTTCAGTAAATTATTTAATAAATCTATATAAAAACGACATCACTGTGAGTTTCCATATAGCCTAGCTGTTGGTGGCGTCGTTGATCACAAATGAAAAAAATATGTAAACGAGTAGGCCCTAGTCAAAGAGTTGTATATGAATCGATATCAAAAATCTCTAAAACAGCTGACGTAATTGCACTGAATTTTAACAAATTATTATAATATTGAAAAAAAAAACGTATAACTATCCAAGATTTCAAGGCATTTAGCCTATGTCAATCCATTTCCTGTGATGATTTAAAATTGTCTAAAAACGAATATTTCAAATAGCTAAAATATCGCTAAAAGTTTCTGCACCGAACTGTACTGTCAATTTGCGACCCATTACACCGATCCTATCCTTATTAAGACACGTACCATGCACGGCATTAAATTGAAACACATTTCACACTGATGATGGTTATAACTCGACCCCTCCCACTTATTATTTCGGTGACCTCCCTCCTCCTCCCCCCCCCCCTCCTAGTTACATGTTGACCTCTGTTCTGTAGCATATCCTCATCGGATGGTGCGGTTTTTTGCGACCTCCTCAATGTCTGGATGAAGACGGAGGAGGATGAATCATTTCGTCTCGCCTAGACAGATACGCGAGCGTATATACTCGACGAGAGATGAAGGCGCGAATCACCCGTGCGCTAGTGGTGTGTATTAGGGGAGACGGTCGATCGGAACAATCTATCTCTCCAGGATACGAGCGTATTATTTTAGCCAACCTCCCACTGGAGCTGGAAATGTATTTTTATACTCGTTGCTCTTTTCGTATATTTTTTTTTTGTGACGAGAGAAGCGGAAGAGCCAGTTAATATTTAGCAAAGTGTGAATTTCTCGTAAATGGAGTTCTATTTCTTACCAACTGCATGTTATGTTGAAGGATATCACAACTCTAAGACTGAATTCCAACGAATATTAAATTCATTCATTCTCTTAATTTTATAGAAAACTAGAAATCACCATCTCAATTTTAGAAATGATGATACATTTTTTGTCCTCTAGAGAACATGAGTTATGACGTAGGCATTGCAGATTCTGTATAGAAACATGAACAGAATCGAGTAACATCTACTTCACGACTCAAAAAAAGGGCCAGGTCGTGGAGGACAAATAAAGTAATTATAATTTAGATCGCTCTTGTTGACCCGTTCAAACGATTCTATTTTTTAATCCTTTGCCTTAATTAATTGGAAAACAATGATTTTGTATCAAGTATCGATGTTATTGAAAAAAAAAGAAAAGAAATTGAGATGATTATTTCTATTTTTTTTTTCAATCAGGGAGATGAATATCTTCATTATTCGCTAAAATCTAGTTTCAGTATTGTGATGTCCTTTAATATATATTTGCCAAGTCCCTCGTGAGAGTTGCTATTATTTAGTAGACGATGGTAAGTGCTACTGACAGAGATGGATAGATCAGTCGGATAGCGCAATGAACCGTCGTTCAGGACTTCAGGAGGCGAGAGTTCGATTCCTCTTCGTCATCTTAGTCACTATAAAGTGATTACTAAGACGTTTCCTTAGTATTGAGGCACGATCGTCTCCTTCACATCATCCCAACAGACTATAGAGACAGATTTTCGGCAAGATTATAATCTTAACTTTTCTTTCAAATATTGCTGACGAACTGAAAAACAAAGTACTTATATACTTATATTATACTTTATTATTAACAGGCGAATGGAAAAGTGAAAAATAAAATATGTATATGCATACGAAACTGGAATATTTAAACATAAAGTGCACGAAAAAAATCTTTCTAAAATTAATTCAAAGCAGTTAGTGCCCTTGTCGTATTTCATCGACACTATAAGCCTATACATTCGACGATAGTTGAAAATTTTTCTATTCATGTTTTTTTTTCTCGCAAGATATTCTCGCGAGATATTTTCTTGCAAGATATTCTATATTTTCTTCTTGTTGGCGTTATTTTTTTATTGATACGCGTGCTCACATCAATTGATTCAGTTTTAAGCCCGTTTTTTAACATATTGAATTTGGCAGTTAAGCCCTTAGCCCTATGTAGTTAAAAAAAACATTGGATGTATGCACGCAATGCTGACTATAAGCTATAGTCAGCCAAGCTTTTTAGGACACTGCTGAAAAAACTCCAAGTCAGTTGGACACGAGTTCGAGTTCTTGACATATAAGACATCATACACACATCTATCACCCGCCCATTCGTACTCCAAAAAACCAATCTGTTAACAAAAATTCTATTTGAATTTCCATATCAATTTTGGTGATGGTTCGACTCCAATATATAGGCTATATGTTTTGTAAATATCAGTCATATACCATGCCTGCTCATTCCTACTCCTTATGATACTCTCCTTCATACTCTCTACTTCATACCCCTACTTCCATACTTCCTATATTTCATACCCCCACTTCCATACTTCTCACTTCCTACTTCATACTCCATATCGTAGGGTCGTTTTGCGAACAACAGTCATCAACAGCTCTCATATCTTGTCTGTCATTATACCCACGAGAACTGGCGTTTCTGAACTCCCTGTGACGCGATAGGGGATCCCGATCGATCGTAACCGCCATCACGACCCTCGTGTAAATAAGTAAGAGTTTTGTCTTTAGTTTGCCTCGGTGGGTAATAAATATATTCCGATACACTTACTCCCCCCCCCCTCCCCCCCGACCCCTGGGAATTTGAATATAATCATTGATCGATTATTCACCGGAACATTAAAAGGCAAAGCGAACGACGTGTCAACGGCGGGCTCCTCCGTCTTCCGTCGTGCGTCGCGACTTGCAAGCCCCGCGGGACGTAACTTTCCTGTTGACGTAATGCAGTAATGATGTCGTTAGGGTGGTAGTACTGGGATACGAGGGAAACAAACGAGAGGGAAATTAAAGTGAACCCATGCATCATGCAATAACACCCGCGGAAGTTCTAAGAATTGTTGAAATTTTATGATCTTTTTCAATGTATTTTTTTATTTTTCATTGTAACGGATTTCCTTTATTGGTATACCTGTAATGAACTAATGATAGGAGAAAATAATGAGGATCAGAAATATTTCATTGGACAGTGCATAACGAGGAAAACGAGATAATAACACAACGAGCGATGGTAAAAAAAAGGATTTCCTTAAATTCAAGAGCATTCAGAACTGTACTTTTTGAAAAATATCAACATCGAAAACTTTGACGCAGAATCATTGTTTCCAGATCAGGGCTAAGGATGAGGCCGTTGGGACGGATCACCACAAGGGCCTAGGAAAAAAGGAAAATCTACGTTGTATTAAATTAGAAAAAAATGTCCAAAATATTCAACTGATGATGAGTTATTCAAAGTTGGGTTTTTAAAAGTCGTTAAAACTAATAAATACAAAAAAACATTTTATAGTGCATCTAATTGGGAAGTAGTTTTTTCACTTCGCTCACTCAATTATTGTAGTTGATGTCTGGGCTGCCGCCCATATCTCTTCCGTATTGCACTTCCGGTGGCTAGTGGGCGAGTGAGGTTTCCGACCGGAAGTAGTACATACAGTAGTACCTCTCCATCCCGCGGAACTCCCTGCTTCCCCCCTTCCCCCCCTCCCACCACGCTTCCGAATTACTAGGTGAAAAACTGAAACTATACTAGAAATTGTTTAATTCATAATGGGTTTAACGACGCACTGTAACGATGGCTATGGGATCTATTGACATAGGTGAATGTTGATTGAGATGATAAAAAGACGAGATGAGGGAATCCACGGAGAACCTTCGTCAGGAAGGTTGACCAGGACGGGAATCGAACCTCGATCTCCTGAATAACGGGCGCAAGTAATCCACATCTTGAAACGTATTTACTTACGGACATAAATAAAGTAATGTTTTGGAATTTTCGATCGAACGCTTTGAAAAAATTGTGAGAAAATTATCGTTTTGAAAAAAACTTTGTTTCAACGAGGTTGCTCTTTTCTTCGCTTATGTATATCAACTCAGTACCTATACTGTATAGCGTTTTCCTTATATTGATACTCTAAACCTTCTCTTATGCGACACGTTCCCCTTGAGAATCTACTAATCCCACTCAGAAACACAATATGCACTGTGCTTAGTTATATTATATAACCAGGTTCTTATCATATTTTTCACACTTTTACATTATGATATATGTTGATTCCTAATTTATACAATTATATTTTAAATAATTTGTTGAATTTTTTTTTTCGAAACTATTAGTTTGAAAACGGGTGATGAAATGATCACGCTGTCGGTGTCACCCTCTCCCCTCTTCCCCCCCCTCCCCCAAAAGTTCAATATTTACAGTTTGCTCAATGAGTTACACAATAATTAATTTTAATCTCTGGGGCATAGTAAGATCGTCCACATATGGTGCCCCGTCCAAACGATCCTATACTAAGTTATGCTTAGCCTTGATTGGGAAACAATGACATATAGGTCAAGTTTTCGACTTTACTAAAACAAATATAAACATATTATGACTCATAGTTTCACACCATTATTCTAAGACTATACAAGTGAAGTTTTTCTCTATTTCTAAAATAATACAACATATTATTGTTCTAGCATGTCCTGACTGATGATAACAGATGATAAGATTTGGTCGGTTGTTTGTGCGGTGAAGAGAAAACTATTATAACTTTATAAGGAGTAATGGTTTGGTCTGCTTAGAGACGAGATAATGGACACTAGACTAAACTATAATATATCGAGGTAAATATTTGGACGAGAGTTGAGAGCAACATGTGAGGAAAAAGTCAAAAGAAAATGGTTTATTACTTGAAATGAGAGAATGAATGAAACTTTATTTATGTATGCTTTGAATTTTTGTACAAATTTGGTGATACATATCACATTCCTCTATATAACTTGAATGAACACGTTTTATATATAATGACAAAAAAAAACTTTTTTTTCAGAATAATTTAGAATCTCATTTCATAATTGATTACATATGTTGGAACCACAGACTGATCAATGTAAAACGATTGTAAAACAATTTTATTGACTGATTTGATTCAAATCATATTACAATACAATGAAGTAGACTATTGCAATTTTTAATAATAATTGTTGATGATTAAAACAGTTTTTAAAATTTTCCCAGTTATCAAAAAATTAGGCCTATATTGGATCAGGGAGTGTTACTGCCAATTTCTAGGGCAGAGTTTCTTTGACTATTTTTCTGCCCTCACCGAGCGTCCTTCTTCTCCATCCTCTTCCTCCTCGCTATCTTCCTCTATTTCCTTCTTTTCTCCACTGAAACGCTAAGATTTCATTAATTTCATAACAATTCCTGCCCGATATCTCAGATGTTCAGGTTTCAAGACCGAAGAAATTTGACCAGCCATTTGACTGGTTGATTGAGACAACTACTTTGAAATCTAAAACCTGACTTAGTTGCGCGGGATTGATTTACGCTGTAGACATGTTTTTTCGTTCTTTCACGTATCAACACGTCGTCGTTTCATTATTACCCACGCATTCGTACCCCGTATAACCTAGCCGTTGGTGGGATTGTTAAGCAGCTCAATTATAAAAAAAAATCACTAAAAATCATCTCGCCCTAAAACAACTATATAACTATATAATACAGGATACTTCTCGTTTATCATTTCCAATATTTATTCACATATGATAATTTTCCAAACATGACCTCAAATTCAACATGGATATTTGTAAATTATTGCTGAATTTTTAAAAAGGAAACAATAAAAATCACCTCGCACTAAAAAATGCTGAATGAATCCAAAATACTTCTCATTTATCATTTTTAATATTTATTCTTACACCATTACAATACTTTTCTAATCATAACCTCAAATTCAACTGCATATTTTTACAATTTTATTGGGTAAAGCCATTCTATAAGTTCGTTGAATTACGAATGCTGACAATGCTCCCCGGACGTCCGGATTGAATGGAAACTGAAATGATGCACACCCGATATTATTTCAGAACGAGTAAACAGGAAACTCAAATGAAGTACCCACACTATACATATAATATATTATGCACAAGTCGAAACTGAGATTTATGCATTTCATATATTCACCCACTCCGTCCGGCGTTTCATCTCGTCCGTCCGTCAAAGACGTGATAGGAGCTGGGATCTGTGTGAGGCAGACGCCGAGATGCACTCTCCTGGAATAGTAATGGGATGCTGGAGTGTGTGTGTGAGAGAGAGAGAGAGAGAGAGAGAGAGAGAGAGAGAGAGAGAGAGAGAGAGAGAGAGAGAGAGAGAGAGAGAGAGAAGGAGATGATGTATGAGGACCACACAACATATTTATTTCACTCGTGGTTAGATGAAAAAACAAAGAGTGGTTTTTTTATGGTAAAATTAATGCATGATAAACAAATAAAATATATATCTCTATTTTTTTTTATGTTTCGGTTGAGATAGTGGTGTGGATAGAAACTGGAAACGTAGTTTTTTCTAACATACTGTTTTGTGTAACGGTTGAACGAAATGTGGTTCCTAATTGTCAAGAAATCTCGATGATTATATTGATAGTAATAATCATGAGAATTTTTTTTTTCAAGGAGTTTTATTTAAAGTATACAATGTTTACAATTGACACCATAAATAATTCCCACAAATATATATATATATATATATATATATATATATATATATATATATATATATATATATATATATATATATATATATATATATATATATATATGTGAGTGTAAACCTGTGTAGATGACACTAACCGCATTTAAATATTTCTTCAGAGTTTAAAGTGTCCATTTAGTCACCCTTTTTTGATTTTTAGAAATGTAGGTGAAGCATCGAAGAACCTCGAGCCTGCATACATTTTTCCCCTTGTTTATAACTCTTGATTATGTTTTTAGTTTTTTGATCTTCGCAGGTATTCGTGATTCTGATATTCATGTGACATGGATGATTGAATTTTACTCGCAATTGGATTACTCTTACATCAAAGTTTTGAAAGTTATTCAAATTTCACAACCTCCTTCAAAATGGAAGATCCAATAAATATATTATTCATCAAAGTGCTTTACTGGGCGCATTGTGCTATGATAGGAATCCGCTTAGAAAAAAATATATTAGGAAATAAATCTTCTATATAGAAATATGGTGGTGTATACAATTCTAGGCCTATTTGATACTTGTATCCGCGAGAGAAGCAGGTCGCCAACGAACTAAATGATTGAGAAAACTTGAAAACTTTTGCAATTGTACAGCAACCCTCAATGATATCAAATATTTAGTGCTTTTGAAAGATGTAATAGTTTTTTAGTTGTACATTTCGACCAGAAAAATTATTGATCTTATAAATAACTACAGCGATACAAATTTACAACTGTGATTACGATTGTTACATAGGCCTAAGTGAATTACGTGCTTCAAGTGTGTATCAACAACACACATTCCGTCAAAAATAGTTTCAATTTCATTTCATTTCATTTTTTATTGGTCTTGATTGAACATGTTAATGTCATGAAATAAGTAAGAATAAACACATTATCAAAATATGAAAAACCAGTACATATTATACAGATCAAAAAGAATCGAAATATGAAATATAAAATACTTTCTTGTCAATCATCTAGTCAAGAATTCTCTTACAGAATGAAAATTCACAGATTTATAATAAAATGTACAATATTTTGGTGGAGGTGCCATGAATATTTCATACATCCACTTCGATCATTTAGAAAATGTATCGGAATGGAGCGTGTCATGAAAATAATATATTGAAACATATACAACAATCGTTAAACTCTCAGCATAAGCGTTGTTGCATACACGCATAAACGATTAAAATTGGTTCCCGACGTATTCCAATATATGGAGGCGCCGATCACCTAATTTCGCGCATTTCATTATATCCACGAGTAACTTATTTTAACCAGCGTTAAAAAACTACTGACGCCCCTCCCCCCCAACTCCCCCCTGTCCCATTCCCCTCTGCTCTCACCCGTCATGATGTTTTTCATCTGGACCCCATCTTCACATAGACTCTTATATACAATCAATGCCCTTTATTTACTTGTCTGTTTCCACTCTTCTTCTCTATCTCTAATTTACAGTGGTTTTGTGGGAAACGTTGTCAGACGACGAGCTGCTTGTGTGCCTGTTTAACGATGTTCACCACTCAATTTAACACTCTGAATCACCGCTCCGCGCTCCACTGCGCAAAGGCGCTTCGGCATGGCCTTGGCAATGTTTTATAATGAACCGTATTTTTTTATTGGGACAAAACAAGATATATTTATACCTATATACATCTTGCTTGTGGAGGCGGATTTTTTTTTTTGCTGCTGAATATTTTATTCTAATCTTCATTATTATTTTGTTATTTTCGATGATGAAAACGTTTTCAAAAATGGAATTTAGTACAACAAAATCATGTGAAAAGAGTATTTGAAAGACTTGGGTGTTTTTTTCTTGACACACTTGAAGAAAGGACTAAGTTCAGTGTGGAATTATTTTTCATTTTATGTTATTCATTCAATAAAATCGCTGACTGTCAATGCAGAATGATAAACGTAAATGAAGTAAAATAAAAGTAAAAATTGAAGTAGCCATGCTAACAATTTTCAATTTTCAATTTTTATTGGGACAAAATCAAGATATTTTTGTACCTATACATCTTGTGGAGGCTGAAACTTTTTTTAATGCTGCTGAATATTTTATTTCAATCTTATTGGCCATCATTTTGTTATTTTTTATATATTTTTCATTTATTATATATTTATATTTTACACATATATAGTTATGTAAATATGTATGTAGCGTTTTAATGATTTCTCTATTCCAACTTTTCCACTTTTTCCATCTATCAATTATAACGTATTATTCATTTCTGTTATGACGCATTATGATTTTGTATTTCACTGAATTAATTTCGTTTTCACCATGTTTCCTGTCTTTTACAAGTTAATGACTCGCCGACGCATGCGATCCGGTTAACGAAACTTCTCGGGAAGCGATCATCTTGTCCGCTCCACAAATCTCGACATTATAGAAATACACATCAAGTTATGACTGTCTCACATAAATTACTCATATTGGCATTGGTCCACAGCCACACTCGTTTCTCTCTCTATCTCTCTTTCTTGTCTGAAAACGACGCGCATCGTTGACCCCGGTAATTCCACGTTACGATGCGTCGCGACGCCCCATCACAGGGATTCCCCAAAGACCCAGGCGTCGTCTTGACTTCCTGTGAGGATTCAGTTCTTCTCATGTGTACAAACTGTTCAATTACGTCCATTACACACAGATTTGTTTAGTAAAGTCTATCTTTAGCGAATGAATATGAATGTTTTATATAATATAGGCCTATATTTGTCATCTTATATGCAAATGTGAGGAAATATTCTATTGGATCAATCGATATTTACAATAATATGGATATTTGATAATCTGATCCATAACCAATATTGAACTCTTTTCATAGAACACTTTTATAAAGTGCACTTCATTTTCTTATTTTGAATAAAAAAAGTTGAGGACGAAATCAATCATTACTAAAATTGTTGTCTGAACTAAAGCTCACCCTGATTATGAAAAAGCAACGCCAAGTTGAGATTTATACCCCCACGTCTGTTTATATTTTAAATTGTCCGTTCAAATGGAACACATCATTCAAAATTCTCAATCAGACATCTCAATTCTCATTCAATATGGATAATTATTAAAACTAATACGAAAAAATAGTAGGTCTATACAGCTAATACCCAAATAGTGTCTTTATATACGTATTAAATAATATACAGGATGGTGTACCCATTACTGTAGTCTGTATATATGTATATATATATACATATAGGCCTACATATTTATATATATATATATATATATATATATATATATATATATATATATATATATATATATATATATATATATATATATACCTGTAGTATATCTTGACATTATCCAATTATCTATAGTTACCAGCGGGGAGACGTTCCAGACGAATTCAATCGTTCGCGTAGTAAATCACGCCCCGAGTTAGGCATGTGTATTTAATCAAACTTCTATATCGACTGAAACCTAGCTCATTTATTCCATGACAAATGAAACAAAAAGCAAATTGATATTTTAAAAACTACGTTCGTGAGATTTCTTGGCATGTTAACTTGCATTCCTGGGCTTCTAATGCCGGGCGGCGACTTGACAATCCCTTGTAGGCCCCGACGCAATAGCTAAACTCGCTTCTTGTATTGCGAAATAAACAGGAAAATATAACTTCTCCTCTGAAGAAATGCAGTATAAACTTTCTTAAACTTGACCCAAACCGAATAAAATAAGAAGACATGAAAGAAGGATAACCTAACCCAACTAACCCTAACCTTATAGCTTCTCCACACTATAACCAACTCCACGAAGTAGTATAACTACTACGGCAAAATTACGTTATATCTAAATTTTGTATTTGAGAAAACAAGGTTATCAGAACATGTTCAAAGACATTATTTCATGAAAACAAAAAACTTTGACCACAACGAGATTCGAACTGGTGACGTTCGGATACAATGATATTTCATTCTGGAAAGTTTTTAATCCAGGCAAACCCACAAGTTGGGGGGGGGGGGGGGGCAAGCGCGAATTTTGAACTATATTTTGAAGCCTTATCGTTATTGCCATGAAATGTTTGTTTTACTATTGATGTCAATGCAGTTCGAAACTAGTTGATTAATTATTATTCCATATTGATCAATCAATTATGAATATTTCAATAACCTCTCACCATTACAAGATTAGTAGTTCATACTTTTTTCTAAAAAAAACTGTCTTCCAAAATTAAAAACTGGATACTTCTTCAATGCATCCCCCATCCCATCCCCCCGGAAGAAAACAAAAATCCCTACTGGCAACAAAATCTCTGACTTCAGCACCGAGTTTACAATACAATAATGAAATCTGCTGAATTTGAAACATATATATCTGCCCCCATACCAGACTTGTCTACTGTTTCGTATGTGAAATATCCCGGCATGTCGTAATACGAGGATGCATTTAAAGGAATTAGCGTTTGTCACACACGATTGCAACTAAGCCACCGCTCTCTCACTCGCTTCGCATGACCGGCTGTTACCATTTTGTCAACACAAACATAGCGAACGTAGCGAACGCTACGAGTACAACCGAGCGCTACCACCGAATTAGCGAGCGTCGCGACGAGTTCTAAATGCGGAACTATAGACGTCGTCTCATTTGCAGTTAGAGCTGTGTTCTTGCAACCCAGACTACGTCAGGAGGGTGGCCTATCCATACCTGATGTATTGCATGCGACGCCCATTCCCCCTTTCCCTCCTTGCCCCTTGACACCCGTACGTTCCCGACGCTCGTGTAATGAAACTTTGGGCGCCGTGCACGACGTGTGAACGTCATGGGTCGTGTTTTTTCTGGGTTTTGTGCGGTGTCGACTTGAAAGTTGAATGAGTTCGTGCAGTGACTATGCTGTTGTCGCGGAAAAAACCGGTTCGACTTTAATTTAGTCGGAAGCTGGTCTGTAGTTTTTTCGGAAGCTTTCTCTTAATTAAATTTGGGGAAACTAAAATATTCACAGGTAATTCTAGTTTCTGCTAACCGAATAGTAATAAGTTCATTATGACTTATGAAAATTATAAATTGTGAATATGAAAACGTAATATCAAATATTTAATATTTTAATGTAATATTCCAACATTTTAATAATATGTAATATTGTAATATTGTTATCATATGTAGGCCTAATATTAAAAAATAAGACGTGAATATGAGAGTAGGCCTAAGGACTACAATAAAATAATCAGGAAGAAGGGAAAAGTGAGACTTTTTTGATAATATGAGTTGTCAATTCACCTTTTGGAAGGTATCGTTTGAAATTATAATACGAAATCCAATAATATTTTGGTTTCGGAGGGCTGCAGTCTGTTCAAGTTCACTTGTCAAAATGCATGTCAACACTGCGTGAAAGAGTTTAGCGGTTGTAACTAACAACAAATTGAACTAAAATAAATATTCGGATGAAACTACACGCCTACAGCGGAACTGAACACCCCCCTCCCCCCCCCCCCCATCGCCACCGCCCGTTCCTTCCGACTTCGTCACGTCCTTCGTCTCGACACTATCCGGAATATATGTGGAATATATGTATGTGGTCAATGCGGTCAGAATCTAGTCAGACTGGGGATAAATAGTGATTCTCATAACTTATTTCTCAATCGCATCTAGAAAAACGTATGAGTAGAACATGGAAATCTGAAGGAAATTTCGTTGTTGTATTATTAGAAGTATTCTCACACATTCACTGTCAAGTCCCCTATTGTTTTTTTTTTATTCATATTGGGTTCAACGACGTACTGTAATGATGATTAAGATCTATTGGGGTCGGTAAATGATATACGAGATGGTGGGATGATGAGATGAAATGTTTATTTATTAGTTATTTTGTGTGGGAAGGAGTCGGTCGTGGTCCGTTTTTGAGAAACCATCCCAGTATTGACCTGGAAGACAAATGAAAACCATGAAAAATCTCATTCAGGATGTATATATATATATATATATATATATATATATATATATATATATATATATATATATATATATATATATATATATATATATATATATATATATATATCAAATCGAAGAGAGTTTCTTCTCAATTACCGAAGCTTTAACCTTTATTAATGTTGTAGACGACGTTCGTCTGTGAATATTTCAACAAATGCATAGGAAAATGATATAAATGAACTTCTTTGTAAAAAAATACAAATAATATTCAATCTAGTCCTGCTAGTATAAAGCTTTGTGAAATGTTCGATATCCTTAATCATCATATTGAGTAAACTTTCTTCTCTGTACTTGTTAAATTTAGACAAAGACAGACATAACCTTGTCGTCCTCAAGAGATGCATTGCTTCACTTACTAACTCATTCATACTATTATATAGTTACCGGTTGGTTAACTCTGGATGATGACTCGATTGACCTCTCTCTCTCTCTCTCTCTCTCTCTCTCTCTCTCTCTCTCTCTCTCTCTCTCTCTCTCTTTCTATACAGTGCATCTGTGGTATATCTTTATGTGAGGGTCAAAGTTCAGACGTGGACAATGCATGTGGAGTGAAGGAATCATTATAATGAGAAGTAGGTGGGCTATCTGCTCCATTATATGTCTTCTCCTCCTCTTTCTTCTTCTTCTTCTTCTCCTTCTTCTTCTTCTTCTTCTTCCTCTGCATTGATGGATGATACGGAGTTTTTCTAACAAGAGAAAGTACGAAGGCTTACGATAGATGAACGGAATTCCACGAGGAAGCGCAGATAAGGGATGCCTATCGCTTATCTGTGCTGGTGGGTCGACTACGTATTGTTATACTTGTACAGAATTCATATACAATACCTTGATTAACACTTATCGACAAATAAACGAAAAATTAATCGTTCGACCACTTCGACGTTTTCATTACAAAACCATTCATTTTTTAGAAAAGTGTATAGATTTTTAATTCGAGTTATCCTGTATTTATGAGTTTGAATCTGAAGTCAAGTCGAACGTGGATTTTAATCCCACATAAGGTATGGGTTTGTGTAATAGTCCTTTCACCTTTATAATCACTTCATCGTTTCATAATCACCCGCTCATTCGTACCCCCATATAACCTATAGCTGTTGGTGGGGACGATAGGCAGTAATACATTCAAATAAAAAGTGGCCCGTCGAAAAGTAATTTTCAATTTGGAAAGTAATTACGAATTTCGAAACGAGAATATTTTATTTTTATCTTTGACCTCCATTTACTTGAAAACTGTACTCCGGTATGTTTTAATAAATAAGGCAATTTGTAATCATCAGTGGTGGATCCCCATTATGAAGCGCCTAAAGAGCGTATACTGGAAAAAAGTATACTCGATTGCGTGACATGGGCTTGCGTGGGTGCAAGACCTTATACCTAAACCCTAACCACATTCTACAACGCATTCAAAAGTACCCCCCCTAGATCATGTCACACAATCGAGTATACTTTATTCTGGTATTCGCTCATAGGCGCCCCCATTATTAACTGTACATACCTCTGAAAATAGAAAATTACACACATATATATATACATATATATATATATATATATATATATATATATATATATATATATATATATATATATATATATATATATACATATATATATATATATATATATATATATATATATATATATATATATATATATATATATATATATATATATATGTATATATATATATATATATATATATATTTATATATACATATATATTTATATTTATATATATATATATATATATATATATTTATATATATATATATATATATATATATATATATATATATATATTTATATATATATATATATATATATATATATATATATATATATATTTATATTTATATTATATATATATATTTATATATATATATATATATTTATGTATATATACATATATATATATATATTTATTTATATATACATATATATATTTATTTATTTATATATACATATATATATATATATATATATATATATATCCCTTCATCGAATTGTATGTGGATCTTTTATTTGTTATTGCACATCTAAACTCGCACACGATGTACTTATAGACTTGCGTTCGAAGTGTGAACCACATTGCTATAAGAATATCTCTCACGTATGTGTTTGCTCTCGCCCGTGGCTGTGTCCTTACAGACAGGCAAAAACAAACACTTCTCATCCAAGATAACACGAGATAGAATCGTGGAGTTGTTGAAAACAAATGTTGGTTCTATTGAAAATATTGAAAGAATTGAAAATGAGAGAAAAATGTAATAATCTTTCGATAGTGTATACATATTTAACATCCACTGATTAACGTCTGCACTTCCGTATTTATTTTCCTAAACCGTGATTACCTCCATTGTATAATTATTTTTTCTATATTTTTCATTTGTACAATCTTTTTGACATCACAAAATATTTTTTAAATTGATTTATATTTGTATATATAAAAACTTTATCAAGTGTTTGCGCACAATAGAGTAGCCCGAAGACACAGAATGACAAGCAATATAAAAACATTCAATACAATTACAAATCTATATAAATGTGCTTATGAATGATTGATCCAATGATGCAGCCTATTATGAATGAATCCAAAAAAATAATCAAATATGTGCTCATATACGAGCTCTATATACGTAGAGGCAATTATAATCTGTATAAAAGATATCAAATCAACCAATCAGATTTTATTTTATTTATTCAACATTTTTTATTTTTTTTCACTCAGCATGTATCTAGTTTTGTAGACTATATATATATAATCTTTGTGCAGCGTTTCAACTCTTAATTTATATATATTTCATTCACAAGTTTTTGTCCCACATTTGTAAGATGAACTTGCAGTTCTTCCTCGGCTCTACGTCACATCCTACAACTTCATTAATACATGTATAAATGGTTCGCGAAGAGCAATAAAAATAGAGGACGAGCAGGCTTCATGCTGAGTTATAAACAGACATTTTTTTCATCATAACTTGACCTCGGTCATAATATATTGACATAGGTTCAGTATCTCTTTTCGGAAAAAAACTTATTACATGAACGAAGTGGAGCCTCAAGGCGAATCTTATGGAATCATGTCGCCGTGTGTGCTTGTTTGTTTGTTTATTTTTGTTTGTTTGTTTGTTTGTTCCACGGTCGGACTTACCCCGAGGCCGTTTTTGGATATGGGTATATAATGTGTTGTGACCAAATCAAATTTGTAACGAAAATTTTTAGGCTTGTACAAAATTAGGTTTGTACAAAATTATTTTCTTTCTATTATATACCGTATGATAAATTCTATAACACAATTGTACATTTATATTATATTCATGTATGACACTGTGTTCAGTGAATAAAGATATTATTATAGATGGGAAACTGTATGCAACGTTTTATTCATTTCCGAATATAATTACCAACGTATACTCGATTTATAGATAAATACAAATATAGCCCCGATAATACTTATAGAATCATATCAAAACAACAAGGTGGGTAGAAATCACATTTTTCCTCGAAATTTTTTCATACGAGTCGATTCAACAATGATATCTATTTATTTTCATTTTCCTTGTATGAATCAAAAGTCACCCATTTTTGAGGAATTGATCAAAATTCACCATTTTCTT
Source organism: Brachyptera risi (assembly GCA_964007535.1). Lineage (NCBI taxonomy): Eukaryota > Metazoa > Arthropoda > Insecta > Plecoptera > Taeniopterygidae > Brachyptera > Brachyptera risi. The sequence continues at coordinate 35,605,876 of OZ023332.1, forward strand.
GAAACATTTTATGTATACAATATCTTTGGTCCGTGTAAGCTTGTATATCTCATCAGGACGTTCATTCATTCACAAACATGGAACTATAGCGTTATCCTAGTATAATTACTTTTCAAAAAAAGTGTTAACCTGCTACATGACCATATCCTTACATGTATCTGCAATTACGACCCTTATGTCTTCTGAATACTAATCAGATGTCAAATGTGAAAGTATGCCCGAGTAGCCGAGTAATTTATTACTTTTCTCGGTCAGGCCTATATAGAATCTGTTTTTTGTAGGCCTATCACCTGCATAATTCCAGTTTAGCCAGTAGTAAGCTCACTTAATTAATGATAATTCAACTTCATGTTACCCAGTGTCCTTGATCTTTGATCTTTGACCTTCTATTGAAATTAAAAGGTCATACACGTGAACGTTAAATCGAATTAAGAACTTACTTACGATTGCTGCTTACGACAATATTTTTTTTTTTTTGCTGACGGCCGGTTGATCTATCTATGAAAGAACCAAATTCAGAATCAGTATTTCAGAATCAGTAGTAATTTTCAATTTATATTCTGATCATCCATTTTAAATTGATTTCAAAAAAGCAATATGATGTGAGGCAGATAATGTTTGAGACGTATAAATCTGAAATCAGCAACTATACATTTGGTTTTGGGTTCATACCTGAAACCAAAATTGGTAATCTTTGATATAGATCTACCTGTTTACACGAAAGAACGAGATCGTCTACCAATATAACTAACACAAATACCATCTTTAAATTTGTATAGCTGTGGTATTTTGAGGGTTCTTGATTTCACAGAACTAGATTTACGATTACAAATAAAAATACGTCTTTCAAAGACATTGCATTTTTTGACAAAAATTTAGTAGATGAAAGTTTCTATCATTTATATTGAGCTCAACGACGCATGTACTGATGACTTAAGATCTATTGGCATCGCTGAATGATATATGAGATATGATGGGATGATGAGATGAGAGGATATTTTATTGGGTGTTTTTGAATAGTGGGAAGGAATCGTGGCCTGTTGTAAAGAAACCATTCCAGTATTGACCTGAACGACAGATGGAATCCACAAAAAAAAACTGTCAGTCTGGTCGATCATGGTGGGTATTGAATCCCGGTCTCCTAAAAGACGGTTCAGTGTGCTAGCCACTCAACAACTCTATACTAAAAAGTTTCCAGTACATTGCATTTCTATTGCCCGTTTTTAAATTTACGAGTTCCACTTTCAATATACACTCCATACGAATAATATCCTACTAGACTCGACAAATCGCATATCACATTAGGCCTATTCTGTAATCAAATTCTATATTATCTCCATCCGTGTCTTTCATTACGATAACACAAGTGTAAGACCACATTATATTATTAATTAACGTAACAATTGAGTCGTAGGGCTGTATTCAACTTGTTTGCTTTATCATCGTTCGACTTCTTCCGACTTGGAAGGCAAACGGAAACTCCTATCGCTTACACACTTGAAGTATTTGAGATAATGCATTTGTAAGAGGGAAGCTGCATAATGTGACGAGGCTGTATGGACCAACATTCTATCTCCCAAAACGACGTACCACCTGGGTACACTCGGTTACAACATCATATTTATTAGATAATCCACGCATGTTTATTAGACAAGTATTTTTGTGAAAGTTCTGGGATGAATCATATATTTATAAAAGAGTATGATAATGAAATATATAATTTTCGGATTTATCTGATGTGCTTTCATCTAAAGTACAAATAGTCTTGTTTGAATTTCTTTCATTGATGAAAATGATTGAAAAACACTGATAATGATGGTGTGCTATTGCATGAAAATAAAATATAGGTATATATAATTGAAACGTAGCTGAAATTCAGCGAAATATCTCTAATTTTGCATCTAATTTTTGAACGGTTTGAGGTATTGAAATTTTAATGTTGCAGAAATAGAGATGAGTTTGAATGATACATTTACTAAATTGATAAAAAAAAACACTTGTACTCAAGTCGAAAGTTCTAAATCTATATTCTATATCTTTATTTTTATTTTAAAGAAATAAAACTACCTTTTTTCAACTAGTTTCCCATGGAAATTGTAAAGGACGTCAGATAAAATGGTTCTATAATTCATACGGTTTTGTGGGTATTTCTTTCCACCATTTCTTTCCACCAAATTTGTGTTTAATATAGATACAGTTCAAACAGTATCTCCAAAAATGATTTTTTTTTTGCTAAATTCGACTTACGTTAATTCTCAAAGTCTTGGCTCAGCCAGTACGATAAGATGAAATATCATAAGATGATAATATAATATATCCCAATATATGGAAAATATAAGGATATAAAAATACGATATAAAATTGTATATATATATATATATATATATATATATATATATATATATATATATATATATATATATATATATGTGTATATATATATATATATATATATATATATGTGTATATATATATATATATATATATATATATATATATATATATATATATATATATATATATATATATGTATATATATATATATATATATATATATATATATATATACATATATATATATATATATATATATATATATATATATATATATATATATATATATAATGATCTCATCAAATTTATTCATTAGTTTTTGGCATCTTTTGGCATGTATAATAAGTTTTGTACTATCATCTCTCAAGATTCTACTCAAGATAGCAGTGAATGTTTTTTGATAATAACGCTTCATATGTCTCACTCAATCCGTGTGTATTTAGCCACGATAAGGGATGAAATAGAAGCGAAGGGTTGTATGTACACACTCACCAACAGCAGAGGTATGAGTAACCCAGTCGTCTTCCATCAAGCGAACCACCCTTTTCTTATCTCGGATAGCTTGGCTGAGTACTAAGATACATAAAACCGCACGCTGCGACGGAAGGGTGGGGTTTACCAGACAAATTAAGACCTCGGCAAGATTTCTATCGTTATTAGCCTAATAAAAAATATATTATTAGTTTGTTGCGTGCCTCCCCATCCGAGTAAATGTCGTAATCGGTTATTCCCTATACGTCTTACTCACCCCTTCCCTGTAAGGCCTAACACCACAACGACACTCACTGCAAGCGCCTTTGCCGCGTATATTCGGGGGTGCTTCACGCTTGTTAGCAGCTATCATTATAAAGTACGATACGATTCTCGTGGATATATTTTATAGGGTTAAATCCACTTAAATTCACAACAAATTATGGTTTCTTAGAAAAAATTAGATGTTAGTTTCACTCTTATTCTAGATATTTGAATAGTCAGTATAATTTTTCTCATATTACAGCAAAATAGAAAAAAATGAAAAAAATACTTAAAAGAGAAACATGATATATTGTATAGTAAATATATAGATATGTGAGCAATATCTGTTGAATATACATAATTCAAGTGTTTTTTTTACCTTGAATGACCACGGATATTTTCTACTGTGATCATCTGATGATGGACTTAAAACTATGGGTGTTAGCAACGTATTTTCGTGAGCAACAGGCATTAAAATCATGGCCCTTCCACTGAAACCTTGCTTGAAATCCAACAACACGCGAGAATAGGAAAGAGTTGCCTGCACTAGTTTCTGAACAACGCAGTCTACATTGAAATAGGCTGAAGCGTGTACGTTATAATCGCATTCACAGTTTTGTGAACTTTATAAATGTTGAACTTTAATGACATTTCGAGTTACACAGGCTGCGTAATTTCAGAACAAAACGAGCGAGAAAATCCATGAAAAAACCCATTCGTGTTTCGTCGTTCGCATTCGTTTCAACAAGTTCTAGCGATGAACTGGTCGGAACAAAATGGTAAAAAGTATAAATTTGAACGAAATCAACTAAACGCTGATGAATGTTATAGTGTACTTTAAAAATATAATCGTAGGCATCTTATATCAAAATAAGAGTCTAGTTTTTAGTCGACTATCCACGATGAATGAGAATAACAATAAATATTTTCAGCATCGCAAATACATTCTGCGATAACTGATATTGAACAGGAATATGAATACAGGAGATTTATAAACAAATTGGCAAAATTAAGTCACAGGTAATCTTGGAATCATAATAATTCCAATGTGTTTCAGTTTTAAAAATTTTCGTTTCATATCTCTCTTCGTCTATTTTTTTGGTGCTTCTTACCTCTACTACCCCTTTCTTATCTGTTACAAGGTTCAGTGGCCGAACATAGAGAAAGAGAAAGAGAGAGAGAGAGAGAGAGAGAGAGAGAGAGAGAGAGAGAGAGAGAGGGAGAGAGAGAGAGAGAGAGGGATGATGAAGAGGGGGAGGAAGAGAGGTATAGAAAGACAGAAAGAGACGGACATTTGAGAGAGATTGAAAGAAGCACTTTCGTAATAAAAGAGAATGCGCAACAGAGGTATAATGGAAGACAATTTGAGTCTCCCATTACTCTACCTTGCATTGTTTGATAATGCGAAGGACACACTCTCTCTCTCTCTCTCTCTCTCTCTCTCTCTCTCTCTCTCTCTTTCTCTCTTTCTCTCTCTGTCTGTCTGTCTGGACATGTTTAATGATTACGAGAGGATCCTCTCTCGTGAATTAAACCCGACCCCGAGGATCGCGTGTGCAACGCACATAGCCTGATGGTTATGCAACTTATCTTACATGCTAGTCGTGCAAAATGTCAGATCGAACATTACAAGCGCGACAAAGCAATCGTTCTTTATTGTGTTTCTATACCCTGTAATTATTATACCTTATCCCCACTAATGTATTACTGTTACATATTGAACGAATAATTAACTAACGTGACTAATTTTTTAATAAATTATACTCTTAATAACCAACTAAACGTGTAAGTCTATTTAATAATACCAGATAATCTATCTTAATATACAACTTCAAAAACAGTAAAAACTGATAGAATGCAACACTTTGTCACATTTTTCATTTTTCATTTTCATTTTACAAACTTCTAGTTTGTAGCCCATATTCAGCGAATGGAAAAAAAAGGTTTTATATTTATTCCGTATCTGATAGTGCGTCATAAATTCAGTTATTATCGTATTACGTTGTTTTCTGGAAACAAATTATAAAAATAACAATACTACCTGGAACGCAACAATGATTGCAAATGCAACAATAGAACCACACCCACCTACACCCCTCAAACAATCAAATGTTGCATATATTACTAGCAGACATGGCCAACGCCCCCGAATATAGGGTCAAATTGCCCATACACCCCACCCCACCCCCATTGTACCCGGCTCCACACAAACAAGTACGACATAACTCACTTGTTCCGGTGATTGCACTAAACTCGATTAGACGTGTGTTTTTAAAAGCGAACAAAAGCCGACGTGATCTTTTGGAGTGCTTCCACCTTGTACCTCCCCTCATCGCTCCCCTCACTGTGTTTGTTTTGTTCTCTTAAGATATTGCTGACTTGTTCATGTCTTTTAAACAGGAAGTCAAGTGTATATTTGTCGCACCCCTCTCTCTCGCTCTTTCTCTTTTAGGGTCAGACCAAACTTTGTTTTCCGATGGTTCACCCTTTTCTACCCTTTTCAACTATATCAAACTCTTTTTCCAAACACACAAGAAGAGAAAGGAACCATTTCATTCTCGAAAGAATCGAGAACTTATCTATGGAGATTCAAAAACATGCCATGTTTTTAAACTTATTTTCATTGTTTTCTTTTTTTTCATCTTTTACAACGCTTATCTTATAGGTATGTTTGGTTATCTTTGTTTGTTCTCTGTTTTTGTATGGATCAACTTTGAAGCATTTCCAAATCTCTAGATCCAAACCAAAATCCAGACAACAGACATACAGATCACGGCCTCCTCTAGATCCACACAAGTGACAGTATGATCACGGCCTTCTCTACATCCAAACAAACTGACAGCGAGACCATACGGTCTTCTCGACTTTTCTTTGAATCTAGAATTCAATTATCCTTCCAAACATTTTGTTGTGACATTAATATTAGCGTCGGTTACTGACGGCAAGTTTATAGTTAATGGGTTAGTTTTTTGTTCAAGTCATTCTTTTCTTGGGCCAGACGAGGAGGATATATATATGTCTGACGTAGTGGCGTACCGACCATATAGGCTGTACTCATTCATTTGAGTGATATATAATAGGCCTACAATGACAATGACAGTGTGGAAAAGTGACAATGTCATTTTTTCTGAGTAAAGACTCAGCAGATTGAGCATTGATGTACAATTTTATAGTCTTTTCATCGATTAACATCGATTCCATTAAATTTATCCATAATAAATTTCAGTGTGATAGTAATTATTGAACTTGACATTTGACCCACCCACAAACATTACAAAACGTGACATCCAATCAAAGGGTTGTTTATTATGTAGTATTTTCACATTACCAATCATGGTTTTTCTTAGTGCCTACATGACATCTAGGAGGCATATTGATAAGCCACGCCTACTGCTAGTGGTCAATTAAAACACTATTTTATAGTGAGCTGGTGGTTGACTTTAGGTGGATTACAAAGACGGAGTTTAAACCCCGGCCTAAACCTTGGACGCCGTCTTAGTAAGAAATTGCATTGTGAATGCAATGCAATTTCTTACTTGGACGGCGTCTGAGGTAGGCCGGGGTTTGAACCCCGTCTGTGCAATCCACCCTTTATGTCCGGCGGTTAGTCTTCATTAGAAATAAGCGTGAGTATCGTATTCATACAGCTAAGATCCAATAAGGCACGCCACAGTCATCTGCCCAACTGTGTCAGTCGCAGCACGCTCGCAGTTCATCGCGCCACATGAAACTGCTGAATATCACCAAGCACAACAAAAAACGTCTACAATCCACAACATTTGGACAAATTTAAACAACTTTAATTTTAGAACTGTGATCATCCGTTTTAATTTTGCAACAACGTTTTAGAGCGGACTTATTCATGAGAACTTATACAACTTCCTAAACAACTTCCTATTATTTTTTTCCAACGAAGCAAAAAGTATTAACTTTTTTAGTGTCTTCTCTCGACTTCTTTTAGGTATATATTCAAGCCAAGACGTTGCCAAATTCTACTCTCGTAAATCTGAACTCGATTCTGCTGGAATTTAATGAATTTTCTATAATAATTCCTTATATTTACACCAGGGAATGAACACTGAGATAAATAACATTGATGTTCCAATTTCCTTCTCTATATTTTGTTTTTATCGATTTATAAGTAGCTGATTTTACTATCTTCAATTACGACTAATGCATGTATTATTATCCATTTAACGTCTTTACTATCGGGCTAATTCAGTTGGATCACGATATGCTGTAGGAACGTCATTTCATTATAGCTGTAATTAAATATCAGACCGCATTCAGGTACCGCCCATCTGACTCAGGCATTAGAAGCTCAAATCAGGTCGGGCTTGGGTTCGAGACTCGTAAAATGCATCATCAGTTTTTGCAAGCACCATACATATATCACCTGCTATTTGTACTCCCGAACGAGGGGTTAACAACTCCTGAAATCTGGTGTACAGTTGTCATGGAATCTTCCTGAAATCTCCCTAAAATCCCTTGAAATCTTCTTGAAATCCCGTGAAATCTCCCTGAAATGCCTTGAAATCTGAAATAAGATGTACACCAAATGTACAAGTTGTTTACCCCTCGCCCCCGAATAATCTAGCTGTTAGTGGGGTCGTCAAGTCAGCGTACAGGTTGCTTCCTGACTATGTTGTAAACGACTTGACATGAAATCCCATGTGTTTTTTTTGCCATTAAGTATTTCCTATACATTACAAAGTGTAACCTATTGAAGATCCCTAAATATACCTGGGTAACTAACACAGCTACACGCAATAAAAGCACGTAGTTGATGCACCGACTTAGATACGAACTCAGCTCCTACATATAGGGTTTTGACTAATGGACGATCTAGTTGCTAGCGAACTAGTAGTTTGAATCTGCAGAATTTGATCAATATATTTCAAAAAGCTTATCCAAGCCTAATTCAATTTGCGTTCAAGTAAACAAAAGTAGAAGTGGAAGTATGGATTTATTACAGTCATTCGCGTTAAATACAACCAAATCAACATCCGAAGTTGGCGTAATAACTCAAACAACGCAACTATATTGATCACATTTCCACAATGGTATGAGAGATTCAACTGCTTCATCCCTTTCGAAGGAGAGGGATAAATAAGGGATATCTTGAAAGATATAGGAATGTTCACCCCAACCGCCATGACATAACACCAATGGGCAAAAGAATGGGCAACAATTCACTCATAAACCTAATGCTGAAATGTGATGTTGGATTTGACCCTTTTGATAAATGGTCCAACAGCCCTTTCACAAAAGGCCCCAAAAGGCTGGAAGCTAGGGCCCTTCCAGCCCTTCCCTTCGCTTTCATTACATGGAGATGGTTTGTATGACCAACTTTCAAAACTAACCAAGTCAAAACTTCCAGTATAACGCCTTTCTCTTGAACCCTATTGTTGAACTTGTATTTATGACAAATAACTGCCAACGACGTCTGTCAATTCAAGTTTCAAGAAATGGGCGGAATTTAAAAATATTTGAAATTTCTCTGCCTCAATCAAAATAGTAAGTTACGAATTCTAAATGTATTTATTTAATTCGAATTTGTTGATTAATTTTACTAAATTTAATAAGATAATTCCAGTCCGATTGATTAATAATAACAGGCGAAATAATTAGAGATTCGAGCCTGCAATCGTGGGTCAATTCGAGAGGTTACGATGCCACTGTGTCTAACTGACTATGAATACACTGGCCATTGAAAATCCACAGGGTCAATTTGAAACGACCTTTTATTTCATCAAAACGGACATATTATATCCGGCCATGATAAAACCATACACAATCAACGCTCTATTGACACATTACTTGTACTGAACGTTGTTCGAATGAATGATACAGTCAACACGTCATTTGGATGGCTGCAATCTGCAATATATATATAACTTATATATATATATATATATATATATATATATATATATATATATATATATATATATATATATGTATATATATATATATATGTATATATATATATATGTATATATATATATATGTATATATATATATATGTATATATATATATATGTATATATATATATATATATATATATATATATATATATATATATATATATATATATATATATAAATATATATTTATATATATATATATATATATATATAGTTTTTTTGAGACTTTCATGGTTAATATTATGAGGAATAAAATTATTTTCGGAAATGCCATGCTCTTTAGTTGATTTATTTGATTTATTCATTTTGATAATATTTTCATTTAATAAATCAACCAAAAAACATGGTATTTCCGAAAATGATTTTATTCCTCATATATATATAAATATATATACCGGTATATATATATATATATATATATATATATATATATATATATATATATATATTTATATATATATATATATATATATATATATATATATATATATATATAAAAAAATATATATATATATATATATATATATATATATATATATATATATATATATATATGATTTTTAAACATTTTTCAAAAATCATACAATTATAATAACCTACTGGTGGTCAATCAGGAAGCTATTGAAATCATATATATATATATATATATATATATATATATATATATATATATATTATATATATATATTTATATATATATATATATATATATATATATATATATATATATTAAATATATATATATATATATATATATATATATATATATATATATATATATATTATATATATATATATATATATATATATATATATATATATATATATATATATATATATATATATACATATATATAATACATTATATGAGTTTTAATAAAACTGCCGGCAATATGATTGCCGCTTGGACACAGTATGACAAAAGCTTATAGTTATAGGAGAATTAAAAGAAATACATCCACATAATAATACTCATATTATCGTGAAGTAAAATTATCAAAGACATAATGAAAATATATTAAACAAATCAAACAGCTCAATAAAAAAAAACTGAAAAACTATTGTAAAAGATCGGATTAAGACTAGGTTTTGACCATTATAGGTGATTTCTAAGGATAGCAATCGAACCTCGTGAGGCCATCACGCTTTCAGACTTATGTGATATTGTTTCTTGATTCATTTCAAAATGTTTACTAAAATCGGTAAAGAACTTCGTAATCGTACATCTTGCACCCACAAATAAATCTCTCTTTATAAAGTGAACACCATCTCATTCGTATCCATTATCGATTGTCAATATATATATATATTCAGTGCAGCCTGGGAGTGCATGTGCCTGGTTGGATTGGGTATACATACTTCACAGTTTATAGTGCTGGTTTATTGGTGTTTTTAGGGGCCGGATGGATGCGCTTACGGCCTATCATCTTCACCAAATGTTGACTCTAGATGAGTTGTTATATAAACCCAAATATTGAGCACCAGATTGTTTATTGTAGATATGGGGAAGACATTGACCATACATTTTGACAAGGCACGAACCAATCTATGACTGAATTTCAACATTAGATTGTGTATTTACAATACGGTATACTAAAGTTTAAACTTGAATTTTCAAAGATTAGCTATGTGTGAAAGTTTGTCTACCGTATCTAAATTCAAGTGTAGACCTATAGGTATTCAATGCGAAGTCAATACAATGGTTAGAAGAGAAATTCGAGCCTTTTTTCAACTGTATTGAAATAAATGACTGGGACAATTTATGGATGCAATAGTTTAATGATCATATCTTTTGAAATATTTATTTTCAATTTTCATACGTGAGGCTTTTGATAGCACTGATCGTTCAGAACTTGATACCAATAATCTGACATTATGCTATAACCTCTTCTCTTGTGCGTGCTGTAGTTCTTAAACTCTTATATAATTCTCGCACAATAGACAGATCAGTTGTAAAGAGGGATCTACTCTACAGTCTACACAACGAGGAGGAATTCCTTTGACTGCAAACGTTTACCATTTGACCGAAGCTATATAACTGAGTTATGATGGATTAACAATAGGAAGGAGGACCATAAATCATAACACATAGAATCAATAATCTATTGATACCTTAATGGGGTCGATTTAGCGAAATATCAGTTTTTTTGTGATAACTCTTGAACGCTATGAGATATCAAAATTCTGATAAGGCGTAAACACAGATCATTTCAAATAATAGTAGTACCAGTACTAATAGTAGTACCAGTACTAATATTAGTTGTTTTTGTTTTTTCTATTCGTGTTCTCACAAAGATTTCAATACAATTTCGTAGACCCGCAAAGTCACAAAAAGTTGACTTGTCTGCGGGTCTACTAACCCGGTAGTAAAGGTAGTAAAGTGGTAGTGATAGTAATAATTTATTCAGCAGTTAACACATAATAATCATAACAATAGTTGTACTTAATAAGTATTTAAAAAGTGTCATCATGAAATCTCTGATATTTCGCTAAATCAACTTTCATGCACTTTTTTAAATTGCAAGAATTGCCATTCTAGAAAACGAAATGAACATTTTTTTACTTTTTCATTCTGATCTATTTTACATAGAATATAACTGCTCTTTCACCAGCATGACTCGTCTTATGCCCGGTTCTACCTTAGTTAGGGTACTGATCCACTAACTATTAATTAAAGGTACGAAAATAACATATGTAACCAATGGTAATAACAAGTTAATCCGCTAACTATTGCTTAATCCAGTTTCGTAAAACCGGGCCTTATTAGTAAATACAAGTGATTATCATATAATATTCATTAATGGTTGGAATAAATACTGATTTTAGTTGCAATATCCTCGAAGTTGGTTTTGACAAGTCACGAAATAATCAACTCAACGTATGAAATACGTGTGAATAGACCACGAACGCCGTAGAGCTAGGCAACTTCTCTTACTGCGGTGTGTACTACGTGCATCGAAATCCATTTCAGGGAGATCTATATTTACAACGTGCTTGGTGCCGTGCACGAAATGAATAAATAATTGTATATTGTATTGATAACATAGTTTATTCAATATGATACATACACATTATTGTGAATTTTTAAATTAAATTATTGTCACGATCCAGTATTTATTGTATTAGTAGGCAGCTACTAGACCGTCCATGTAATTGTTTATACTTATTTCGACAAAAGAAGAAGGTCGTGTATCAAATATTAATACTATTTACATAAATTTAAATATTAATAATACAAATATTGATAATATTATTCCAGTCTAATAATAAATTTGAAATATTCAAAATACGGAAAGTGTAGCTAATAAATTTATTTGCTATATGTATATATACATAAGAAGAACAACACCTCAATGGAAAGAGTTTGGAATTACAATAGCGTGTCTTTGATCAGATCAAGCATGACAATGAAAAGCGTTTTGTTTTACCGTGGCAATAAAGAGTAGTGTTGGAAAAGCATTACGATAATTTGGTGTTTATGGACTTTGTTCTTTTTATATGGACTGATTTAAAATTTCTGGGGGAGACTTTATTGTATAATTGTATTTCTTGGCAGTAAAGACTCCGTTTGATAAATTTGTGATCTTAGTATCATCGATCTCAATATGTATTTATTTTACCGATCCGATCGATTTACGATTACGATCTTTTACACCAGTGTATGTGTAAAAACTCGTCCAAACGATCCTATCTTTCATCCACAGCCTTAATTGGGAAACAATGATTTTGTCTCAAGTTTCGATGTTGTTAAAAAAAAAAAAAGAGTATGTGTTCATTGTCTTATTAAATTTTAATAGTGATAGATCACCAAGATAGTGTAGTGATATTTATCTTTTTTACTATAGTATGAAATTAAATCATGAAGCAACACGAGATTTGTTTGAACCGGCATTATATAACCATGTTGTTGACGCGCCGTTAAGCCCCAATATTATTTCATTCATGAATATGTGACGGGATGCGGCTGTGGCGTAAACAATGACAGCTGGGCTGGGTTCAGCGCACTTTACACCCATTTCTGCATCAATGTTTAAATTACATTGTTTACATTACAAATAGTAGTTGTACGCTCGTAAACTGGACTCTAGTTGTGATATTTCACAGCTAAACGCAAATATTACTATATATATATATATATATATATATATATATATATATATATATATATATATATATATATATATATATATATATATATATATATATATATAAATAACGATCCTACATCATTACAGCGAACATGGCCAGAGTTCGAGACCCGTGTAAGGCATGGGTTTTTAATTGTAATCGTCTCACCTTTCATGTTTTCATTGTTTTCTTATAACACGCCCTGCCGTACCCCCATATAACTTGGCTCTTGGTGAGATTTGGTTATTTGGTTTGATTATTTTGATTTGTCGTGAACGCCTTCTCATCTAAACAAGTAGGCATCATGTAATCGAAATTGGAAGGAATACCCCAAATAACCAAGCAATTGGTGGGATATGCATGTTCCGGTAATCGTCCATATTGTTTTATATTATATATATGTAAACCGGTATATATATATATATATATATATATATATATATATATATATATATATATATATATATATATAATTCATTCTTTTTTTCATCTCTATGAATTGTTCAAATTCACACGAAATTTTGTTCGTCTTATAAAAAATGAACAAAATTCTATCAATTCCGAATGTTTTTATTTCTTATACACATCCATTTGAAGAACCTGTTCAGCCTCTTTGTGAAACAATAACATATTGTGATACTCTTTCAACCATGGTGGAACTTGCTTTTTTTGTCAACTTTTTCTAAATATCACATTTTCAATCTCATCCATTCTCTTTCTGTCATTCTACCATGAGAGGGCATCGACGTCGAATGGCGTTGTTTTGTATTCCGTCCATGCATGCATCGTCTGTTAGAACCGGAAATTCGTGACAACAATCGACGTTTTGGTGAATGCAAGCTGTTCGTTTGGTCCATTGTATGTCGCACACAGTTAGTTAGTCTCTCTCACATAATGGACTACGTCGGACATATTACAGTGGTGTCAATTGATTGGAAGAAGGGTGTGTATATTATAAATAATAATATTAGAATATGTTTATGTATAGATTATTTGTCGTCTTCGCATATAGTATTGTGTATTACAGTGAACACCTGTGTCAGTTTTAAATTAAAAGAACTCGTAGGAATGTCATTTAGGTTTATTCGATTTCCGTTCGTGTAATAACGTATGCATAATGTGACTTATGTTGGCTTCTATTTTTATGGATGTTGAAATGTTAGCTAGATCCTGTGTCGCCGGGTTGTCACGATTCATTCATTTTCATGTTGGTATCTTTTTGAGCCACAATGAAAATGAGTGGAATTTTATATTTTTGTAACGTTGAATCGGGTCAAGTTATGGGTGTAACAATAACTTTTCTAAATGTAACAGGAGATAACAAGTTGAATATAAAGCAACAATGTTTTTTTTTATTTTTCCAGTCTCATTGTAGTTGTATGTTTCAATTGTATCGATAAAAATAACCATTTTTTTAAATTAAAACATGTAAAATCTTCTTTAAGTCAATTGACTTTTCCAATTCTTTTATGAATATTTCTACGGTTTCACTGGTTGAAATAGAAAGAAGGTTATCCGAAGAAAGTTTCTCCAGTTTAGAGTGAAACCATTGTTGTTATAGCACGGCTCACTCTGCACGAGGTGGCGCCCGAAGCAATATTGAATCGATTCTGAATTATTTGGCAGTATTATTCCTCTCTAAATGGAAACCGATTAGTCGGCCAATTAATAAAATAGGTGATCCAGTCAGACGTGGTAGTGGAAAATGAAACTGATCGCTCTGCTTGAAATGTGAAATGTATGGTCAGTCCCAATTCATCATGCATAATAATGATAGGCCTATGAAGTACAATGAAAAAAACGCTGCTGTTACAAACGTTGTTTTCCTTGCATGGTGTAAAGAAAATATATTTTATGAATTGATTTTCAAATGCTCTTGAATCAATTACTCAGATTTTAATCGTATGAATAGGTCTGGCAATTCAAATATTCTATATGATGACAGCAGATATCGTTATTTTTGTGCGGCGAATTTGAGCCGACGTCTATTCTTCCACCGAACCGCTTCAAAGTTTTCAAATAAATTATGAAATTCAGAATTCACCACCATTATTCCCGTCACATCAAGGTCGTCCGGCCTGACTTACGACACAGTTTATTATGTAATCACTAATTTCCATCTCCCCCACCTATGTGTTAAGATGGCACTCGTGGTGCCCCGTCCGGACGATCCTACCTATGCCTTTCAGACAAGTTTTTAGTGTTGATAATAACAAAATGATCCAAACACAACACTAACAAGAATAAATCGACATGGGTCTATATATATTTTCAATGTATAAAAGTGGATATAGGCTTCAACCACTTCAACCACTTCAATCACTCAAGGGGGTGCATGCATCCACAGTGCTTATACAATGGAGAATTTTTTTCTCCATACTATTTTTTTTCCTGTTCTCGAACCAAAGTCATTGAATAGAAAAGTATATACCAACTCCCAAGATAATAATTTGATGCTCTCTAATTATTATGACATCAAATTTTTATAAATTCAATGAGTTTTTTATGATAATAACTGAATACCAAGAATGTGATAAAATTAATTTACGTATTATCTTAAAATTGAATGAATTCACAAAAATAGAATGTCATTAAAGAGCATAAAATTATCTTGTAGTTGGTATTCCTTTTTATTCAATCACACTGGTTCGTGAACATGAAAAAAAAAGTGTATCCTCTTCAAGTCTTTTGTTGATGACAGTGTACTATTTGTTGAGCGCCATCTTGTTTTATGACGCAATTGTTATGTCAGCTGAATATCAACAATGCTTGAGTATCGACGGTTGTTCCTAGTACGTGTTTTATCAATCCAGACAGCCGTGCTTGTCACAGTGACACAAGTGCGATCTACTCGTATATCTACAAAACATGAATGTGATCTACCAACTTCATAATTGTGAAATTGTCGGTAATTTCGTGATATCGCTGCAGTTTTTATAGGATTTAACGTTTCTGAATTATGTATATTTGTTGTGTTATTATCGTGAATCTCGCCCTGAAAAAACATGATACCAAACAAAAAACTTCTATATACAAATATAATGAAGATATTTGTGTTTGTTATGTTTGAAGATGACCTTCTCATTTGGTGGGTGAGCTAACGTAGGCCTAGGTAGTTATATAGAATGCATATATTCTATATATCATAGAGCTAGATGAAAGAAAATTTCACACATACGTCCAATCTTTGAAAACATTCATTTTATTCATAGTGATTTTTTACCCAAATTACGACATACCTTTGACTAACAATAACGAAGGTTACGTTATTGTTAGGCCCGGTATTACCAAGTCCAGTTAGCCTTTATATGACAGTTCAAACTTGTTATCACCATGGTTACCAATGCTATTTGTTTTCATCAACTCTCAGATAAATACTAACTGGCCATGGTAATACTGGGCCTTAGTCAAAGAAAATACGAATAGTTATGAGATATATATAATCATATAATATAATATTATATAGATAAAATATAGTAATACATAATTTTAATGGAGGAACCATATTTTCCAACTCTTTACACTCACATCCACTTGAATGAAGAGAAATTACTCAAAAAGACGTTTCGATTTCTATATTTACATAAGCCATAATTTTATTACTGTGTGACGAAACAACATATGAATTTTGGTTTCTTATAAAACTTCTAAAATCTCAGGTGTAAATTAAATAAGAATCAAAGAAATTAAAGAAAAATTTCAAAGAGAAATCAAAGAAGAACTTACATATATAACGACGTATAATTTCAAAACAAAATCTCTGGTAATATTATTTGATCCATCCTCTACAACATCTTATCAGTATGAAGTAATCATTTCGAGTTATGAATAAACATGAAATACGTTGAGAGGTGTTGAAATAAAATGTGTCAATGCTATTTACCAAATGAATATTTCGAAAAGTATTATTGTACCGAACAAATTCCAACATACGAACATACAACACATACGAGAAATAATTATATATTCTCCCTAGCCAGGACATGATTGAATGTTTTCAAATTTTCGTGTTTCAATCGTATGCAATCTACGTATAATGCAATTAATTGTACTGAAGGTTTTGATGTTAACATCAACAGTTCATCTTTCATCAGTTTTGAAAATTCTATTAGAAAATTCTATGTTTGAGTTAAGGTGCAAGTCAGCTATTGTTGTTTTGTACTTGACTTCTAAATTTATAAAATTAGTTGTTTTTCAGTTTTTAGTGTTTCTAACAACATGTTTGTGATGTTTGTCATTTTATTATATTACACTTGTGAGGTTTTCCCCGTTGGTAATAAAGATTTTTATAAAATGTCGTAGATCACACATGATCACAAATCAGCCCTTATTGACCATTACGTTTTTCTCTGTTTACAGCAAAGTTATCTGATGAACTTTGGCTATTTACCCCAGTCCGACTTCGAGACCGGTAACTTGCGCACCGACGACCAGTTGAAAGACGCGATAAGAACGTTGCAGATCTTTGGCAACATCCCCGCGTCGGGCGAGCTCGACACTGCCACGTTGCAGCTGCTGAAGAAACCGCGTTGCGGCCTGCCAGATATCACCACCACGCAGTACAGGAGTAAGAGGTACACGCTCAACGGACAGCGGTGGCACCACACCAATCTCACTTGGAGGTAAGTCAAAACTATTCCACTCGAAGGGTTGCATCTTAACTCAAGGATTAAATGGGGCGCCTGAAGAGCGAATACTGGAATAAAGATACTATACCAAGAGTTTACCAAGAGTGAACGTGGATTGGTGTGTTTACTTGGGAAGAGGATGTGCCTATTCGAGGAAACGAACATAACCTAACCCAAAACCCTAACAACTGCTCCTTTGTGCTCTAACCAATTAACCGAAATGGTAGCGCGTAGTATCTCTATATTCCAATATTCGCTTTCCAGTGCCCCCGATTAAATGTGCACGTCAAGTTGAGAGAACCATCGTTCAGAAGTCGTATGAGTTTGGAATGATATGAGTCAGGAATGAGTTTGGTTAGGAATGAGTCGAGTTGGGAATCGTATAAATTATAGGAATTAGTTGATCTTAGAACCGCATGAGTTCGGATCGACATCAGTCAGAAATGAGTCGAGTTAGGGATGAGTAGAGTTTCGTTTCTAGGTCAATTTTTAAATGTAACTATAAAAACAATAGTTCAAAATCACAACATTTGTGTAAACATTTTCGTTTGTGTGGTCACATTGAGAAGAAAAAATCCTTCACCATAATTCGGAGCTCGAAACAACATGAAATAGATACTTTGTTTTAAAAAAGAAGTTACTGCGTCGGAAGTCGATCCTGGACCTTCCGAGTTTGAGAAGCAGCTTTACTAACAATAGCGCCACAGCGACATGTGCTCTGTATACTGCTTCTTTAGCATAACGTATCGTGGATCGGTAACAGAGTCATGACGTCACCAATCTTGGCTATCCCATTGGTCACTTTTAGTTTGTCTTTCCACTTTTGCATGGCATTTCCATTTTTAGTGGCTCCTCTCCAAAAAGAACAATATTAAAAACATGTGCAGCTACAGCTTCAAAATTTGCTCTAAAAGACTGATTTGAGGCTGTTGTCGTTTGCATCACGACGATTGGAAATCATGAGAGATGCATGTATGTAAATATCATCAATTTGTTAAATACAACTAAAACAGCCAAACTGATTTTTTTTAGATTCATTTTTAGTATGATGTAATTAAAAAGTAAAAAAAAAAGTACGGCCTGATTTATTCATTCTTAATAATGTTTCAGTGATTTTTTCTTTTTTTTTCAATCCATTTCACATGTCTTTTAAATAATTGGTGGAGGTGCCGGGTCTGTTTCAAGCGTTTGCATATTGAGCCCAAGCATGGACCAAGTTGAATTTTCTTTAAAAACACGGCACCACCACCAATGTATTATTAACCGTTTTCTTTATTGAAAGTCTCGTGTAATCGTAGGCATATAGTCTTCAATTGGTTTAATCCACCCACATTGCAGACAATAATTATCTCGTTGATTGTGTAGTGAATTAAATGACCAATTATTCGTATAGCGGTCCACATTGCATTAGAACTCGCTCTAGTAGCTACTGCTTGAACTGATCCTGTTACTAACCCTGTATTGGAGGGGCAGGCAACTACACTGGAGCTTCAGTGGCTCAATCGATGACGTAAGCATCTACTTCTCTACAATACGCTCGCTCTACAATAATGCACTCAATCGACATAATTATATGCACTCACAATAAACTACAGTTATATTTGAATTCAACCAATAGTATAGATCAAGTTATCCATATAATTATATATAACTTAATTTAATTGAGATATGGCATTCACAATGAACTACAAATTATTAGTTTATTTAGTTATATTTGAGTACAACCAATAGTATAGACCTATAGATGAAATATATATACATAATGTATATAGCTTGATCCACTATTGGGTGAAGTAAAATATAGCTAATTGTAGTCTATTGTGAATGACATATTACGTCAATTATATAAATGTATATATAATTATATATAACTTGCATGATCTAGCCTACTATTGGTTGAATTCAAATATAACTAACTGTAGTTTATTGTGAATGCCATTGATATAAATTATATAATTAGGTAAGAGAAGGGCAACAGACAAATTACTACTCCGCTCTACATAGGCTCACCGCATATACCCCAATGTATTTTAAGTTACTTTCACATCTATTGACTTTTTCAACAACTTGAATAACAAACTAAGATATGTTGGTTTTATTGCCATAAGTATGTATGTTTCAACATAGATTCATCATACTTGTATTCATTTAACGTTTAACAAGTTTATAGTGCTATCATGCATTTTTTTATTTCCGTTGTTGGACTGTTTTCATTTTATTTCTCCCTCAAACCAGGGCAAGTATTTACTAATCGAATACAGTTATTTTCACTTTTTTATGTTGGCAGACAATCACCACTTATTCCACATAATATGTTGGTACCTGGATACCGTCTAGGGTACTTTTTCTCACTCTTCTTTCTACTGCTTTATTATTTGTGACACTTTTTTTCCCGAGCTCATTATCTTCGGCATGATTTATCAATCACCATGCTATGTGACTGGAATACATTTGCTGTCGACACCGATCTACATATTATGAAGATCAGCCTCTAATAACCGTGCAGCATGGCGGTCTCATGAGAGCAACCCCCCCCCCCCCCCCCGTATACCCTCCACCTTCCCTTATTATGCCGAAACTTGATGCTGAAACAGCGATAAATGAGCCAGTGTTATATGTGGAAAATAAATTGCAGTCGATATTTCACCTACTAACTTTGTCCAGAATGATGAGTTTTATTCTTTCATCCCCTAAATGAGGAGGATGTGTTCTTGCTAACATATTTAATGAGTGTTCATGGCCAAAGTGTTATGTATACTAGAATGTAATGTAGTAAGTACACTTATGAAGTCAGGGGTGGATTTGTATTTTGTCTGCGTTGAGGTTATATAGGCGTAATGTTTTTATGGCAAGACTTCGTTGACAAGAATACGGAATAAGGTGGAAGTGTAGCTAGATGGAATGGGGCTAGCGATGTGGTTAGGTGGATACGGTGTTTTCAACTCTTGTGGGCTATATTTTATGGATATTGAAGAATATTTTCACACATTAACTGGTAATCGCCTTTCGATATTGCATGAGTTTTATATATTTTATAGGAGTGTTCGACTGTTCGGTATTTAAAAAAAAAGTGCGTATGGCGCTAAATGACCTCGCTGTCGATCGCCTTGGTATTCATTCATACCATTGCGAAAATACGATTAAAAATGTATTATATAACTGTATAAATATAAAGGCAATTGTTATAATTAAAAGGAATTTCAGTCTAGGCCTATAAGAGGGATTGGAAAATATTCAGATTTTTCATTTATAATTTTATATGCCTACTAATTTGTATATAGTCAAGTAAGGTAGCCCTGTACGTGTCTATAGTAATATTAATCTTCCAGGCCTCTGCCGTTGATATGAAATCTGAAACTATTTTTTAATCAACGTCAATAATTTTTAATGTGAAATTCATATTATATTCCTGAATGAATCTTGTAATGGTGACAAGTCAGAAACAATCAGAATATTGTCGAGACGGAGTTCTTGTCTTGGCCAAATCAAAGAACTCGACTATAATCGGCTATTTCTGTCGGATGCCACGTGGATTCGTGCATAACGAACAATAACTAGAAATAGAAATAAAGTGAGTCAGTCACGTGGATAATACATGCCCCTAAATCTGTTTCTCCGTTTATCAATTATACCAAACACGTGATTACCCCCCCCCCCCACCGTGTCGCCGTGCACTCAGACCAATGAGCAATAGAAATGGCAGAATAAAAAGTATGAAAACTAAACTATAATACTGAATAAAAAATTTAAAACGAATGAATGCAAGACAAATAATTTTGCTCATGCCGATATATATGAAAATATTTAACTGTAAGACCAAAAGAATATGATAGAATCACAAGAAGTCATGAAATCAAACATTTTGTGTCAGTAAAAATAATGACCAAGGTGTATTCATTGTTCTCTTCGACCGGTTTAGCACAGTATAGTAAATAATGTCTCAAATGAATTTGAAAAATTATTTTTAATGCAGTTTTCAAGATCGCCCTTGTGGTTGGTACCTCGTCCAAACGATCCTACCTTTCATCCACAGCCTTAATTGGGGAACATTGATTTTGTATCAAGTTTCGATGTTATTAGAAAAAAAAAATCTACAGTATTTCAGGTTTTACACGGAATAAAATTAAAATAAATTAAAATGTGTTTGACAGTCCAAATTTCATGATATGATGAAATAAAATTTGCCAATCACCGGTACTCTATATTTTAAAAATTGAGAAAAATCTTTGTCCTCAAATTTTCCTTCATTTAGGCCTACTCTTCTCAAGCTCAAAAGGAGTCACCGTAATTATATTTTTCCACACAAACATATGGTCTGTTCATTTGTTTGCATATTTATATATTATATAAAATCGAGTAGGCCTAATCAGGTCCATCCGACTTTATATCTCACTAACCTAAATCAACTTTTATACTGGAACATTACTGAGCATATATTTTTCTAATGTAATTATATGGACTGTGAATTGTGACTATCTCTAATGAAAGTTCTCGTAATCTCGTGTTCAGAAGTCAATCGCTCCGAGCCACTGTAAATGAGTGTGATAATGTGAAAATCGTTTACGATAGTGACTGAAAAGTGGAAATATCAATCGATGATAAAATATTGAGTAATCGAAATAGATAAATCGACTAATCGATACCTCAATAGCTCAGCCAGTAACAAAGATGTCAGGCACATGTTATCGGTGCTTGATTAGCTGGGCAATAACAAATAGAACGACCTTTATTTGAATCCGAAATGGCTATTCGTCAGACCAAAAGTTGATATGACATTATTTTAGTTTAGATTAATTTAGTTTAGAATATTTGTTTGGTTAGGTTGGTTAGCTTATGGTTAGTTTTCATAAGTAAGGTTCATTTAACTAGTTCCTATGGGTCAAGTCGGTTTACGCTGCGCGCAACAACAACAACAACAACAACAACAACAACGTCCGCATGTTTGTGTCATAGACCAATAGTCCGATGAATAGCGGCTGTCTATAAAATTACTGAATACTATTCAACTTTTCTCAATTTTTTCTAGCAATAAAACAAATCTAAATAAATCTTTGCTTGGACGTGATTTATGATATTTTATTGTTACTAGTTTGATATACTTCTGATGTCAAATAGTTATTATCCACATCGCATACGGCTATAATTATCAGTAATAATATCAGGTAATAGGCACGCCACCTTTGTGTCACACACACACATACACACACACACACATCCATAGCAGTATTGTTCGACACGTGACTTATACGTGGCAGTTAGCTGGCCCAAAGTAAAACATGATTAAAATACTCCCCTTCCGCCCCCCTCCCCCCTCCCTCTGCCCACGACACATCGAATGCACGGGTACCACGTGTGCAAAAACCACGTGACCCCGTGTTGCACATAATGGCGATATCACAGATGTGACGTGGAAGAGAACTAAACAGATGAGATGACAAAACATTTATATTATATTGTTATAGAGAGCTAGATAACAGAAATTTGCAATGTGGAAAAAGTGCCGGTTATAGGCGTACTTGAATAGAATAATATCTATGATATAATGGTCATGATGTTATAATACAAATATTACATGGCACAATTGCTGTTTTTTCATCTTGATTAACAAACTGTCGGATTTTGTGATTTATTTTTATCTATATTGGGTGTTACGTCACAATCTTTAATGATGACAGATTTATTGGCGTCTGCGAAGGTTGATTCATGGTGGATATATATTTTGATATTTTAGTCTTTTAATATTTTGAAGGTATCAAAAAATTTCTGTTTCTTCTTAATTATAATTTTGATATCTGATACCTTTCCAATTTCAAAATTTATCACAAAAAAATGATATTGCCCTAAATCAACTACCAAATGCTCTGAACAACAAAATATTGAGGTTTTGCCATTTCGATCACTCGTTCACCCACGGTTATCTGTGTCGTTTTCCGTGTCCACATCTACACTCAATGCCACATGACTGAATGACATGTGAACACATGAGCATGACGTATTATCATGACTTCATAAAGTGGTGAAGTGATACGACATAGAACTGCAGTGGCAATAGGTAAATGTATGGTAAACCAGTTCAAGTCGATATTCTGAACTATATAATACCTTTTCTTGTCGATGAAAGAAAGAAATATCAGTTTCATTATTTCTAGAAGATTATATTTCTAGAATGCGTTACCTGTGAATATGTTGCAGAAATAAAACGCGAAAGAAAAATGTTTTATCGTAGTATAGGCCTACCCTTACACTAAGTTTTTTCATGTTATCTCTTTGAAAATGCGATATCAAAAAGCCGAGTAGATCCACTCTTATACGGTATTGATTTATGACATTGAGATTGTATTAGTTTTATGGGTAAGTGTAAAAAGGAACACATGTATACACGACAGTAAATCAAGAAGTTTGGGTGATCATATATGCTTGATGACCATAGTGACCGTTGGAAAACTACCAATAGCCCAAGAGCAACTCTCAGGATCACTAAAGTCCCGTATAACCTAAGTTCAGTGAGCCTAACTCTGAGAGATAAGAGAAACAAATAGCATGGGTAAGTAACCATGATGAGAATAACACTTATCTGCCGGTTAGAGCTATACTCATAAGTGGGTAATTCTTGCACTAATTCAATTATAGATACCAGAATACGTGTTCTGCAGTGAATGTATTGCCAACCGTAGAATAAAGAAACTTTATAAACTTTAAAACACCATTTTCATGCCATGTTATTATTTATTTCATGTGTCAAGTGCTACTCAAAAATCGAAATATTGTTGTGCTTCAGGGTATAAATTCTGACCAAATTAACATAAGGCTCAACCGTCTGGCTTATTGAAAGCATAATCTATGATCACTCGAAGCAATGCCTTGGATAATGGACATTGAAGTCAAGTTGAATGTATGTATATCTTGTACCTTATCAGGAATGTTTCCATATCATAACTTATATTATCATTCACTCATTCGCACCATAGATCATGTTCGTACCCCCATATCTATAACTAAGCTTCAAGGACATTACAACCCGGAACTGAGACAACTGGTCGAGTGGTTATAACACTCTGCACTGTCATTCAGGAGACCGGAGTTCAATTCTCACCATTGTCGACCATCCTGACACGGGTTTTTCGTGATTTCCCTCTGTCGTTCAGGTCAATACTGAGATGGTTCCTCAATATCAGGCCACGACCAACTCCTGCCCACTATCTATAAACACATAATAAAATTATCTTTCATCTCATCATCCTATCATCTCATATGCGATTTACCGACGCCAATAGATCGTGGTCATCAGTACAGTGCATGTTCAAGCCCAATATAAATAAATATAATTATTTGAATGTTATTTGATTATTTGAAATATTATTTTTTATTTAATTATGATTTATATAATTATATGTTATCATTTGAATGTATAGCATTGATACGATCGCCGCCCCCCCCCCCCCCGTCCTTTTACCGATAGCGCCAAAGTTGTCGAGTGGGCACACAAGTATCGCACCGAAACATGTGGCCAACAAGGGGCGCCTGAAGAGCGCATACTGGAATAAAGATACTACCACGAGTGAACGTGGGCTTGACGTGTTTACTTAGAAAGAGGATGGCTTATTCGAGGCAACGATCAAACCTGACCAAAAAACCCTAACCACAGCTCATCTGTGCTCCAACCAATTCCCCGAAATAGTAGCTCTTATATACGGCATTATTACACACCAAGCCCTCCTTCACTCTAGGTAGTATCGCTATTCCAGTATTCGCTCTTCAGCGCCCCCCGCCAACAATAAGCGAGAAGAGGTCATGGTCTCTTAGATCTCTCCAATCCCATAACAATGTCTCCAGTGGCATATTCTTGTTTGAGGACCATCATTGACTATTGAGGACTATCCAAGTGTCATATAATATAGCATGCCGAGGCACTTGACTCGACTCACAGACGGAAAGACCCCCAGGGTGCCGGATGTCGGGGGGGGGGGGGGGGGGGATGATCTCAGTTGAGGGTGTTATGTGAAGGGATTTGGTTTTGTTAAGGTCATAGATTCATATCTCTTTCGAGATGTGCAATATATTCATGAAATTGTTAAATTTTAAGGTCTAACCTCCATTACCTCAAGGTCATGAAAAAAATATGATTTTTTGTCAGTCGATTCGTTTTGATGTGCTCGATAATAATATCCAAACAGATGATAGGCTAACCGGGATAAATTTGAGATATATTGATTCAAATACTGAATGTTTCCCTATCATTTAACACACAACCTTCAAATTGTATGCGTTTTTATTATCCAACAGATCATTAAAATATACTAAAAGGAATGACATTCAATCAAAAAACTTGTTTTATTGTAGATGAAGATGTTACGAATAGAATTATGCAAAAATAAATATAGGTACCCGTTCTCATTTATGAATCACACTCATTTTGAGAGGAAAAATAGTTGATTTTTCACTAAAATGAAGTCAAAATAGCAACTTGATATTTCATTAAAGCGCTGTAACTTTGGCCAAAAAAATATGACAGTGTTTCTGATGTGATTTTAATTCAAGAATACACATGTTCAATAAAGCTTTACTTAAATTTCCCCAATGTAGAATTAATTTCAAAATTACTTTTTGACTCTGCTGACCAAACGGGTGTTAGACTTTAACCGAAAAGAAAACTCTATATAAAAGTTCATTTGTAGCGTTGGAAATGTGAAAAAGTTATGAAATTTTTCACTAGTGAACAGTTAGAGCCTTTTTGACGTAAATATTCCACCACATAAGTTGGATGGATATATCTCGGAATTTTTCAACGAATATATCAGCATTATTTAAGTTCAATATTAACTTTAAAAATATTGTTCCATTAACTTTTTTTAAAATTTCTCACATACATTCTGATGAATTTGCTATTTGAATTTCATGATTCTCTATCCTCGTGCATGGCAACTGTATTGGCAGCAGATCTTTTGTCTCTGAATAAAATGCCCCCCCCCCCCCCCAGCAAGAATAAGTAATTAGCTTTAAAACTTGAAACCGTATAGATAACATATAGTTATAGATTGAAGATATATGTTATATACGCATTGCTTTCAGAAGAGTAGGCCTAATAAACTGATAATTTGCGTGAGAATAAAATATTTCAACCATCCATTGAAAACGACGCTTTCTCATGGAATGTAATCAGTTCTGTGCATTTCTTCTTGTTCTTCGAAAACCTGTTAATCTACGTTAAAGATTTACAATCATCCGTATTGAACGACACTTTCCCATGAAATTTTGACAGTTCTGTGCATAACTTTCTGTTCTTCGAAAACTTTTTAATCTACATTAAGTATATTTGCAATCTTCCTTCCTGAATGACACTTTCTCAAGCAATTTTGACAGTTCTGCGTAGATCTTTCTGTTCTTCGAAAACTGTTAATCTAAGACATATTGTTTTGAAGGGGAAGACAAGACATAGACTATACATAAAGTACAGTGTGTATACTAACATACAAGGACGGTAACGCCATTTCGAAACTTGCAAATTACAATATGCTCGGGGTTAGAAGAAGAATAGGAGGCAGTGTTGGGGGGGGGGGGGGGGGGTGCCCTTTAGAGAATGCCATCAGCCATTGGTCGGTGGACTCATTGTTCTTGGTTGATATTTTAGAGAAATGTCAAGTGAATTCTCGAGAGAGAAATTTCTATGGACAAAATGAACATTATTATTGTTAAATAATAATAGCGTTTTCATAGTGTTTAATTGAGCCCAACTTGCATGATTGATAGTGTGTAATGGAGCCCGAGGACAAATCGGAAATAAGTTGATTTAAATTAGCTGTTTATGTTTATCGACGCAATGAAAATTAAATTGAAGGGAATGTATATATTTCCTTGATATGTGACGCAATGTCTCACATATGTTCACAGTGAAAATGTGTCACCTGTAAGTCGGTATCAGAATAAGATCGGTATCAGGAATCCTAAAACGTGGTCTGATGAAGTAATAAATTATTTTTAACAGAATAACGAAATCGATTGACACAGTGAAAAATGGTCATTCGAATTCTACAGTTTCAATAACCAGTAAGGATATGATGTCTATATAAAAGGGGCCTACAAAATCATCACTGCATATATTCTTGAATGTTGGTGCACTTGTTTAATTTAATTTCAACTAATCGGAGAGCAGGCAGAGTTGACGAGATGAGGGATACCAATTGACGGGCATGAATCACTAAAGGTGTTCGTGGGGTCACTATATATAGGCCTACACCACTCTGATTATATCTCGTGATGACAGGAGAAACGTGTATATATAATGGAAATAGATTTTTTTATTGGTCAAATACATTTATCTATACAGAAAGAAAATTACAATCACAACAACAAAAATTATCCTCATAATATTACCTAATTATTATAATGAATTGCTTACAAATACCGGTATGTATGTATGAAATGGCAAGTTTTGGCTGAAATGACCACAGTACACATATGTCAACACCGTCCTGTAAATGTATAGTTGCGGTCACAAAAAGTGGTCGATCAAGCTACATAAAAATGCATTCTTCAGAAAATATACTGCTATTATACGCTCTAAAACTAGAAATCAATGTGCATGCGCATTTATTTTAAAAAAAAGTATCGTTTAAATTTATGTAGATTTGATTCGAATTAAAATTTGAATTTCGGAAAAAAAAGATTTTATGTGACCACAAGTGTACATAATTTATATAAAATTAATATTCTCTGTATCATTTTAATTACTTTTTTGTGGTTCTTATAGTGAATGTAATATATATCAGTGTACCCATTCGTACCATTACCAATACGTAACCCCTACAAACCTAATCTTTGGTGGGATAAGCACACCGCCACCATCAATCATCATCAAATGTCACTCAGGATTCATATATTTTCTCAACATTCAGTCGGGTTTATTCTTTGACGCAGACTCAGGGCAGAAGAAATACATAAAGAATCATGTGTTATCGCGGTGCCATGTGCGATTGACCGTCTCACCTACCCTAACTGCCGAACGGTCGGGTGTGTTGATTCGTCATAAACATACAGCAGAAAGTATAAAAACTGTTTTGTTTAGATTTGCATGTATAGTGGTGGTTTTTACTGTCACAATATGTCCAACTCATCTTCTGTGACAACCAAAAGTCGAGTATTTTGACGGTTTTATAGCGAACAGCAGCAAGTATATAGCCTACATCTATCTTTCATACTCCAATAGTTTATTAATCAGCTGTGCCCTAAATAAACTAGCTGTTTGGTGGGGTGGTTAGGCAAACAAACAATCAGTTTTGAATCGCATTTAATATTGTGCACATGTGGATGTTTATGTTTTGTCTATCCTATATACTATATACTTTTCAAATATATATATATATATATATATATATATATATATATATATATATATATATATATATATATATATATATATATATATGCATGAATTGAGTGAAACTGGGCTGTTTTTTCAATCGTGATATTATTTATTTAAACCAACGTTTCAACGAGAATGGTCTCAAGAATGGTTTCACTCAATTTATTCAAATATGAATCGTGAGAGTGTAAGTGAAGTTATATATATATATATATATATATATATATATATATATATATATATATATATATATATATATATATATATACATATATATATATATATATATATTTATTTATATATATATATATATATATATATATATATATATATATATATATATATACATATATATATATATATATATATATATATATATATATATTTATTTATATATATATATATATATATATATATATATATATATATATATATATATATATATATATATATATATATATATGTATATATAAATAAATGAATATGGTGATGTTACACTTTACGGATTGCCCTTCTTTGAAACAGCTAGTGGCTCTGATAAGAACTTTGTGTCTCGACGTTTCGAACAGCTACGGCTGGTCATCTTCAGGAGTCGTCTCGTTCATGAACTGCATGGGATCTCAGTTTCACGAATGATACGACTGGATTTTTTGGATTTCTAGATTCTTTCTCAAATGTATCGACTTTTTATTCCATTTTATTGTTCTACTTTCATTCTTATTCGTCTCGACTAAAACAATATGTCTGTATAAATATGGAATATAGATGGATAAGAATTGTTTTGTATATTCACAGACCCACTGTTTTATAATTGAGCAGAGCTGAACATCTCAATGTACGCCCTTCTCTTTGCATCCCAAGAGGATCTAGTTTGAAATTGAAGATGCCTTCCATATTTACTACATACGCCCTCTCGACTTGGCAGATCATCATTTGATTGTAGACTGGCGAGCGTGAAATCGTAAAAAACAAAACAGGATCTGCTGTGTTTTTTCTATATAAAACATAACTTTTATATGGTTGATATTATTATACGTATTCTTCAACTTGTGCGATCATAAATTTGTATATTTCGTTTTACTTTAGGAAAAGGTCGTATAGGTGTTCGCTGTGAGATGAGCGGCGAGATGTAAGATAGTGTCAAAAATATTTTATTTTTCTCAAAAAAGCCTGAAACAATACAAAATTGATGAAGCCAAGATATTATGTTGAATGAAATGGTGTAAACACAGCCTTTTTCTTTATTCATTATTTTCTTATAAAAATGAATGATCTAAGAATGATCTGATTAAAGAAGGCTGTGGGTGTAAGCAATTTTTGGGAAAACTAATGTTGTGAGAAATTTTCAAGTTGATTGTTTATTCCTTTTGTCCCGTGAATCCTGAAACACGCGACAAACGGATTATATTTCATGATCTAGAACTCTCTATTTACGATCTCATTAAATACCTGTTGAGATTATTTTAATCATTATCAGGCTCTAATTAATGATTGAGAATTTAATACAGCATTTCCCACTATTCCTATAAATTTACATACATTTTAATTTAAAAAAAAAAAAACGCCCGTGTACGTGTGTCTCCAAACTCTTTCGACCAATAAGGCCTACTATTCTCAAAGAAATTCATCGAAAATTCGAGAAAAAACGAAAAAAAAAATCAGACCCATTTTACTAAAAATCAATAGGATCTATTCTAGTATGACATCCCCATCTCCATGCAGAAAAATGTTATACTTCTCTATCCTTTTTGCCCGTGCACAAAAAAAAGTAAACCAAACTTTCCAATACAAAGTGAAATGGAAGTCTTCGCTACGCTCATCCAATAAGGCAATGCATAAAGGCGATAAGTGACACATGTTATCACATGGGCGTGAACACAGTACACACAAATCATGTGCCGGGAGCATTGCGATACTGGATATGCCGCGATAGACGCCCCCTTCCAGTTGACTACACCACAGCATCTGCTGTTTGAAAACACTCTGATGATAATAACAATGACACAAGAACTGGGAGGCTGATAACATTAGGCATGGACTGGACCTTGGAAGTGTTTGGCCACTTATTTAAAACTCTTTATACAGATTTATACACTGTTTTTTTATTTTAATTATGAAAAACAGTTTTTGTCTGGAAGTGAAAATGTATCCAACCCACCTATATATACTGAGCTTCGTGTAGACGATGTGAGATTAATATAACGAAATTTGAATTTTAAGTGGACAGGGTTGAGTTAGTTATTCATCAACAATTGGTTAGTATTGTGTAACAAGTAACATGGATTCTTCGTGTGCCTCAATATGCTGATGGACAATGTGGGATAAAAGTTTTTATTCATATTTTATTTTCTACAATAATTCTTGTATGTAATTATAAATACCTGACACCAATAGATGTTATAGTTATCATCACTGTGCTGTTCGTATAAATATATACATCAATACTATTTTAATTGAATAATAATATAAAGTAAACAATTTACACCTTGCATGTATGTTTCATTGTTACAATCATTTTAACAAAATTATTAATCTTAAAATTTACTGCGTCAACATTAACGTTTTGGCTTTTTATAGTATAATAATGCATAGTTTCATTATTGAATCAGTATGATTATTTACCAGCAAAATAAAAATAATATCAATATCTTTCTACGCTGATCGTCATTAAAGCATTCAATTCAATCTACGAGATAGATTCAAACCTTTCAGGTTCTCAGATCAATTCATTTCTCATTGGATATAGTAAACTCGAACGGGAATAAGTGACTAATTATGATGATCCCACCGACAGCTAGATTATTTGGGGGTGAAATTATGAATGATGTTTATAAATAGTAAATACCCACAACCTCTACTGCCTCGAATCTGATCATCTTAACTGACCAAGCCAAACGGACGACTAAGTGCCTGAAATACCAATGTAAGACTAGCACTAACTGGCAGTCAGAAGTTGTTATCACCATGGTCACCCATGCTACAATTGTTTTCACTAACTCTCAGATAAAGGCTAACTAGACTTTATAACCGTGCCAAGGAGATCTAATTCTCTATTTTTTTTTTTATACAATTCAACAAATTACTATTCTTTATCAAATTAATTACGAATTAGACAAACAATCTGGAAGTGTTACCACTTGCAACGTTGCCGCTGGGGGCGTAGCCGCGCCGCCAGTCGACGCCGATGGAGCGGGGAAGGGGGTGGGAACTGGGGAACGGGCGGGAGGGGGAGAGGGGGGGTGTAGTCGGTACCACAAGCAGACTGATGCGGCGGTTGACACAGACATCGTGTCAGACCTCAGAAGAGTAGTGCTAGCGGTGGAGGATGGACGTGGTACGACGGCGAGGTGGCGAGAAGGGGATGAGGACATTGGAGGACTGGCGGCTGATGGCAAGTAAATCAAACCGAACAATTTGTTTTATTTTATGGTATATGTATTTGTAATAATAATACTGTCTGTGTAGATATCTTGATGGAGATGAAATGTTTGAAAGTTGTAGTGTCATTCTTGATTAATTGACCACATGAATTTAGTTGTCCAAGGCCCGGTATTATCAACACCAGTTAGCCTTTATCTGAGGGTTGATGAAAACAAATAGCATGGGTAACCATGGTGATTACACTTTAAACTGCCAGTTAGAGCTACTCTTACGGTGATAATTCCGACACTAAGGACCGGTATTACCACCGGTTAGACTTTATTTGAGAGTTGGTGAGAACAAATTGTATTGAATAACCATGGTGATAACAACTTCAAACTACCAGTTAGAGCTACTCCCACGTTCGTAATTCAGGCACTATGAGACAAGATATTGCTAAGTCTAGTTAGTTAGCCCTATTCTGAGAGTTGAAGAAAACAAATAGAATTGGTAACTAGCCTATATGGTTATTTACCGTGCTCAAGTTTCAGTTATATAGCTATTCTTAAATATTTTTACCTTCTAAACGATCTTACACTAATTCATCCTTTGCCTTAATTGGAAATCAGCAGTGATTGCATATACATTGAAATTTTGATTTTTCAATTGTACCGGCATAGGCTCACCCTTTTCTACGATCTTCTCACAAAACATGACATGTTTGACCATTTTCACATATTGAACAGTGCGTCAATTTGATAGGTGTCCGAGGTCTAACCAATAA
The DNA here is from genome assembly GCA_964007535.1 of Brachyptera risi. Classification (NCBI taxonomy): domain Eukaryota; kingdom Metazoa; phylum Arthropoda; class Insecta; order Plecoptera; family Taeniopterygidae; genus Brachyptera; species Brachyptera risi. Next base: position 35,639,132 of record OZ023332.1, read on the forward strand.
TTTTTATGATTCGTTCACTCGTTAATACATTATCAGTAATTATTATTCCCTGTGTATTTATGAGAATATGCATTTCAGTTACGCCTATAGCTATAATAAGCTAATATCGCTATCAACATACATGTGTGTGTGTGTGTGTGTGTAATTATATAGGAAATGATTGCGATTAACTTCGAATGGCAATAAATACCTATATTCAGCCATTTCACAAAAGTAATAAAGATGTAGATCTTTCATTATATATTCAGCATGTTGTGTAACTTTATATTCTTGGGTTATTGCCTAATATAATACCATTATCGATTATCGATAAATACATAATAAGCAACCGAAACGAATGGGGAAAAAATCAATCGTTGCGTTGCCGAGTTACCATTAGGGTAGCGTAACTATCATAAATTACTATTTTATTATCCTATAAATATATACAGATATGAGAAAAGTATTAGAGGAGTTTGTCAATACAAAAGCTTCTGAAATGTAGTTATTTTATATATCTTGTTTTTGAAAGCAGTTGTGAATGTCAAGAGCCATTATTTTCCCCCACGTTTTCGCTTGGAATTAATGAAGACAATGGGGATGTGACATTTTATAAATTGCAAATTCGTTGCTTCAGCATTAATGTGTACCTAACGTAGACTAAAAACAAGTTTGAACGGATCTGCTAGATATATATATATACAATTATACATACATACACATTAGTATCTTGATTATTATTCCCTTCTTTATTTCATGCTAATTGTGATAATACTGTACACAGTTTTATTATTGTAAGTAATTTCAGCATCGTTTTGAAATGATTGTTACTAGAAAATAGTCTGACGGACTCGAAATAGGCGTGGCTTTACCGGTCAGCCAGTTGGATCATATCATTTGTAGTCATTTCAAGATACCCCGATTGGATATTTGAATTTGACTATACAGTTCGAACAGCCCTGTTTATTGGACGGTATGATTTCTGACTGCGAGTCGTCAATTGTTACAGTTGACGTTGGTAAAGCAATTTCTTAACGAATAATTTCACATTTTTCATTTTTTTTACCAACAATCAAAACCCACAGTTCACCCATTCTAGAAACATTCGCCAAATAATCGATTATCGATTGGTGATCCAACAGCGAGGCGATCGCTCGAATATAATCGAAGAATCATAAAATAAGATATCATAAGATAATAATCGAATCATTCACTATGCTGTCCATTCGGTTGACTTTTTGTTGAACGTTCGAAATTCGAATATTAGCGAACGAATCTCGATAGCACAAAAAACAGCTCAACCAAGCTATATAATTGATAAGCTGTCTACGGTAGCTAAAAGGTTTCATGAGTTAATTCATCACCGATTAATTGAATGAGATAACTCGATATGTCTAGAAAACGGGAGCGTGCTAATATTGACTATTCGGTGAAAAGTCTGTTTTTTGTTTTGTTTTAACGCATCAGAATGATTGTCACGACTGTATATTAAATTATTAATGCATGGTATGTAAATAAAGATTTTTTGTTACACCTTATACGAATAGTACGAACATGCAGTTTTAAGCACGTTTCCCTTAGTATTGTAGACTGTTGAGGTATATTTTCACACTTCGGCAGTATGTGACTGTAATTGTTGAACTGTTATAACCTGAGTTTCAGAGTTCATATTATTCAATAACGACAAATCTCTTGACTGATACGAAATTGACGCACGTTTTCATACATTCTTCAATATTCCATTTGCTTTCAACTAACTGTGAGTTATAATACACAACGGAAAAAAGGCTGCATATACATCACAATAAATTTTAAATATCAATATTTACTATTTAGTTACATGTGTCTTTATTAATCCATTATTAAAATATTCAAAGCACATATATGTATATAATATATATATATATATATATATATATATATATATATATATATATATATATATTATATATATATATATATATATATATATATATATATATATAATATATATATATATATATTATATATATATATATATATATATATATATATATATATATATATATATATATATATATATATATATATATATATATAATATATATATATATATATATATATATATATATATATATATATAATATATATATATATATATATATATATAATATATATATATATATATATATATATATATATATATATATATATATATATATATATATATATATATATATATATATATATATATATATATATATATATATATATATATATATATATATATATATATATATATATATATATATATATATATATATATATATATATATATATATATATATATATATATATAATTTCAATTTCATCATCAATTGGATGATAGCTACAATCCAAGCCATGATCTATAGGCCTAAAAGGGTTTCAGGGATGTTCACATCTATTTTGGTGGAAAATATATTTTTAACCAAAATAGTGAATAAACTTCAGTGAATCGATAACAGATAACAGGTAGGACTCGTGTATTTGCACGTCGTAACTTCAGGACGTCTAGAATGTTATCGACAGTCGACACATCCGAGTACCAATGTAGGCGAATAGAGACGACGGTCGATCGCAACCGCCAACACTCGCGACGGGCTCGTTACGCCATGACGTCATCATCCGTCAAACTGTGACAGGCACGGCACGGTCTCCTATACTCCTGAAAGATACACTCGTCGTCTTGTATACGTGGCTGGATATGCATTTATTGATTTCAAAGTTTATACACTTTTCTAAAAAAAAACATTCTCGTTCATATACATGTTCTTATCTCTTGGGCCCGGTGTTACCAAGCCCAGTTAGCAGTTATCTGAGAGTTGGTGAAAACAAATACCACATGTAACCATGGTGATAACAAGTTTGAACTGTCAGTTGAAGCTACTCCCACGTTGCTAATACCTGGCCTTAGTGATGTCACACTTCGTTGTTGTAAGTGACAACAACGACACTCAAAATTGTGTTCTCCACATAGGGCATTAGTATATTAGTTTGTTTGCCCTAAACTTTCCTAGTTGCTATGATAACCTCACAAACATGCTGAGACGAATGGTCGAGTAACTATTGTACACTGAACGGTCATTCAGGAGACCGGGGTTCGATTCCCACCATGGTCGATCATCCTGGCAGGGTTCTTTGGTGGTTTCCCTCTGCCGTTCAGGTCAGTACTGGGGTGGCTTCTCAACAATAGGCCACGACCGACTCCTTCCCACTATCCAAAAACACCTGATAGAATAAACTTTCATTTCATCATCCCATCATCTCATACCCTACATCATTCACCAAAGCCCATAGATCGTAGTTGTCAGTACAATACATCGATAACTTGATCTATTTTATTTTAATTTCGTTTATTTAGATTTTTTAGCTTCTGACCGCACATTTTCACACTGTCACGTGTCTAGGTTGCCATAGCTACCATCACATGATCCGTCACGTTTATATTCTGTTGGCATGCGTTATTTGCTATACTTGTTTCCACGGAAGAAGCTTCCGATCGACTGTCCCCCCTATCCCACACCATTAGCGCACGGGTGCTCCTTCATATTTTTTCCGAGTCTTAACGTAGACATTACTCGTTTCTATTTGATCTATACAGAATCGGTAATACCTACGTCATGACTCTGGTCTCTGGACGACAAAAAAATTATTATAATTTCTAAAATTGAGATGATGACGTCTAGCTTTCTTATATATTAGGGAAATGAATATTGTCATTATTCATTAAATTCTAGTTTCTGGGTTGTGATGTCCTTTAACGGATAATGCATGACGTTATCGTCTAAAATAATCACGTCATTCTGACATTGGGACTCGTTTCCCGTTACGATCGACCAAAGGTCACACAAAGGTGAAAGGTTTTCTGTGGTTTTCCTCTGTCGTTAGAGCACTCACCATTACTATTTGAGTATTTCAATTATTTGATTTATTTTTAAAATAGGGTTTATATTCTTCACAGTGGACAAAATACATAATGAAATAACCGTTCATCTCATCTCACCATGACCTCGTTCATCATTCTCCGGCGTCAATAGATCTTTTTGGGGCTGAAATTACCGACATGGGATTGGGAATAGCTCTAACTGGTAATTAGTGTCGCTATCACCATGGTTACCCATCCATGCCATTTGTTTTCACTTCCAAAATAAAGCTAATCGTGGATACCCTGCCTCACACGTCAATACGTGAATAAACAAATAAATTAATAAATACACGAATGAACGTTAACGTATACCTACAACAAAGTTCAGGCCTGATTCTATGAGTGAAGATTGTTTCGTCGCTAACTTTTGTTAACAGGGGTTGAAATGAATTTCCGATAAAGTGCGTGATTTTCATAATTCCCCTCTTGGTTCGTTTCTTGCCCAATCGTTTGGTAATTGTATCAAGTCATGCAACACATTAATTTTAATCCGCTGTAGAATGTTCACCGAACTCGCCCGAACAATCACCCAAATACAATGCTGGCGCTGCTTCACAAATACCAGTATATTGTATTCTAATTTTCTAAATGTATTCGAATATTCTAATATATATATATCTCAAACCCAGTTAACCAATTAAATTTTTCCACCAGTTTTTCTAGGGCAGACTTCTTATGTCAATCGGTTCCTGCCAGTTCCGACTTCTTCCTCCTCTTCTTCACTATACTGATAGGCCTATCCTCTGTTTCTTCTTCTCTTCCTACGAGTTCCCTCCATTGCTCTCTATTCTCCCACCATCTCTCGTCTTCCACTTCTTTCCATTTTTCTCCTCGGTTGACTATACCCCGAACTTGACTCCCTCCTGCCACCTTTCTCTTGGTCTTCCAACTCTTCTCTTAGCTCCATTGTTTTCTGCTATCTCAAACAGAATGTTTTTTAATATTAAATATTCTATTGGAATCTAATACCAAGTGAATATATATTTGCTTAATAATAATTATGTCAAATCCTGTAGAACAATGAAAATATAATTATTGACAAATTCATATTTGTAGGTAGGGGCTGCAGCAGGTGTGGTAAAATAAAGTTACCAGATCATTCAAATAGTTCCTGTCGTCGAATCGTAATGATATATTTTTTAAAATACTTGGATTGTGGTTTTGAATATTCATATTTCTATAACAAACATAATTACATTTTGTAATTTTACTTGTTATATTTATAATTTTCCAAAAAATATAGAATAATGAAATGTTGAATCATTATAGATACATGAGGAGGAGAGAATTTGAGAGAAGTCGAAGAGGGAGTGTTGGCGGGAAGATGAGGATGGATGGAAATAATTGGAAGAAAATATGGGAGAGTCAAGTTGTTTGGATGAAGATGAGAAGGGGCTAGGAATTGAGAGGCTTCAAGTTCGAAGTCACTTGCCCTAGATTTGGTGCTGAAGCAATTAGTCTAGTTTGTAATTTCTGTTCCAATTAGTAATTGGTTATATGAGATGGGATAAAGAAAGTAGTATATATATATATATTTTTTTCTCATTGGAAATGTATAAAGAAACAATTAACTGTTTTATATAAGTATAACGATATAGGTTGGTTTGTATTCCGTTAATAGCTAGCAACGCAAATACACGTTTTCTTACCACCCTAAACTAAAATAGTCGTTAGCAAGTTCAAAGTGCTTCAAAGTTTATAGAAATAGCAAAGTTCAAACTGGTTCCAAGCTGTGGAACAGAGAGTCGATGAGAGCCAAGTAGTTCTGGGGTATTATATAAGCGTCGTCGATTTCCTCAATGAATCGAAATTCGCCTTGGAGTTGACCCGAGTAATTGAATCGACGGGCCTGCTCGGGGGCTCACAAGGGTCAAGGTCAACGCTCGATCACAAGGTCAGACTGATGGAAGATAATCAGCTTTCAATTCATCATTTGATCTATCTGTTCGTCTCAAGTGAGCGGGAATAAGTTGGTGCCCAGATATAGTTCTGTTGCAGGCTTGTCCAACTTTGAAGTGTAGTTTATGTTCTATGAAGTTAGAGTGGATGCATGGCGGCGATGTAGTGGAGATTAGTTTTTTTTTGTCAGAACTTTTTAATGGAATGAGCTATCGAAATTTTGATATGTTCAGAACTCGTGATTTTTTAAATGGTCTTGTTCCCAATTACAGCACAAAAAACAAATTTGAGTTCATATTCAGGGCCTATACATGTGAAAGTTGAACGAATTATATTCGATAGCTGTTGTAATGCATATCATCTCCACGATGATTTTTTTTTTTTTTGGATCGACGTATATAATATATGCAGAAGCTCTCATCTAAATTATTATTTTTTAAAAAATTGACCGTATGGATGCTTGACCAAATTAACAAACACATCGCTGCCTAATGGCTAATTTCTATATCTCTTTATTCTCTATATCGTCAATTGCGAATGTACTCACAGTCAATAAATTCAACATCCAATTATTTGAAAATTACAAAAATTATATTTTGGAATGAAAATGTATTCAAACAGATAGTTTTTTAGTCAATTCTGATTTAAATGGAAATAACCAAAGTGAAATTACATGTCATTAATAGGTAGTGGAGGAAGGGGGGTGAAATTCTCCCCCCTTATAAATTCAATTGAGAACAACACATTTACTTACATTTTAAAATATGTGTTATCAAGATGCTGATTATATACACGCCAGCGTTTCATTATTTTACCAATTGCTTCATTTGCCATTATTATTCATTTGTAACTTTTGTTATTTCTACGAACGTGCCGAGAACCTTATCTTTTCTATACGGTACAACGACTAAATTCCTCACATTTTACACAACATTAAATGTCATAGATTTCTTTAATCACATATTTAACCACGTTAATAGAAACGTGAAAGTGCATACTATTATCAAGTTTTGTGTGCTTATATTCAAGTATTATTAGGGTGTATACTTGATCTGCTCTTTGTTTAGCAGAGCACCGCTCAGTTAGCTCAGTATGCGCAGACCGTGACGATAATGAGAATCTTTCGTAGAATACAAACCCTAATTTTTACAGTTTAAAGATGGTCATTTGTCTATTTATTTGTCATGCATGGATGTTTTGGACACCCCCATGATACATAACACCTTTATTTTGTTTTTACAGTTATGTTTTCAGTTATGTAATTTATTTTTTCGTAGAAATGCCTTTAAATGTTAATTCTTGAATTTAGACGGGGAAAATGCAGTATATTGAAAGGAAAGCTATGCACACCTTGAGTTTGAAACAGTGATGCCACTGCCTTCCTGATTTATTTGTTGCTCAAATTATTCGTTTTATAATTTGATTGGTTATTTGATTGGGCAATTTGATTTTATTTGCTTTTCTCAATAGGTTTCTTGATAGCTTTAAAGATTTTAAAAATGCATTAGACCTATATTTTTTTTTCATCAAAACGGCTCATTCGATTTATGTGCAACTTTTGAATAATAATGTGTACTATTATTATATTCAAATTAATGTGCAATTTTGATTCATTGGAAGGAGATACTGTTTTCAAACTTTCTCTGAGTTATTCTTATATTTTTTTTTAACATTTCGGAATGTTTTTTTCTCAAAAGTGGTGCAACTGATTGCGCCTGTAAACTATAAACTATTGAATTAGATGATGACACATGCATGCGTGTGCCAAGTTTCAATCAAATTTGTACTTTTATTTGACCTGTGGAAGGCGAAAAAAATGTTTTTTTCGAATAGGATGAAATTGAGTCTACTTCGCTCATCCAATACATATTCCAACATTAATTCTCATTCTGTGATATTAAATTAATTTATTATTCACATCATCACATTTCATAATATGTAATTATGGTTATCAAATATACGCTCCAAAAACCCCAGCATTCGTTACACCTTGTTATATATGACTGAGTGGGTATCAAAATTACAGCACTAATTGCTATCCCTGTCAGCATCATCTATACGAATACTAATGACAACAGGTGAGGTGACAACTGTAATATCGTGTACATAATCAATCATGTTATATCAATTATAACCATTATATGATGACGCATTCCATTGTGTACTATCGACCCTACATACACTTTCAAATCTCGACAATACTTGAAAACATTGTGTTTTGCATACAGAATTTTGTTTAATATTCTTAGAAATGATTATAATATTGAAATATATTATTTATATTTCATTGTGTTTAGTTATTGGCAGATATTCAAAACGACAGTACACATTGGTATGTATAATAAATAGTACATTGTAATACAATTCATATTATTAGTTTGAGGTTTCTCATTGATAACATATATACAGTTTGGTCATGAAGACTTTTTGCTGTATGTAACTTATAGGAAGCAATTATTATAAGAACGCGTAATGATAATAAAATAGCTGTATTGTTTTGATTGTCAGGTGATTTGGTTACTGTGAGTGCTAGGTACCGAACCGACATTGAATTTAATTGTTGCAAAAACAATTGGTACAATAATAGTTATACCGATTGGCACCACTTCTCTTAGTGAACAAACAGTGTATTGTTCTAAAGCACTACTCAGTCATAATAGAGTTTAATAGCAAATATGTTGATTCTTTTACTGCCATTTGTTTGGCGAACGTGTTGAAAGCAAATGCTAGTCGATATAGCGAAATATCAGTTATAAGATATCTTCAAAATTAAAATACGATCCTTGAATATTTCCAAGATGGTACAGGTGAGAACTATTCACTTATGTCGTATAATTTACACATGTGTACAGCTATAAACACATCATTTTCAGCTCTGTTGCTGTGAAAGAATGCAAACCTAATAATTTTAATTACAACCTGAACCTGAAGTTGAAGTAATTTTTCTACCTGGCTACACCATTCAATCTTGTGAATATTGCATAGGATTGTGCAGATATCAAACGAAAAAAATACGGACTTTTACTTTTTATTCAAGACCTACATCATATTGAAGATTTGTATTTCGATTTTATTACAATTTTCAAATCTTATTTCATTCTTCGGACTTCGGTCGTGACAATAAAGCTGTTATACATGTCTCCACGAAAGAAGAGAAGAAGATTATCTACCAACTGAATACATGTGCAAAAAAATCGGTAATTACATTGACCTAATCTTGCAACAAATCAAGGATTGAACGTTTTCGAAAATGCATTTGCGATTCTTCACGTAAATCACGTCCTAGAATACAAAACGACTTTGAAATACCACGTCCAGTTCTGTAAAATATAGCAGGTATATTTGTGTTTGTGACGTTAGTACGCGCCTCTTCTTTAGTGGGTACAAGTATGACATTTCCGAAGTGGCTATATTTGTCAGACCGGAGATAGGTTTCGAATTATTTTAGTTTAGGATGTTCGTTCGGTTAGATAAGTTAGTTTAGCTCATTTAGGATGGGTTAGGTTCATTCAATTAGTTAGATTAGGTAATTCAGATTAGTTTAGGCTGCGCGCCATAACAACAACAACAACAACGTCCGCATGTGGTGACAGACCGATGGTCCGATGAATAGCGGCTGCCATTAGTATTTCACTAGATCGACTCTCGAGGCAATCTAGTGGGCTGATTGTTGAATACGAGATAGTAATTCGGGAAGGCGGTGAGTGAGTTATAAACATGGCGGGCCTTATAGACTGATGGTGGATCGTATAACGCGTGATGACACCCATCAATGATGAAGATGGAGTGAGATTAATTGAAAGTACAGTCTTTGCAATCATTCAAGAAGAGTGTTCAATCAGAACCCATTGTGAAAATATAACTTCTCGAGGAGGACAATATTTTGGGCGATTTGAAGATGCTGCGCCATTCTTATTTGTATTTCAATTCAGCCTGATTTCTTTCAGAAAGTACATTATATATATATATATATATATATATATAATACTTGACATAAATTCTTTGGTCTCCAAATCAGACAAAGAACTACAAGGTCTAGGACCCTTCGGACAGGGCACCACAAGGGCGATCTTACCACTCCAGATGGTATAATTAATTTCAATGTATAACTCATTTAACAAACTTGAAACTATAGTGAACTAAATTAGTTCGTTGATGATATACAATTCGAACATTTGTGTTGATGAGAAGGAATCTTCGATCTTCTTGACGATGTGTTTTTTCTATTGATCTTGATTATATTCTGATATAATATTGCATTACCGATATATTTATATTTATGAATGAATATATTCATTATACTGTCTAATAATTTCAAACGTAAACTCACGAAGTATTATAGCAAAACTAGAAATATGTCGTACATTTTAGCAATGGGGCCTACTCGATTTTGAAACATTCTATAAGCCTACACAATTAATTCTAAAAATTATTTTTGGAATCGATATAAATGTTCCGAGAATCCAACACGCGGCGTTTCTGATATCTCCACAAATCAGTAGTTAAAGTGCGTGTACATCGGTTGTTGTTACTCAGGTATGCACTAGTTACACGCAACACACTATAGTTTGGCGTAACGAAGGGTTTTCTCATCGCCATGGTAACAAAGTTTGTATGATCCATAAAATAGAAAACTTTGTGAAAAGAAACTGACTATAAGGTCCGATATTATACCAACTTACTAAGTCCAGTTAGCCTTTATCTGAGATTTGGTGAAAACAAAAAGCATTGGTAAGCATGATGATAACAACTTCAAACTGCCTGTTAAGAGTACTCCCACTTTGGTAATTCCGGCACTAAATTTTGAATGCATGGACACGTTAGTCAAGTCTCAAATTGAAGTTGTAAACAAAAACAAACACTCACAGAAAGTGCCACAAGAATCCGAAAAGGTTTTCGGTGAAGCTCGTTTGATAAGAAAAAAATGATGGTAGACGGCGGTGGAAATATGAATTTTGAAGAGAAGCAATGATCAAACGTCACACGTATCTATACAAACGAATCGTAAAATTTGGTTGATCTCAATCTCGGTTACCATGGTAACCATCAGAAAACAACCCATAAGCCACTTTCAAAATCAGCCAAACCAAGGTTTTTCATCAGCCAACCAGCGCTGCGGCTGAACGTGAAGTTGAAGAAGAGAGAAGAGTTGTGCGACCTCTTCGCGGCGTGCTCTGGTTACTCACTCAACCTGGGTGTGATGTCTCTCGAGCCCATCACAACCTCCTTGAGTGAGCGATCATGGCAAGTCGGACCAACAAACCGCAAGAAACATCATCGAGTCAAGTATTATTATAACATCGATCATGGAGATGACCATCATGGTGATACTCTACTGGATGGGGCGCCTGATAAACTGAGACGAGTGGCCAAGTGGTTAATACACTGAACCGTCATTCAGGAGACGGGGCTCAGGAGTGGGGGTGTTGGGAAAGAGAAAGAGGTGGGAGGGGGGAAATGAAGGAAGGAGGGTGGCCGGAGAGGGTATATGAGAGAAAGGAAGGGGTAGGGGGTGGTTGGAGGGAGGAGTGATAGTTCGTAATTGCGTTCACACGGCAGAGTGGCTGGCGAGGTGTGAAAATGATCACGCGTATAGAAGTGGAGGGCATAGTGGTGAATTGGTCCTCATGTTTGAAACATGAGGGGTCTGGCTAGTATACCAAGTTGTATCGAGCTTACCCAGTGCTTTCATTCGGCTGTCAATATTGTTCCATTTCATTATAGTAGGCCTACTGTCCTTGAAGTCTTGAATCTACCGATCGCTGCTCCACCTGGTGTATAATATGAAACTATACTGCATGCCGTTTGCGACCCTTAATTATAGCCATTTTAGATGACTGCTGCTGCAGCTGAGCCAACGTGAGAGTAATTTTGTAAACAAATTTCGATTTTTGTATCATCACTAGATGAGTGACTCACGATCGGTAGCACCATAGATTTGACAGGAACAATGATTTTGTATCAAGTTTCGATGTTATTAAAAATAAAAAATTAATTGTGTACATATCTGCAATATCTGTGGCCACCATATGATATATACCGGCAAAACAACTCGACCCTCAATACATCTTGAGATATACCCTTCACAGTTTATATAATTTATTATTAATTAATTTTATTATTCACATACAACTTTGGATTAGAATTCCGGTGGTTGAGGATCAGTAGTTATACATACATATTGGTGAAGTATGTCGAGAAGAAAGAGTATATGAATTATTTATGTATAATTATTTATAATTTCATTGAAGTGAAAGATATCTTTGGGAAAAACTTCCATCTGATCTTTCTGATATAGCTTTATGGAATTCCCGTGTACGAAAATGCGTTCAGTTAGCGCAGTCTGAATTAGATGGCGTCACGTCTTCTTGGTGAACGGTGAACTGTGAATGAGATGACGTCACAGCGGTGAGATAGTCGGGGACCCGATGGTATAGACAATGATTGAACGCATTACCTTTATTTTTTATTTTTCTATCAACATCGGAAACTTGCACAAAGCCATCTCTATACACTATAAAGGCAAAGGATAAAAGTTCAGGATCGTTTGTACGGGGCATCACAAGGACGATCTTTACCACCCCGCTATATGCATTCAACTTTTCTATTACTTAAATTTCCTTTCATCTTTATTTTTCTCACCAACGTTTTTCTCGTTCACCGTTATATTTGATGCATATTCATCCTTTATGCGCTCAAGTCACAGTCTTCAACCATTCCGCAGTGATATTATAGTCAAGAAGCGATCTCAATTGAACCAGCTATAGAACTAACCAAATGTATTTGTATCAATTGTACTCCTTAATAATAATCCTACGTTCGCGCTGAAACGCTTCGAAAAAATTAATTATCAATTCCAATCGTGTCCAACTCATTTCCGCACCATGATTGTGTCATTGCGCCAAGATTGATTCTTCATCCTCCGCACCGCGCGTACACTCACCCCCGTATAGTCCAATTAATAGCCGCGTCTATTTTCGTCGCCTCGATCGTTCGATTAATTAATTTAACCCCTGTATTTAACTTTTGATCATCTGGCCGCATGCTCGTATCCACCCGTCCATGAATGCATGGCACTGTCGGACAATATGCGGGTTGCGTGGGGGGGGGGGGGGATGGGGGGGGATGCAAGCCTCGTTACGGGACATCTAATAAAGTCTGCGTTTTTATAGCTCATATAATAGCGACGCCATGGCTCTTTTAATGAGGCTTGGAGTAAGAAGGATGATGCATGTACGGTATGTGAGTTTCCGACGAGCGTCCCCGTCAGAGTATTCAGAGTATGTATTGAAAGGGTGTATGGTAACGTTCTCGCTAAAACCCGAGTGATTCCGAACCGGAAAAGACAAGTTGATTGATGGAAAAGAATAAGTAAATGATGCATTAATTATTAGCCTATGGGAAAAACAAAAATCAACCAATCCTATAGTCTGTGACTAAAAACGTTTGTGCATTTTTTTTGTAAACGAAAAGAAGCGTGGGGAGGATTCGATGATGATAATTATTGTATGCTTAACGACCCCACCAACAGCTAGGTTATACGGGGGTACGAATGAGCAGGTGATTATGAAACTGTGAAGTAATGATGAGTGAAAGGACGTTTACAAACACCCATGCCTTATGCGGGACTCGAACCCACGCCCTTCGGTGACTTCAGTTTCTGAAGCGGTGAACGAGGGAAACAAATCAGACGAAATTGTGATTCTCGGAAATAGTCTTGGCCCGGTATTACCAACTCCAGTTACAACCTTTATCTGCGAGTTGATGAAAATAGAAAGCATGAGTAACCATGGTGATAACAAACTGCCAGATAGAGTTACTCCATCGTTGGCAATTCTGGCACTTGATCGATATGCGGATGAATATATCATGGAATTTCATCACTTGATGTGAGTGAAATGCGATTGTTGTGTTTTTTCCCTCGGACATCCTGGATGAAACCCAAACGTCGGAACTGATATGTCATCGTGCAAGTTTTTTAATGGAATTCTCATAGGTTTTAGAATTGCGCTGTTTGGTTCGATTACTTAATGACGAGCGCTTGGTCGATTCGACGAAATAAAGGTTTTTGTTGAACAGTATGAGATATCAAAATTCGAATGTATTATAAACACAGATATTTTAATACCTGCAAAATAATGTCCATTGAAATTGTTCACCCTGAATCCTAATTATCACATGTTGATATGTAAAATGCTGAACAGTTTTTTTTTAGCTTAATACTTTTGAAAATTATGCAATAAAAGCTAAATAATTTTTATACCCAGGACCGTCTCAAAAAATATATTGGAGAGATTTGTTTTTTCGTTGTATTAGAATTTAGGAGTTTGATGTTTTATACGCCGTTCGAAAGTTACCCGCTCAAATATATTGATATTCCGCTAGAGCACAAGGGGAGTCGATTTAGCGGAATATCAGTTATTTGTTGATAGTTTTGAAAGGTATGAGCTAACAAAATTTGTATCTTTTTGATACTAGCAATATGGTATGCATAAAAAACTATCCGACTATTCGCATGTTTTCCACATGTTATAGTTACACAGCTGAAAAACAAGATTTTTACCTGTAGTTCTAGGCCTATCGTAGATGGGTCTATTGCCTCTGAACTATCTGAAGTACATAATCTCATTTTGCGTCATTTTGAAGGTATTAAAGAGAACTGTGTTTCTCATCAATTGAAATTTTGGAATTTTCAGAATTTTCGTCAAATTGACTCTCACGCGGAATCAGCAAGAAGAAAATATATAGAATATCAACCTATGGATTAATTAAAATTTTGTGTGGATTTCGAGAATAACAATCGATTAGTCAATGCATGGATCTAAAAATAAAAATATTCCTTTTTTTTTCAAAATGTCAATTTCCACGTTTTTTAGATTTTTAATCATCAACCGAATAATTTAATAGTGAAGAGTGATTATTTAGTCTATGTTTTTACTGTTTGAATAATTTTCCACCCCCTTTTAAGGCTATCTAAGCAAAGTGGGCATGTTTCTAAAATGTTCCCTTTCTAGAATCTAAAATTGAGAAATGCAATACATTTGGATAGAAATTAATATTTTCTCTCTACATTTAATCTTGAGTTTTTTATATCGTGAAAATGGCTATTCACACATTTCTCCAAAAGTTTCTTGAAAACTGCGCAGTTGTAAGTTGGATCGGGGTGAATGCATGTTTTATCTACAAAAAAAAAGTATTGCTATTTTTAATATTTGCACATTTTCTCAAATCTACATGAATTATAAAAGAAAGTTCATGTAGTCATAAAGCATATAGACCTGAAATGTATTAATTATTGATACAACATTTTCTCATTAAGAGTAATTAAAATATCTGTGGTTATGATAAATATGTTTTGATTAATTTCAAACTAAACCTCAACTATTGCAAGTATATTTTCAATCCAATATAGCTAACCACAGTTTCAAATCTAAAGTTTACAAGCCGTCGAGTGTTAATTTGGCATCACCGTGGTTTCTGAACAGTCTGGCTTACTTCAGAGTGCTTGCTTGTTTAGACTAAGTAAAACCCTGCTACTCAGTCCATGTCAAGTAGCTTGCATGTGGTCACCAAATGCTTCGGTCTTGACGAATACGACACTCTGGTTTAATTGTTATTATGTACAATGCAAGTTGCAACCAAAACCGTGCCTTACTCACAGCTATATAACAACCTGCTCTCTATACACGTTATTATGTTAATTTTATTTTTTCAATTTAAACAATACCTATAGCTGACATATTGTTTCGATAAACAATGGGTAATAAAACTGAAACTGTTTAGTTTGATAATAAATCAGTGTTATCCACTTCACACATTCCGGTACAACGAACGATACATGGATGCAATAACTAGCTGCAAAAAGAAAGAATGTACAAAGTTTGTCAGAACTGAATTTCAAAATCGTAGTATATTTAATCTTATAATATTATATTTGTATCTCTATTCTCACCTAAGTTTCATTATTAATTATCATTGATTCTAATGTGTATTGGTAATTAAGCTCATAATTTTTCCAATTTCTCTAAACTGAAGTAATGTTCCTAAATACTTATGCTTATACCAAATGCATTATTATTATATTATTATCATCATTTATTATTATTTACTGTAATGTGCCAATAGCTGAAAATATGCTAAATAAAAACTATCTATCTAATCTATCTACACACAACTGAATCTAACTTGTAATGAAAATATTAATCTGTAATATTTTTCCAATACGAATAATTGAATTGTTAAATTTCTCGGAGATTTGTTGAATGAGCGAAGAGAAGACTCAATTTTACCGTACTCGAAAAAAAAGAGAACATTTTTTTTTCTCTTCGTTTCGCGCTTCACCAGGTCAAACAAACAAAATTATGACACAATTGGCATGCACACATGATTATGTCACCATCAATTCTAGCGGTTGGTGGGGTCGTTCATCACATAATACACCAATTGTTTACCACCATCTTTTCTACTCAAATTATTTGTATAATTATATTGAAAAGTTAAAATGTTGAAAATCATCAATTTCTATAATTACATATCCAAATTACATATGCACCCTTCATATCAATTTCGATAAATAATTGATTAATGAAGTTTATATATGTTAAATATTTATACTTTATTGCAACCACACCTTTAAAAGCGCATGGCTATATTCCTAAGCTATGTCGAAAATGAATATTTGAAAATGAACGAAATAATTAAAGCAGTTGAACCGTAAAAATATTCGATATAGTGAGCAGAGTTTTGAATACTTGAATTATTTAGTTTTGAAGTGGGGAAAAGGGGGGGGAAATCTCTCAAAACATCACAATCTCTGCATCTCCTCGAATATATCAGAATAACTCGAAAGTGGAATTAAATAATTTTGGCAGCATACTGTGTAGTCGATAAAAATCGTATAGCACAAATATATACGTGAATTAATTAAAATTCTCTTGGAAGGATTTCCAGTTTTGTTTCTAAATTTTAATTGGTACAAATCTTGATTCCGTCCGTATGTCAAGTTGTATGGTTATAATAGTCGAGATCTCTTACAACTCGCCTTTGATACGATGTTGAAGAGAACCAGATTCGAGGATGGGAATACGTCGTGGGAACAGTTCCTTGTTCGACTTATGCACGTAATTAGAACGAAAAACAAACTCTTGATTATTACGTCATCAACGCTATATAGGGCCCGATGGTCACGTGACAAACAACTAAAGAAAATGGTGGACAAGCAATGTAATACGTCATCGTTATTTTGATAGGCACCACTGCCTTCTCGACGGTATCACATAATCTAACAGCAGTGGATTGAGGGTCTCGGTCGTATCTTTTGTACTTGTATTATCACGAAAGAATATATAGATATTTAGGATGTAATAGTCATGTCATACACGCCTCGACTTGGACTCGAATCCGGGAACGTATTCTGACCGGAAATCAGAAGGTTCCGGGTTCGAGTAGCAGTCGAGGGGTATTTTTTTCATGATATGACCATTACACCCTAAATATCGCGTTAGTTGATATTGTATCGTATCTTAGAAGTTCAATTATGATAAATATATATAATATATATATATAGGCCTATATATATATATATATATATATATATATATATATATATATATATATATATTATATATATATATATATATATATATATATATATATATATATATATATATATATATATATATATATATATATATATATATATATATATATATATGCACACACACACACATATATACACTTGTACTCTGCATGCATGAACGAAGAAGGTTATTTATACCAATCAGGTCTAAATAATGGTCAAAGTTTCGGTCAGTACATAATCTCGCCGGAATTTCAAGGATTGAACGCTTTTGAAAGATGCAGTTGCGTTTCTTATCGTGAACCTAGTCTAAAAAAATCGTTACGTCTTGAAAATACCTAATAGCTATATACAAAACACGTGATGTGACACTTGTGTTTGTAATGTTGGTATATGGACGACCTTTTTTTCGTGGACATACTACGTATTGACGTTATATGCAACTATAAAAGTCAATATATAAGTACCAACCGTGAAATGTTGATCACTTCATTTTGCCGCTCAAAACGGATCGCGTTGGGTGTAATAAGACATGAGTTTCAGCGTAAAGAGCGGAAATGAATGCTTGGCGGTGATGGTTGGGGTGGGGGGGGGAATGGTTTTGGCTGTGGTGTTACTCGGTTCTTGGTTTATGATTTGTACTGCAAACAAACTAACAGAGATGGAAACCCTGCAATGTGCTGGGCACTACACAAACAAAGCTAGTATCTGTTTATAGCCACATCTTGCACGTTATGAAGCGCGGCCATGTTTATACATACCAGAGACGAAGGTTCCGATCGACCGTCTCTCCTATACCAAACCACTAAATCACGGATGATTCGCGTATTCGCTTCGCGTAAATACAACTATATAATTTCCGCACCTCTGTGAATCTATGGTGGAATCTCACTGACACTGTGTGTGTGTGTGTATGTGGAACTTTATCATTACTATTATTTACAGAGGACGACTGCGGTAGAGATCATCTCACTCTTGCTCTCTCTCTTGTTTTCTTTATCTCTCTATCTCTCTCTAATCTCCTTGTGTGGTTTTTCTTCACCACTTTTTACTCAGTTTTACAGTATTCTTCAGACTCAAAATTCAAGGAATTTGGACGATACAAAAATGCGCAAGGGCACACTGGCTAAAGATACTCATTCTTAGTGTAAATATAATGTCTACGAAATGTATGTTGTTTATATACACGAATTTTATTAATCGTACGCAAAGAAAAACTCACACACGCATTCTCGTGGGAAGGTTGGGTTAGGTCAGATCGATGGGTTAGTTAGATTGGATTGATTTAGATTAATTTAAGTTTTTCAGATTATTATTCAGCACCCGGTCACGTGTATTATCGTGGCACGATGCCTACTATACGGGAAATTCGTATCTACAATGCTCTATATATTAATATCTGTAAGTGTGTGACTATCTAAAGTGTCTGGTGTGTGGTTTGCCCCTGTGAAGTTCTGCCCTTACACATCAATCGTCAAACAAATTCCTTGGATTCCAAACCTGAAAACTGATGGAAAATTGAGACGAACGTCTGAAGAGCGCATACTGGTATACGGATGATATACCAAGAGTGAACGTGGGCTTGGCGTGTTTACTTAAAACAAGGATGTGAAAGTGATTGAAGAGGTTATACCTAATCGAGGAAACGATCAAAACCTGACCCAAATAAACCTAACCATAGCTCCTCTGTGATCCAACCAATTGCCCGAAATAGTAGCTCTTACGGCATTATTACACGTCAAGCCCACGTTCACTCTTGGTAGTATCCGTATTACGGTATGCGCTCTTCAGCGCCCCCCCCCCCCCCCCCCCCGCGCAACGTGCACGACAGAGATTCTCTTTCTCACTCACTCTTGTCACTCTCTCTCAGTGTAATTTGTTTTCTTTTCCTCTTTCACAGTCTTCAGACTGGCAATCCGAGGAATCTAGACAGTGAGTGGACGGTGGACTTGTCAGGGCAGAACTGAAAAAATAGGGCACAAAGTAGGATTCTCGTACACACTCACTCTCAGTACAATGTCTATATGTGTGATTTATTTTCTCTTTCTCTTTTACCGCCTTCAGACTCGCAGTCCTAGAAATCTGGACAGAGATATAGAGATTCTTGTTCTTTCGCACTCTAAATAGTCAATAGGGTATTCTCAACTGACGTCACCAATTGTTGAAAGAGAGAGACAACAATGTGCACCAGTTGGAATTTACCAATCAGAATGTTTGGTAGTCCACCAGTTCGCTGTATTGCCATGGTGACTATTGTTTGTCTTTTGTTACGTGCGAACACCCTATATACAATGTCTGTATACAATGTATATACAGTGTCAATAATTTGTTTTTCGTCTTTGACAGTCTTCAGACTCGCAGATATAGAGATTCTCGTTCTTTCGCACTCTCAGTACAATGTACGCAGTGACAATAATTTGTTTTTTCGTCTTTGACAGTCTTCAGACCCGCAACCCGAGGAACCTGGACGGTGGTCTTGTCAGGGCAGAACTTCACAGGGCCTTGGACGTCTGGGCGCAACACTCGAAGCTAACGTTCCGTGAGACGAGCAGTGATCGGGCCGACATCCTAGTCTACTTCCACACGTACGTCAATCAAAATGATAACTTTAATCTAATGGACGTGTATCAACTAGAGCAGAAGGTGCGAGCGACCGTCCCTTCTATATCACACCACTAGCGCGCGGGTGATTCGCACCTTCTTCTTTCATGTGGATATATATATATATATATATATATATATATATATATATATATATATATATATATATATATATATATATATATATATATATATATATATATATATATATATATATACTAGTAGAGATATTAATTTTAGGGGTTCTATGAACCTTTCCAAATGACCCTTTCTATCTCTTATCACTCACATGCCACCGAAATGGTATTATTTCAGAATATAGATAAATGTTTCTCTTACTCTGAGCATTTATCTAATATCCTCTTTTGACGACTCATATATACAGCTTGTTTTATATTCTAATTTAGTACATAAGGGCCCTAATATAGTCTGAATTCAACTCAATTTTTTTATAGCTTTACTGAAATTAATTATTGTACTATCATCGACGATCTGTAACTAAATTTTATTACGTTTTTACGTGAATGATAAAAATAATAATTTATTAATATAGCTATTTTTGTTATATCTGATCGTTATGGGTACGGTTGCGGTCACTAAAAGTGACGTAGCCACGATTAAATGCGTCCGGAAGAGAATTTAATGACATTACATGCATTAAAACTAGCAGAGTGTGCATATGCACTACGCAAATAGTCTGGGAAAAAATTATAGCTATAAAATGTATGCAGAATTCATTCAAATTTAAATTTTGTGAAAAACAACACTTTGAGGTGACCATGCACTCGATTCAAGCAGAATTGACGGACCCTGACTTTACACACTAGTATTATATGTGGGGACTATCAGCCCGCCAACACTTATAACAACATATATCTCTTGTACTACATATTCAGAACGTATGAATTTATTTCACTTTAACGTTCTAGGAATACATTTTACGGTATTTTTATGGCACATAATTTGTTTTTTTTCTGTCTGTATCGGTTATAATGAGTTCTATTGAAATATTAACAATATAGTATTAGGCATGTTTTAACGTCCCCCATTCATGAGTAGCCATAAACCGTGCACACGTCTTGTCAGTTGAACTGTGTTGTCAATGACAACCCAATAAGGTTTCTTATGCATAATGAAATAGTTTCATCAGAATTAGCATTATAATGTATAAGCATTCAACTATGGAATTCAGCGGGAAAAAATCAAGAGGGGCTAAAAATCGAAGTCAACTCTCTGACCAATTATTGGCGGGGGGGGGGGGGGGGGCATTACATGTGGAGCTTAACGGGGATTTTATGCATTTTATTTTATGCTGTTTTGGAAGTGTCTTGATTAGTTTAGTTGGCCTCTCATTTTCAGAAGATGTATCAATTCTTAGAAAGATGAATTGAAATAACTCTACTAATTCTGTGATTCTAACTTTCCATCCAAGTTTTCGAACATTTTATTACAAAACAGTCGAAACGAATAATTCGATTAAAGCCATAGGTATGCCTGTAGGCTGTACATAATACAATTTACATCATATCTCTAGTGGGATGAGCCAGTGACCCCCCTCCCTCCCACCCATGCAAACGCGCATTGATACAAGTCAAAAGTTCATATAACTGTCAAAATAACGCTGATTGAGTGACTTACAAAGTAACTGATTATAAATTGAAATTGCTATATCCAAATAACAAACAACAAACAAAAAAATGACATATACCTTATTGATTCTGTAACTCTAATACCAAGTGAACTGTTGCCGATGCGGTTGTTATGACAACGACTAATTGTGTCTGACGTATACTGTTGTCATGCAGGCGTTACCACGGCGATGGCTACGCGTTTGATGGCCGAGGACAGATACTCGCCCACGCGTTCTTCCCGGGCACAGGACGCGGGGGCGACGCGCATTTCGACGAGGACGAGAACTGGCTGCTCAAACATCAAGAAGATAGTGATGGTAATATACAACATTAGCTGATGGATACTTTTTCATTTTCTTATCGACATCGAAACCGCAGTCCCCGTGGCTTAGTTAACTATGACGTCACGTTGGATACTAAAGTCACGTTGGGGGCCCACATAAGACATGGGCTTTTGAAAATGTCTTTTCACTCATAATCACTTCATCGTTTCATCATCACTCGCTCATTCGTACCACCATGTAACCTAGCTGTTGATGGGGTCGTTTTAAACAATATTAAAATGAAAAAACATTGAAACTTGATAGAAAATCTTTGTTCCCCCAATTACGGCTGTGGATGAAAGTAGGATCGTTCAGACGGACCACCACAAGGGCGATCTTACCATTTCAAATAAATAATAAATGAATAAATAATAATGAGCTTTGACACCAGGACAATGTACAATTTTATATAGGCCTAATATCTATTATATATATACCTATAGGGTCTACTTGACTTCGTGGCAATTGTGACAATTTCGGCGCCATTTTGAGGGTTTAAATCATTTGAGAGATGAAATTGCATTTCGTGTACTGAAAAATCATGATACATACAAACAAAGAATCCCACCTTCAATTCTCGACCTCAATTGGGGGAACAATGATTTTGTATTGTGAGTTTAAAATTTGAAAGTTTCAAAATACCACAGTTGTACAAAAATAAGTATGATATTTGAATTGTGGAGCTGTTGTGATATGAGAGTCATTGCATTTTCAGGACGAGATTTACGACTAGCAACACAACTATATCTTCCATACCATTGAATATCCAAAATGTCTTTCACAATAATTGCTGAAGTTCTTAAAATTATTCAGTCTGTAAGGCGACCTTGTTATTTCGTGGATATGCAAGTACGCCAGAGGGAAAGCCTTAGGGTAATTTAATCATCAAGTTTGCCGCACTAGTGGAATTTAATTTATTTCTTTTCACCTACACTGTCACAATATCATTCATCTTGGGTGACAGCTAGTACTGCAACATGAAGAAAGAGATGGAGATGAGGGAGGGGGGAGAAGTAGATGGAATCCCTGTCACTGCAAAATATGACAATTCAATCTATCAGTACCACGTAACTGTGTTTTGATTGAAATATTTTAAATATAGGCACTTGAATATTAGTATTCTGAAACAGAACTATATGTAATTTTTCATTTATTATTTCTCTTTATGAATATTACTGATTTTTGTTGATTTTTATTATAACGTCACTTGTTAACTTCCATGGATTTTGATTGCTTTCCGTTTACAGCAATTTCTCTAAAATGTTGAAGTGACTCACTTCTGATGGAAGTGCCACGTTAGACATGGCACCTCCACACATGATGGATGATTGTCCATGGATTTTATAATAAAGTTCAAATAGAAATCTGAATAATGGATAGTAAAATTGAATACAAAAATTAAATTAAAAAACAAATAACCTACATCAATCAAAATAATGTAATGAATCTAGATAATGATAAGACATGATTGTTATCTTTTTTCCATCTTTTTATTTTTTTATATTTAATCCAGTGTGACCATATTTAAAAAAAGAGAATCCAAGACATTGCTAAGAAGTTCCAAGTCAAAATCACTCCACGTTGAATTATGTGGGACATTCGGAGGTGGATGGGATAATGCCCCGCAGAAAACTTTTGGAATGTGTAGTTGATTAGTTGTACCCTTGGTGGCCTTTAGAACTGCACCAGAACTCATGAACTATGATACTGGGATGTGATGTCATCAAATAGTTTATCGTAGTTAATGCTATATTGAAATACCCCTAAAAAAAATCATCCGAGTCAGAAAATAGGTCCTGCTCTTCTTTCTGCTGATACTTACTGAAAACAAAAAGCCTACTTCTTTTGCTCCTTACCTATCACATTCAATCCTCCCGCCCCTGCATTACTCTCTTTTCCCAACATAAAGCTTGCTCTCCAATGTGAAGTAACTTGCGACCGTTTGACTAATCTGTCGGGAAAGGAAGTCCGGAAACGACATCCTGTACTCGTGCCGAGTGTCAGGGAGATACTGAAGGAATAATGATGATACTGAATGATATTACGAGAGAACATCCTGTTACACAAGGATAATTAGTATTTGTTGATAATTGTGATATAATTGTTCATACATCACAGACGCCCCTCGATTCTTTTGAAGTATTATATTTGCCTTACTTCAAACACAATGTAGTAACACCAACCTATTTTATCATGATATAAAGAAGGTGACCCAACTCACATACTGATAATATGGGCGGTATTTGTGGTTTCTTGCGGTGAGTTCAGAACTAAAGGTCCCGATTGCCTGTCGCGATGTAGCGGATTCCCTTGTGAACTAGATGGAGATATAAGAGTGGCTACGGTACGAGTGGCATTGTTGAACTCACAAAATCTATAATTTTCGTAAAAAACTAAAAGTAAAAGTAAAAGTACTAACATTAAAATTCTACTGAGCAGTGTCGAGTATTATTGTTTCATATAGTTTGATATAAAAGCGATAGTTGCGCTACAGGCAATCGTGACCCTGGTCTCGGGAAATGACCCCAAAAATATTTCACTTTTTAGACCCGAGTTGGGTCACCTCCTTTATATTATGATAAAATAGGTTGGTATCACTACATCGTAATTCAAAATTGGTATGAACATCAAAATCGGGAAACAGTTTTCCATATAAATATACTTGTATTCACAAGTGACGAAGATTACCTACCAACTTGACAACCACAATAAACACCATTTCATTTGTTTAGATAAAATATTTTTAATGTGTTATGATTTTTCTGGACGAAGTATACAATAAGAAACACAACGACATCTTTAAATCTAACAAATCCTCAAAGATGCAGCAAGATTATGAAGTTGTTACAATTATTTGGTTGGTAAACGACATTCGTCTTCGGTGAATACAATTAGGTATTCTGTGTTCATGGATATTGTATAGAATATGCCCAATGTCAAACTGTCATGTTAAATCATACCACACCCTACTCCACAACTGTCTCGCTAAATGTGAAATGGAGTCGGTCCTATTTTTATGCCATGGCTACTAGCACCCTAAGTACAAGCTGTCGCTCAAGGCTCCGCGTTGGAAACAAATGCAAGACGGGCATGGCTTTGAGTCCCGTATTTGGTATCATTTTTTAAAATCTACATCAATCATCAGCTCATGTGAACCCCCAAATAATATAGCTATTGGTGGGGTTGTTCTGTGAAACATTCACCATAAGTACAAACATGAATTGAATTTTACAGATTGTAGTCATGAGTTTTAGCTCTTGATGAAAAAAACAATATTCTAATTTTTAATAAATTTGTCATCTAGGCACCAGTTTGTTTGCGGTGGCTGCACACGAGTTTGGCCACTCGCTCGGTCTGTCCCACTCGTCGGTGGAGGGAGCACTGATGTACCCGTGGTACCAAGGCCTCAAGCCCAACTTCCAGCTGCCCGACGACGATCGCCACGGTATTCAGCAGATTTATGGCGTCAAGGACGGCGGTAAATTGTGGGGCAAGATTCCGGCGTACAACCCTGGCGGCAGCGGCGATATTACGCCCACGAGAGAACCTCCTCGTCAGCCGCAGCCACCGCCGCCACCGCGGCCGACGAAACCGCCGAGGGTACGACCAACGTACAACCCGCCAGTCACGCACAGGCCGGCCGTCAAGTACCCAATGAAACCAACGGGCTCGGAGAAGCCCGATACGTGTGACACGAGCTACGACGCAATATCCGTCATAAGGAGAGAGGTGTTTATTTTTAAAGGACGGGTAAGGCACAAATTATGTTGAAATAAATAAACGTAGTTTCCTTTGGTTTGTTCAACTTTTCGACGATAGTGATATAGTGCACTTGAATATACCTGAATATATAAAAATAATCATTCATAACCAATTCACTCCAACTTTTGTAAATCATATGATCAACAGTTAATGTTAAAGAACGTGTTCATCTCTTGAAAGTTGATGGATTAAATTTCTCATATTTTTTTGTTCTGTATAACGCTGTCAAAAAAATTTACTTCAGACATTTTCTTAACATCATTATTTGTCAGAATATGTCAAAATCTTTATAAAATCTATTTCTCAAGCCCAATGTGAACCCAATATAAATGAATAAAAACAAGTAAGGGCTATTAAATATTTGCCCTATATTTTCACAAAAGCTTTCATTCATCAAGATTGGTGGTTGTCTAGAAAAAAATCAATTAAATATTTCCATTACACAGTGCTGAACTCACAACAGCAATTATGATATTTTCTGTACTTAAAAAATGTTTGAACACGAAAAAGCGTACTTGAATTTCACAAAAATCACAAAGATTGTTTATACATTTGAACCACTTCCTATTTTCTTTACACTTTATAACAAAACCAATTTTAATGGTCAGCTGATACTCGATAGTAGTGGATACACCATAGTCCATAGATAGAGTAAACCAGCAGCTTACCTCGGTGTATTGTTTCAGTATTTATGGAGGATCGGGGAATCCGGCCTCTACGATGGATATCCAGCGGAAATCGAACGACTCTGGTACAACTTGCCAAAGAACCTGACACACATAGATGCCGTGTACGAGAGGCTAGATACCAAGATAGTCTTCTTCATCGGAAAGTATTACTACTTGTACGGCGGTAATCAGCTAGAACGTAACTATCCGCGGCCGCTCACCGACCTTGGGCTGCCTGAAACCCTCGAGAAGGTGGATGCGGCCATGGTGTGGGGACATAACAAGAAAACATACTTCTTTAGTGCGGACATGTATTGGCGGTGAGTGATTTGACCTAATTTACAGTTTAGTAAGCACCATCATATTTTTTAAAATGTGCATCAGTAGAGGCTTATTCGAATATCTACAAACATGTGGATAATACCAGTATTGGTATTGGACAGCATAACCAATACGCAACTAATGTTTTCTGATATTGAATGAAGCTTTTGTATCAACTTTCTCAGCAGAGAAAAAAATCCACTATAAAATAATTTTGAGCAATTTACCTCATTTTTAAGTGTCAAGCTCCTAACTTTGGCCTAATTAAGTGTATGGTTAGCGGATACTTATACTTTTTTCTCGATCACAGCTATGATGAAGATGTTGAAAAGGTCGAACTTGATTATCCTCGCGATATGTCGATGTGGAAAGGTGTGGGCTACAACATTGATGCTGTATTCCAATGGAAGGACGGTAAGATGAATCATGATATGAATCTTAGGCCTATGCCTTGTTATCTGAAATTTCTTTTAACATCAAGACAATAATCCTTTCGAGACCAAACTATCATGGAAGCAAACATGTGCATATTTTATTTTGGAAATAATCAAGAATGGATAAGGGGGAAGATTTCAACTTTTTTCTACTGACTAACTGTGCTGGAATACGTAATTGGAAAATAAAATACAATGTCTTCTATTCTCAGGTAAAACTTACTTCTTCAAAGAAAAAAGATACTGGAAGTTCAACGATTTACGTATGCAAGTGGAGGGTGATTCATCGTTATCGGCACCGTTCTGGATGAGTTGCCCGCGAGAACTTGAAAGCCCGATTGACGCTCACGAGAACGGTGTTCCACTAATTCAGTCGACGGCACATGTCATACGATCATCGATTATTGTTACGACAATGCTCATTTTATTACAGTCTTGTCTATTGTCTAAAATACAACTTTAATACCATACATCATCTGTATTGTCAATATACTCTTATTTATTTTTTATATTTTCATTTTAAAATCATTTGGAATCAATTTCAAACATCACTGCCACCATTTTTGATCTCCAACGTATATAAACGGTATTTGTGAATTTAGATCGTTAAGTATTAATTTATTACATCTCATTTCATTTTATCGTAAGAATAAAATTATGGTGTTGGCACCTGGAATTAGCGTTATGGGTACAGGAGTGGCGGACTATCGATTGGTTCAATAGTTACAGTACACAGTTGTTACAGTTTGATTGTTGTATCAACGTACACAGATAACAAAATTAATAAAAGGGATGGGCTCCTGCCATCTCCCCGAGTTATCATGGTATGGGCTACTGGCTGCCTACATACTAGCCATACTGGCCCCTCTGAGCCGCCATCGGACTCGGAATATTCAATCTCGTACTCTCGTGTGATTAATAATCGAGGCACTTCCATTACTTCAATTGGGAGGAACGAGCAGTGCTGGCATAATACAATCCTGGCGTATCCTTCTCGAGTCAAGTTCAGCCGTAGATTTGCTACACGGTGTGTCAGTCAGTTGGTATGTGGTCAACAAATGATGACAATTAATAATGAAGGTGAAACAGAGAACAGACAACAGGCCATTTTGTTGACCAAAAATTCAACATAACTCTCTTTCTCAAAGAAAATGATGTGAGCTGATTTTTGTAGAATAAATGTAAAGCTCCTTACAAGTGTAACTGCGTACAAGTGTACAAGTGTAAAGCGTACACACCTTGTTCCAGAAAAGGACCTGACTAAATTAAATACCTTCCTTCAACAAAATGACACAACAAACTACAACACAGAAAATATGCCATAAAAGCTCTTTACTATCTGAACAATATTATGTTTGAGCCTATCAAGCAGAAAATACTATATCTATAGTGGCACATATATTTTTTGGAGTTTATGGATTAGTTTCTTGAGAAATTCAGCCAGACCCATTGATACATTTTTTCTTCAATAACAGTTAGAGATTCAATTGAAAAATTGAAAATGTAATTTATATCTTCGTGGAAGGATAGAAATGCTCATTTTGAGCATTCATCTCAATGTTAGAAGCTGGCGTTGCAATGGTATTACTTTCAATACAAGTTATCAATTTTTGATAATCTTTGAATTCAAGTGAGAAAATCTACAAGGTTACATAAATGCATATTTTTAATATTTGCTGGATGCACTCACAAGTTTGAACATAATCACGACATTGTATTCATCCAACACATTTAGGCTCTAGGATACTTATTGCAACTATACACTACAATATGATACTGTAAGTAAATCTGGAACACAATTATAATTAATATGTCCATTCTTCTCGGTCGATGGTATTGGTTGCTTGAGTTTTGTTTTTACTAAATTTGTTGGCTGTGCGAGGCAAAAAGGGTTTTTTAAAGCATAGTTTGTGCATAGTAGTTTATATACATTATTAGTAACTATGATATATACTAAATGTTATCTCTGTGATATTTATTAGTTTATATAATTATATATATATGTATTATATATACAGGTATTGAAATTTATGGAAAGATGATGTGTAATTCCTTTTTATATTTTTAAACTTATATTATTGTTTGTACAAATATTATAATAATTGAAATTAGTATCTCGAAGGTGAAAGTTGAAACATTATAATAATCCACACATAATGAGAACTATCACGGAGATCGAGAGACGAAGACTTTACAAGTCCCACGATAACGGTGATAGTGCTCACAAGTATGAATTGTAGACAGTACGATAAATTAAAACGAATTGCATATATGACCAGAATATTTATTTCCAAATTACAGTGAACAAAAATGATGAGTTGATTAAACAGTTTGAGAAATATTTAAATGTAAAACTTGTGTGTAAAATAAAATATACATATAATATAATACATGGTGTACAAGAAATATTTCACCAGAAGTTCGGAGGAAGCATACCCCTTGGTTGTGGAATATTCCCCTTCTTCAGTATTGTTTGCAGGAATGCTTCCAGTCGAGACATTGGACCACCATGACTGTCAATCTACAGATAGAGAAATAATACGTTGAGTTTTCATGCAGAATAAACCATTTTGAGAATTCAATGCATGTGATGCTTCATCAAACTATTGAGAACTTTTTTTTTAATAACATCGAAACTTGATACAAAATCGTTGTTCCCCAATTAAGGCTATGGATGACAGATAGGATCGTTTGGACGAGGCACCACAATGGCGATCTTTTTATTTTGAAAACTGACTTCACTACCATCCAGCTGCAAGTTAGTAACCTTGGAAGTTTTTGACAGCACTCCAATTGTTTCCTACTTGTACAAGGACTTGTAAGTCTATGGAGCTAACATGAAAGAGAATTTCCAACATGGTGGCTAGCAGAATATTCAAGAGAGGAACACATATCGTCGCTTAAGTGGCAATACCACGTATCTCACAATTTGCTAATTGTTCAGGAGACAACAAAATGTGTTTCATAACTTCAGAACTGACTTTACGAACATCCTATGAATGTGTGTTTAGTAATTTGATACCCATAAACGTGATTCTGTTCCTAATTTCCCTCGTTTGCTTCATCCCGACATTATTGATCACTTAAGCGGAAATGCGGTGCCGATTCATGCCACTTAGGCGGTGTTATAACACTACTATGGAGCATACTAAAACCGCATAAGTCAAACACGTGAGAAAAGTACCATGAGAGCTGGCTGATACGCGGTATTGTCGTGGTCATCTGGATATTTCCGCTTTTGTTTTCAGTTCTTGGAGTGTTTTGATTGGTTCCCGTGAGTTTCCCGCGTTTCAAAATAAAGCCAATGACACCACAGAATACAAATCAATCATAAAGTGATTTTTCGAAAAAATGTCAGATACGCGGTTTTGCCACTTGAGCAACGATATTCCAGTAGACCTATGTTTGCTGTTATCACATTAGTTTGAAAATACCTAATTATACAGTCATACTTGGTTTAACGATAGGCATGAGTACTGAGTAGGCACATATTTCTATTTGGTATATTTGAATTGATCAATATTGAAGATGGGTTTATTTAAATAAAGTAAAAACAACCGCAGGCCCTAAATATATTTTTTAATCTCACTTTTCAGTCAAACTAACAGCCTAGTGAGATTTTTCATACCGTAATTTGAAATGTATTACTGTGTAGTACTATGGTGTATCACCATGTATTTGTAAATTTAGTGTATGTATAAGTTTAAGGGAGAGAGAGAGGGACACTTTGAAAAAGAGCCAAATCAACTTTCCCCGCCTTTCTTCCCGCTTTCGTGTCTTCAACAAATTTCAAAAGTTTATGAAAACCTGGTTTAGGTGATCATGTTAGTTACATTCAATTTTTTCAGTTTTTTGTCTGGCCCACGCACATTTGAGTCACTACTGCAAGAAATATGTGTGTAGGCCTATAGGTACTGCCATAAAAAAATCAATGGTAGGCCCACATATACCTTATATTTTACATTTTTGGAAAGAATGACTTGATTTAAAGAATATCAATTTGTGATGGATGATATATGAAAGATTAATGATGGATGATAAAAAGTAAGAGGAACAAATGAAAATGAGAAATGACGAGGTGGGTCAAGGTTGGATGAAACATGAAACATAATGAAACATAAAAATTGAATATTGAAATACCTTTTGAATCCGTTGAAAGTAGTCCTTGCAAATTAGGTGAAGTAGTTTCTGGAATTGCTGGCCATATGTGGCTGACATCGTACTTCCGGTAACGTCCAGAAAATCAAGTAAAAGCGTTGCGGAGATGTCTTGTCTCGGTTCTGGTGAAGCAAACAATAACCAATTATCAATATTTTATTTCTGTACGCTGAGAAACTACAGTACATGGCAAGGAAAATCCTAGCGCTATCGCATCGCAGATTGCGATGTGATTACAACAACGTACGATGAGTCTTGATATTTCCGTTGCAACACGAGTTTTGTCTGCGTCATCTCAAGTTGTGGACATATTATGTTCTATAGGTATTGTTAAATGACCATTTGGATCCACGATGTATGCTATCATTTTAACCACTGAAAATGTCAAAAAATGACTTCTGAAAATCCCGACCAAGTGTCCATGTCTGCCGTCGAAAAACTATTTCCCAAGTGTACTCTACCTCCTCCAAACTTACGTCGAACTGTGAGAAACACAGGTCTTTCAATTGTAAGCAAATAAATTAATTACAATTTCATTAAAGTTCCAATTACCACTACAATGTATAGTTTTGAAAATAAAGTGCCAAATTATAATTTGTTATGCAAACATCCACAAAAATTAAACCTATTTTTCTGTGGTGGACCTACATGGTATATATATATATATATATATATGCTGGAATAAGCAGTTTTAGTGAGATCTTAGCTTGAGTTCATAAAGCATTAACTAAATATACGGTAATCTATGATGAGTGAAGAAATATACCCTCAAGTATCAGTCACTTATTGCAATTATTTGTTCTGATGATGATTCATTGATTGAGATTCATTCAAATTTAGGTAGGATAAATAAAACCTTAAATAACTGAAGAATTGATTTAGAATTAATTTAGAGCTCTCACTACATGTTATTTACTACAGTAATAAATAGACATTACAAAGTACACGAAAATGAAGTTAATATAATGAATATAATGAAGATAATATAAATAATTTACGTACCTAAATTGACCATGCACGCAATCCATCGCCACGCTTGATCCAGCCCGTGAGGATGCGTTACGTTCTGACGCTGTCTTACTCTGGTCACTAAGATGGCCGCATAAAGCCGCATTATTCCAGACATCTTCTTCAGGAATTTATCCTGTTTCTCAACAGTGCCAGATTCATCGTATTGGTAGCCCAAGGACTTGTAGAATTCAACGTCAGATTGACCTTCAACTTGAGGCAGGAAGATTGGCACAAGGTAGGGGCACGCATGGTGAAATTGAGCGAGAAGAAGTTGGCCGAATTGTGGAAAATCTGCCCAAAGTGCGACGACGATGGCGGCAATCGGAAATGCTGCCTCCGGCTTACTGGATACAGTGGTTTTTCCTTGGCTCTATAAAAGAAATCAAAGTGTCAATCTGTTCAAAAGTGTCAATCAAGCTGTTGAGTCGGGTTTCTTTTAATTGGTGTGCCATGACCCCGACAACTGCTACGCCATATGGGGGTGGAAACGAACGGGTGATAATGTAACTGCGAAGTAATGAAAGCATACATGTCTACGAAAACAAATGCTTTATTCACGATCGAAGCCACACCAGGCTTGACTTTATTTTCTAAGGCGGTGCTTTAGTTAATCAGCTACATCGATTGTATTTTATTATTCATGTATACAGTTGTAGGTTACAATATTACTACGATATTTCATTTCTGCAATATGGACAGGTCTAAGCACGCAGATACAATTTTCTTACAGTGTTTGTCCATAATTACCGGTACCGGCTTGGGATAGACCTATTCAATTTAAAAAAAAAATTGAGACTACTGTATTGACTATTTTTTCCTGGCTGACATGACGAAACTCAAATATACGTGAATGATATTGTTCACGGACATTCAAAACATTGTTTTGTAGGCCTTGGAAACCTGAAAATGGAAGTGATTCAACATGTGGATATATCGTAAAAATACTATCCTGATTAGAAGAATTCTAACAAGCAGTCTTTTTCTACATTTATAATTCAACGACCTATATTACTAGGCCTACCAACTTGAATGAAGTACACCGTAAAAACACAGCTGGAGAAACTACCACAAGTGGGAGGTACAATAACCCGAACCCGATATGATCATCCCTTCATAATATCAAGTAGGTACTGTACAGCTGTACTGTTATTATAGGCTGATATCAACTTACCACTAATTTCTTAGCAAGTAGATCCATACAGAAGGCAACACCTTGTGGGTGTGAAGACGCAGAAAACCTTGTACTTCCACTAATATCTACTGGCTGTCCCAACAATAAGTATGTTAACTTCTTCAACTTGTCGTGAAGATGAGATCCACTAGTATCGGAAATGGCATTCACAGGTATGTTCACAGCCTTCTTACAGTTAAACGTAAAGTCTTTGAAACGAGAATCTTGAGTTAGGACTAGTAACGACGACTGAAACTGTGCCAAGAATTGTTGAAGAGATGTATAAGTATGGAGCGATTCTTTACACACGCACTTGTCGAAGCAGCCTAAATTATCGGAGTCGGTTGGAGGCTTCTGATCTTGTGCTGGCAGCGGTGAAGCGGGAGTAACGATGTCGACAGGTTTTGACGAGGAAGCCGAGATACTTTCAGTAGTGGTTTCCTCTTGTTTTACAATACTATCGTTCAACGTTTTTTCCTCGGCTTTCTTGTTTATTGATTTTGCTTCCTCTCGTATCACTCTAGAGCAATTCTCGAGCTGTGTGTTGATTACAGCTGCTGTCTGCAAGTCTAAATCGCTTATCTCTCCCACCTGTTGAACCAATAGAAAATAATCAATTAGGCCTAGAATAACAATAAAAGTGTGTCAAAAGCCCATTCAGATGAGGAATCGGGTTTGAAGATGTGACTTTTCATCTCCACTATTTGGTGAATGTAGTGCAATAAAGACTTTCAAACCCATTTGGGTCATTCTGTTTTATAATTGTATATGATGAGAATTTTCATACATATTTACTGTGCCCAAGTGACCATAGGCCTACTAGGTGTACTAAGAAGCTAAATAACTTCACAATTTTTGTGACTCATAATTGTGCGACTTACCCTACACTGATTAACAAGTTGCTTCATAGCGTCATCGAGAGATTTCACCAACTGAATACTGCTGAGACAGGACGACTGCAATGCTTGTCGGCTCTGACATGACCTGGAAGAATATGAATCATTAGGTCTGGCCAGCAAGCAGTAGATTTATTAAGATTACCATCACAGAGTAATTGCTTTAGTTGAAACAAAGAAGTTCAAGAAGTTTCAGTTTGAGAAGAATCAAAGAAAAAGAAGATCGGGCAAGAGATGAGAAGATTAAGACTCCTTCTCCACAATGCAAATGTTTGATTTGTTCATTAACTCTGAATTTATTGGGCCTACATTAAGATGTACCTGGTTGGTAAGAGCCGGTTGTACCAACCCTAATAACACGGGCAGACCCGAGGCGCTCTTCAGGCACGCAGAATGCCTAATGTGAGTGACTCGGTACCTTCTCAGGAATTCTAGTGAATTATTAGGGAAGTGTCAATTACTTGAGCAGTTAATTGAGTAATAATTAGCAAGTCAATTAGTAATCACCCTTGATTATGTAACAGTGTTATTTTTCTATCTTGACCAATAATTATTAGGTAAATGAATCAATTGATACGTAATTATCAGCTGGTACAACCGGCTCTGAATGAGTTACACTATAATTAATTATTCTTCTGGGGTGGTAAGATCGTCCTTGTAGTACCCCGTCTTTAAGCAATTCAACGAGCTTCTATTCTTGGCCTTAATTGGGGGAAAAAAATTATGTGGCAAGTTTAATGTTGATAGTATGAAAAGTTTTAACACACATTCTTTCACGGATAAGTAGTGTACGATTGAGAGTGAAAGCCGTATTAAAAATTGTGTTTTGTTCGGAGCTACATTTTATAGGCCAACTCATTCCATCATAAGTTCAACTAATTACCAAATACTATGTATTGTAAATGTCTACTGCAGATCACTTACTTCACAGCTTCCAGCAGAACCTGATACTTTTCATTAAAGTCACCTTGACATTGTCTGATTTTATCAATTTGTCTTCTCTTTTCCTCTTTTTGTTTCTTATTTTTTTCTTCTGCACGTTGTTCAGCATCCTTGATCAACTGAATTCTCTCTTTAGCACGCTGCTTTTGTTCTATGGCCAACTTTTCTAGCCGCTGGCTTTCTCGAAACTCAAGTTCTTCTTTTTGATGTTGAATCTTTTGATTTTCCAGTAAAGCTCTATCTTCTGCTTCACACTTTAGATTTGCCTGGCGTCTTATTATTTCCTTTTGATGCTCTTTAGTTTGCTCAGCTAGCTTCTCTAGTCTTGCCTTCATGGCATCTTGCACTTCAGCTTGACGTTGTTGCTCCAATTCATATATCAACTTTTCTACTGAACCGGATGTATTGGTTATGCCTATTGAACTTTCATTCAACTCCTTTATTGCAGGTGATGATTCCTTTCGTTCCAAAAAAATTGAACTTGGTTTCAAAGCTTTTGACACTCGAGTCTCTACATTCATTGGCTCACTTTTCAGCAGAGCTTCAGAAGCATGTTGACCTAGTGTACAACTATTCACTAGATGGCTAATAGACAACGCTCTGTTTAAAACTGAGACTTGGAGTCTCTCCATTCCCATGCTGACATCACTTAAACCCATCTGAAAGCACAATTGAAAAAATAGTTGCACAAATTAGAATCACATGAGCAAGGACATTGAGTCTGAAGTATACAAACTCAATGGCAAGAACTAGTGTGGAGCCAAATAATAATATGCTCTGATTCCACAGAAGACCATCTTAAAAGCAGCAAGCACCAGATAGCGTTAAATGTCACTTTGAAAGCCAAGATAACTTGAAGATAATCATCAACCAGAATTGTAATTGGGCCCAGATTGGTGAGGCTAACCATTGAGTTTATAGTGTTATACACTATAAATTGATGCGCCTTAAAACTCTAATATTCATTCATTCACTATAAACTCAGTGGGTGGACCACCTGACAAATGCCCGGTAGTCTTTTTAGGAACCGGTATTTTCGTCAATCTTACTTCTGCCCTACATTACATTACGAATTTGTTTTTATGAATAGTATTTTTTTCTACAGACCGACTGTGTGTAGTGTTTAAAATTGTTTTATCAATTGTAATAGGCCTAATCGTTCGTTGTACAGAAAAGGACCTGTTTTCCTGCATCGATATTCATTCCCAGTAGCTGCATTATTGCTCAAGTACTAGTAAGCAAAGCAAATTGCCACAATGATTTCACCAAAAATATACTCTCAACTGGGGCTCAATTTCAGACTCCGCAAGTGCTCGGTCTCTACCCCAACCTTGCGAGGTCTTTTGACATTCATCGAAATCCTGTTTGTGATGATGTAAACCTATGCCTATACCATTGAGTTTATAGTCCAGAAACAATGCCATGCCTATGGATAGTCATCAAGCTCGTCGTATGTTAGTAGGCCTAGGGCCTAGTTTAGATTGTAGTAGGGTCAAGTCTCAAGTAGGGCTTACTATACAAACTCAATGATCTAGAGTAGAGCAACCATTCACTTTATATTGCAATAAGCCTAGCACCATGAACAACCTTAGGCCTACATTTGATAATATTGACTGAGCTTAAACAAAACAGATTAATAAGATCAATCCTACGATATAGACTTGATGTTTTCATAGCCTATAGGCCTAGGCCTACTCTGTAATTAGTGAGGTTAAGTTCTTACAGAGTTGAACTGCCGGGAGTGATTACCCATGTTATGTGAAATCGTAGTTTTCAGGATGTTTGTCTTCTCATTTTTCTCGTCGTATTTCATATCGGCGCCCTTTATCGCTGTGCTGATCCACTGTTTGAACATTATCGAACGCTTGAGCCAAAAAAGTACTCAGACGGCTCTAGACGAGTGAACATTTAAAATGTAAACATGACCCGACGACATTACCGGCAACCGCGAAGTTATTTCAAGGTAAGCTAGTCCGATGCCTTCTTAGTTCTCCTCGTTGATGGTTTGGTCGACCAAGACGAGAGGGCAGTTATTTGCTTGCATCCTCGACTTTAAACTCTTTGACGACGACAGGCAAATAAGGCCCGCCCATAAAGTAGTACGATTATTTTAAAAATATAGTTTCACTGTTTAGACATAACAATATATTCTTCTTCAAGTGGAGAAAAATAATTTCAATTCGTGCAGTGGTTTTGGCAATACTAGTGAACGGCATAGTAGCACAACGTTACTTTGAATATTTTTCGTTCGTTCTCAAAGGAAGGAAAACCTTCCGCTCTGAATCGACCACTCGACCAATCAGAATCAGTCAATCTCGGGATATCGAACACACGTGCACACGAGCAATCTGCATTCTGCAGTACAATTTTTGTGAGTGATTATGGCTCTTGGTTCTCAACTGGAAAGTGCTTCTGAAAACGGAATTAATGGCTCTGAAAGACACATCTCACAGAATGGAGAAGTAGATAGTGGATCCAGCACTTCTGTAACTAAGAAAGGTTAGTAATCTGCTCCTTCCTTGACTAGAGCGAGATGGAAATAGCATTAACCGTAGGATCCCATAACGATTAACCTTGATTACGTAACAGACGAACCCCATGCCTAGAACCTACCCGCAATCGTGTGTCTATGGGCATAGGCCTAGCTCCGAATATTATGCGTATCTCTAATTAATAGGCCTATTGTCCATTTAAAAGTTCAACAGCAGAGTGGCGTGAGCAAGTCGTTGTAAAGTGTACTACATACCTACTTTTGGTCTCTTTTCGATCGATACACTAGTCTACTTTGGAAGGGGTCTTTTGGATAGACCGTGACTAGACTTGCGTTTTCATCATGTTTAAGCCTTTTGTAAATTATCGCTTGGAAGTTGGAGAATAGGAGCTCTGGGAGATCGTGCTATGATGTAGACCTACCGGTTGGCTCTTTACTAAACTTATTGAGAACTATTAAATTGTCGAATTATTTTGTTATGGCCCAGGCCTATTCCTACATAAAATGTAGGTAGGCCTACACCTAGTGACGTCGAACTCAGTTATAGGGCTAGGCCTAAAACAGAAAACATCACCGTATTACGTTGCTTACCGCGACCAAATTTCGTGTTGATTAATATCAAATGATGATAAAATACCTGTCACAGTACCGGTAACCTTGACCTTCCTTCATACAGGTTCACATAGAACGTACCTGCAGAAGCCGCGGGTTCGATTTCCGCCTTCGATTTCGATCTTGAATAATAGAGCATAATGCCAATTATAGACCCTAGGACTAAGTTAGTTTGTTTCACGTGATTTTAGTAAACTTTCTGGGGCTCTGGGGGTAGGCCTACATTGTGGGTCCTGGTGGGGTGGCATCCAAAACGAAAAATAATGAAATTAGGCCTACATCAATTTTGTTGAAGATTGACGTAGGCCTATATCTGATTCTCTTTTTTGCCATTTGTAAATGTCTAATTTTTTCTTATAGATTAGTTGGTAGGCCTATTGCTAATATAAATAAAACCAGTAATAATTGAATAGAATTTTGAGGTTAGGCGGTAGGCCTACTTTTGTCACAATTGACTGAGACGAGTGACCGAGTAGTTGATACACTGAACCGTCATTCAGGACTCAGGAGACTGGGGTTCGATTCCCGCCATGAACGACCATCCTGACAGGGGTTTTTCGTGGTTTCACTCTGTCGTTTTGGCATTTAATGGTTCGGGTGATAATTTTTTTTAATAACATCGAAACTTGATACAAAATCATTGTTTCCTAATAAAGGCTGTGGATGAAAGATGGGATCGTTTGGACAAGACTATTTTGACAATATTTAGGTAATACTGGGATGGTTCCTCAACAGCAGGCCACAACCGACTCCTTTCCACTACGGTGTCCAAAAACACATGAATAACCTTTCATGTATCATCATCGCACCATCTCATATATCATTCACCGACGCCAATAGATCGTAGTCATCAGCATAGTGCATCGTTAAAACCCAATATACATATATAGGCCTATTTAATATATATATATATATATATATATATATATATATATATATATATATATATATATGAGGTTTTTGAAACCTAATCATTGTGAATATATATGTATATACCGGTATATATATATATATATATATATATATATATATATATAAATTGAAAAACATGGGACCCATTGGTGATTAAAACCTTTACCTGAGGTATCGTATAGGACTACGTCTACAGGTCATACCTGAACCATTGTCACAATAGAATTTAAAAGACCTATCGCAAGCCTTTGGTGTTGGAAATCTTTACATAAACGTCAATCGGTCGAGTCCGTAATCGGTTCAAAGGTCGTTTACTGCGCATTCATCCACATGCAAGTCTAAATCATGTCCCAACCACTGTGGCACATTGCCAAAATATTGTTTTTTTCTAGTTGGTTATCCAATGGTTGTACATGTAGTTTCTGGAGTATTGACAATTTCGTCCATGAGTGTACATTATGTCTTGCGATACGACAATCAGATTAAGGACTGGTTCGTGATACACGAAATTTGCCGTTTTGTTGCCAATTGACCAATGTAGATGGGCGTGTCTTATACGAAGCAGGGGAAATTTTAGATACCTTGATTGGTTATTTCCCTATTTTCCCCTGCTTCACTGTCCACTTGATTGGTTTTTATACTTTGTGACATCACGAGGGCGAACGATCTACATCGGTCAATTGGTTCACTCCAAAGAGTTGACCATACACGTGTAGGCCTAATACCGGGAGACTAAATTATTAGAAGAGCTTTAGGCGGAGACCTCCACGTGACTTTAGGCCACTCAGTCTTTTTATATGCTCTTCACAGGTCTTGAGGGGGTTGATTGATCTCCTCATTTTTTTTCATGCAGAATGATTGATCCCACTTGGAACCGTGTATAGTTGTGGGTGGGGAAAAAATCTGTTGTGCCATTTTTTAGATCTAGCCGAGTGTGAAATTTTGAAAACTTTTTTAATAAGAATTTCCAGATGAAGAACATTGGAAAAAGAATGAGAATAATTGTATTTTCACCGTATAGGCGTATACATGAATATCAACACTAGAAAAACGCACCATTGCGTTGTAAGATATGAGATAGATTTTATATGAAATGCACTGGAAAGTGATGAAGTTGTAAACCTACACACCTTGATTTTGAATCTATCAACTCGCTGCTTACCTGATTCACTTATTTATTAATAATTTCATCGTTTTCCACTATCCAATTTGTTCTTCATGTTGATCATCTTTCAATAGATTCTTAATACCTTTAATTGATGTGAAAATAATATAATGACGGTAACAGTGTGTTAGCCACTCGACCACTCTTCTCAGTAGACATCCTTGATAATTATACTTCGGAGGAATAGGCTACA
Organism: Brachyptera risi; assembly: GCA_964007535.1. Lineage (NCBI taxonomy): Eukaryota > Metazoa > Arthropoda > Insecta > Plecoptera > Taeniopterygidae > Brachyptera > Brachyptera risi. The sequence continues at coordinate 35,679,825 of OZ023332.1, forward strand.
GTCAGTATAATTTCACGCGTTTTCCTTTTCAAACCATTACTATGATTTCCTACCATTTCATTCATATACACACAATCTCTACCCTCTACATCGCTTTCCCTGTGTGTTTGCTTTGAGAGGGTTGTGAAAGAACGACCAAGGTGTGAAAATCTTGAAATCCGCTGACGACCCTCTACTTGGCCTCTATATCTACAGGGATGGCCTGAATCATAAAAAATCATGTGTAGACCTACACACTTAAGCCAACAGTTACTATAAGTGCCGGCACTTGGAATGTAATGTTAAATACAATTTGGTGAATTTCCTCAGCTCAGTCGACACCGTATATAGATAATCATAGACAGCTTTTTAGAAACTGAAGTCACCGTTGGACGTGGGTTCGAGTCCCGCATGAAACATGCATGGCTTTTTGCTAACGTCCCTTCACTATCATCACTTCATATAGTTTCAATATCATCTGCTCATTCGTACCCCCAAATAAGCTAGCTGTTGATGGGGTCTTTCAGCAAACAATAATCGTCAATCATGAAACCGCCCGTTATAAGTTGAGAGAAGAATACCATTACCGGTATACCGTATAGCTATAACTTCATTGTTTTAGTCCCGAGTGAAGTTAAATTAGGCCTATATATCAAGAGCTACTTCTAATTACGTATTTAATAACCAGAAATGTATGGCATTTCAGGAGAAGCTCTTATTGTCAATTGATTGATACTTGAATTAGTAATGTTGAATGCTGCTCATCAAAACGTCATAAAACACGAACAATTGAACGGTGTTTATATAAGCGTTTATATTTTATTGCTCTTCAAAGAATTTTTTTGAGAGTGTATGGGATTTTGCGAAGTGTCAGTTTTTCGTGATAATTTTTGAACAGTATGAGATATCAAAATTCCATTAAAGAAGAACAGATCTGTTTAATACCTTCAAAATGATGTAAAATAAATCTATTAACCATGGAATGGTGCTACATTACACAGATGTACAGCTAAAAAATGTTTTTTTTTACTTCAACTTCAAACCTTTGCAAAACTATGCGAAATAAGCATAGACCAAATAATAGAATACTTTATATTCTTGTATTGTATACTTCGTATTCTTTGATCTATGATATAGGCTCGAGGTAAATAGTTTTCAAGTACCGGTACACCATCTTCAAGGTATTTAACATACCTGTGTTTCTGTTATAATTAGAATTTCGATATCTCGTACCGTTCAAAAGTCATCACCGGTTATCACCAAGAAACTGATATTTCGGTAAGTATAGACTTCTTTGCACTCCGTGATAAACATGTTTTCTCCCTTTGAGCCTTCTTTCAAATGATATCATCCCCATTATTGTAGGTATAAATGGATAACAATTCCCCCTAAATTGTATTCCTATCACAACGCACAGATATCTGTTTTCAGTTCGAGTTGGGACCTGACAAACATCTATCTCCCCATGCAAGATAATAATAATAATATTTCCATAATAATCTATCCAATATTATAGTTTACTATCTTCCTTTGGGGGGGCATTATTGTACAATTTCAAACTGTTTTTGAAGATGATACAAAAAAAGCATTATTATTTTATACTACCATGGTCACAGCCACTTTGAACTCTGGGTTCAAGTTAAGACTGGGTTAATCTTGTATATAAGGAATACAGGAATACAGGAATACAGGAATACAGGAATGCTATCAAAGTGGTCAAATCACCACGCATTGCCGATTAGAATGCCCGTTCACCAATCAAAGTGCATTGACGAGATTCGCTTCGCTCACCTGTGCTCACGTGTGCACTTGATATGTGCGATGTGCACTTTCAACGACTCGTCCAACACCTTGCGTGACTCCTCCAGTTACCTTGTCATCTCTAGGCTTTCACTCGACGTCATCGTCATGGGATAATGAATGCTAATTGCTCGAGATGTTGCTGGTAAACGTGATGAAGACGCGAATCGTCCGGTCGCTAGTGGTGTTGGGTAGGGGAGACGGTCGATTGGAACGTTCGTATTTCGTGATGTATAACTCTAGTAGTAGGCCTATTAGGCTGTGTATGATGTATACTGGTGGATCAGTAGCGAATAGAACGTTTGTTGAGCTCTTATTGTATATGGATCGTATTTCTGTCAAGAGCCTCGAGGGCATAGTCGCTATTCATCGGACTATCGGTCGATGTTATCACATGCGGACGTTGTTGTTGCGCGCAGCCTGAACTAACCTTAAGAACCCAATCTAACTGATTTATTGAACCGAACCTAATTCAACTCACCCAATCAAACAAAACGTCCCAAACTGATTGAATCTAAACTAAAATCAATCTAAAACCTACTTCTACTTCCACGCTGACGAATATGGCCACTTCGCATACGTACACTTGCGGTTGAGCCACATTAAGATGTGTTCTGAAGAAAATTTACTGAAAATCATCAGGCAATGACAAAAGACATTCCACGAATAGTCTGAAGATCCAGGAGGTGAAGGGACATATCGGACCCGGTTCGATCCCCGCCACCGTCCATCTTTACAGGGTTTTTTCGTGGTTTCCCTCTGTGGTCTAGGCTAATGCCGGGATGGTTCCCACAATATAGGCCACGACCACTTCCTTCCCACTATCCTTCCCACACCCATAATACATTCATCTCATCATCCCATCATCTCATATTATTCATTCATCCGAAGCCAATAGATCTTAGTCATCATTACAGTGCGTCGTTAAAACCCAATATAAAGAAAGAAAGAAAGTAAGAAAGAAAGAAAGAAAGAAAGAAGGAAAGAAGGAAAGAAAGAAAGAATAGTCTGAAAAATCAGCAGCTAAATATGCGTATAGATGTTATTTGAAATCTAATTTTAATTTCGGAAAAAAACATTTTGTGTGGCCGTGAGTGTACATGTGCGATTGCGGTCACATAAAGTGGTCAATCAAGCCACATTGTAAAATGCATCCTGAAGAAAATTTGCTGTTATTAAACTTACTGAAAGTTAGAACTAGAAGATAATGTTCATATACGCACTCCATGGAAAAAGGGTGCGCTCAAATGTGCGTAGATTTTATTTAAATTTGAATTTCGGATCGAACCTTTTTATGAAACCGCAAGTGAACATGAAGAAAGAAGTGTAGAATTATGTTGTATAGCTATAGAACCACGATTGCTTGCAATTGAAGACTTTGGGATTAGGACTTGATACTACCGTTTTATCCTCCTTCAAAATGTGTTTTCCCTCCAACGCTGCAACTGCTCTATACTGAAACCAGTGGAATTAACATTTACCCTATGTATTCTATGTTCGACCTTGGTAGTGTTTCGGAGTACTGAAACGTGTGGCCGAATGGTTATAATACACTGAACTGAACCGTCATTCAAGAGACTGGGCTTCGATTCCCGCCATGGTCAACCATTCTGACGGGTTTTTCGTGGTTTCCCTCTGTCCTTCAGATCAATACATGGGATGGTTCCTTAACAACAGGCCACGACCGACTCCTTCCCACTAACCAAAAACTGATGAAATAACCTTTCATCTCGTCATCCTATCATCTTGTATATCATTCACGGACCCCAATAGATCGTATTCATCAGTAGAGTGCGTCGTTAAATCAAATATATGAATAATTTGAAAAATGTGTTTTGGAAAATTGTGGCAGTGCCTATTGTATTTTAATTTTACTCGTCCTTTAAAATATTTACCAAGATGTATTAATGTTGATTGTATATGCATATTGGCTGGCTATTTATATATATAATATATACCGGTACATGTATGTATATATATGTATATATATATATATATATATATATATATATATATATATATATATATATATATATATATATACATGGCTATCGCGACAATTGAGTTCATATAGGCCTAAAAATAACTCGAGTAAGACATGCACCTATAGGAATCGCCTATTGTTGTGAGATATAGGACTGTGGGAAAACTTATACGCCTATTGTCTCTGCATAGTTTCTCGAGCATTTTGTGTACGACTCGATGTATATGATATTGACACTAATACGATACTGAAATTATGTGCGACAGACGTATAGTATATGTCCCACAAAATTTCATATAAGCCAATACCAGCACCATACAGTGGCGGCCACCAGGCACCTGCGTACACACCACATTTTGGTGGTTCTTTTCGACATTTGTCGACGACTTCCGTTACAGTGGATGTCGTATTACGAATAGGAAGTGATAAGTGTGTAAATTGGACTGAATAAACAATTAGAATAATAATAATTATCAAGTGTATAAGGCCTTACAAGTTACAACCCGCACGCATTTGCGAACCACGTTACATGTCATCACTCTTGTTTTCTGTCGTCTGTCCTCGTTAGGCCCACTTGGGTTCTGAAGTTGAGACCTTTCTTTTAGCTTGATGGGTTATCTGTAGCTATATGCAGGTCACATGATTTACATAGGTCATGCAATTCGCTTTTATTATTTGTATTATTTTTTTTATTATTATTATTTTATTATTTTTGGCTTTTATTATTTTATTATTATACTCGAAGATGTATATACTATATATATATATATATATATATATATACACATATTTATAAGTAGGCCTACAATTGGAATTTCGACCATGTGCTTAGCGTAACATATAGTAAGTAGCCCATGGTCTATATTATATAGTAAACTAACAGATCAACCTCATACAGCTGACTGACTATAGGCCTTACAGACTTTATCATCTAATCAAGCTAACTCATTCATTCTATCAGTATGGTACCGGTAATCTATATAGATTACTTGAAGAAGTCGACGTTTTTATAAATGTTGAATCGAATTGCTGATCCTGTAGGATGTGGCAAGTGAGATCTCTATAGTGTGGTTGTTGAGCTAGGTCACTTGGCGTAATGGTTTCGCCACGGGAACACACAATGGAATTGAAATGCACTTTAATTAATTCGCTGGTTGATTATAATAGGCACGACGACACAAAGCTTGGGAACTGGGAATAGTCATATACAGCTATGTAGCATTGTACTGATTGGATGATGGGCGTGCAGTGTGAGTAGGGAGGATTGGTGTGTATAGGCCTATATATGTTGATATCCTCCTAGGGTTGTTGACACACCCTTATACTCTATAGGTCGTGCCGTCGAACGAACAATATTCTTGACAGTCTCATTGCATCGCTTACGAACTACTGATTTATTAATATTGGGTTTAACGACACACTATACTCATGACTGAGATCTATTGGCGTCGGTGAATGATTAATGAGATTATGGGATGAATGGTCATTTCATAAGGTGTTGTTTTGGATCGTTGGTCAACGTCCAGTATCAACCTGAACGATAGAGGGAATTACCAAGGAAAATCGTTGTCGTGATGATCGTCCATGGCTTGAATCGAACCCTGGTGTCCTGAATGACGGTTCAATGTGTTGGCCACTCGACCACCGTCTTAGTTATCTCGTTGATGATGATGTAGGCCTACACGATTATTGATAATTTTAATTTTACAATCGTAGAACAGGGAATTACAATAATACTGCAGGAATAATGTTAGACCTATACTGATGAAGTACTGATAATGTTTAAATTACATAATTCTGTTTCAAGCTGTAAATAAAAGTAGGCCTGCATTTTTAAATTTATTTTATATGCTTACTGTGATGGTATATCAAAGTTATGAAACAAATATACGCTCTCAAATTACTTGTCCAAATTAATTAATATAAATGAGTTGATCGGTTCGCCGCCTATAGACAATTGATACAAAAATAATCGTACAAAACTCGGGCTTTTACCTAAAAAAAAATGATGCCGGATTATATACGTGTTATTAGGATTTTTGTTGTGTGTATGGGCCTCAACTATTGAAATGGGTCAAATTTTGCACCCTGATCTGTAGGCCTACCCATACCATGTAATTATACAGCTATGTATAAGCTACATGTATGGTGTTATTCCTCTTGGTATTGAATATAGTATGTATACCGGTACATCCTCATTTACAGTTTAAAATGAAACTATTTATACATTTTATGTATCAATAGACCCGTTTCTGACGTTTTCTCTTGTGTTTTTCGTCGAGTTGCTTTCAATTGTCATTGCTTTCTATGAGAACAGCAAGTCATTAACGAAACTAAATTTGATTGGTTATAAATACTATTAGTAATTAATCAATGTACGAGATGAAGACACTTGGTTTTTACCAACTAAATAAATGTAGACAGTGATTTAGTCAATGTGGAGAAACTCACTGCACGCTTTGAGCATTCAATGCGTTTGAAAGATGTAGTGGTGCTTCCAAGCTCTAATCACTGGGACGAGTGGTCTATTGTCATTTTATTCAAGAGTGTTTGAAGATAGTAACAGTTCTATTTTTATTTAAATCAAGTCACCATTGCTAAGTTATGATGTGGGGAATTTAGCTTGTACTTCTGTGATCAAATTTGACTTCTAAAAAATAAGGTGAAATTAAAGAAATTAATCATAATTTTCTTATTCCATCAGCATATCCAGAGTTCACACTATTTTCACACACAAAAAAATGAGACGGATAACATGAGTTCTATAGGAAATGTGTGTGCAAATGCTTATATTTAATATTGAATTTTCCTTGATTTTCTACAGAAAATTCCTTCAGAAAGTGGAATATATTTTTTTCGTGATGTTTCAGACAGTATACTATCCGAAATTTTTTAAAAAATGTTATGAAAATATTGCAGGATCCCCTTTAACAACAGTCCATGACCGACTCCTTCCCTCTATCCAAAAACAAATTATGAAATATCCTCTTTCATTTCATCATCCCACCATCTCATATATCTCTCTCCGACGCCAATAGATCATGGTCATCAGTTCAGTGCGTCGTTAAAACCCAATATAAGTTTATAAGTTCTCGTCTTAATTATCGTTCTGAAACGATATTCGGAGTTTTTTTCTGTCGGAAGACAATCTTCAATTCTCGTGGATACCAAGTCTACGCCACCATACCATCCAAGAGTGTTTGTTTGTCAATACTCGACGTCGCGACGCCTCCAAACTGAAAATACTGACGCAATCGCATGCAAAACCGACCTAGTCGATATACCTGTGTCTAAACGGACGGACGCATTATCAGCACCGATCCACACTTCCAACTCGGCGAACACAATCCAGCTATGCGTCGTGGCCTTTCTCTATCGCGCCGCCGAGCTATTTTCAGTTGCACACACTGCATGGCCGAGATACGTCTATTTCGAATGAACAGTCGAATGAAGATGGGTCCCCGCTTGTCTATTATACTCTTGTCTTCGCGAAAGAAGGCGCGAAACCACTCGGGCGTTAGTTATGTTTTATAGGGGGGGGGACCGCTCGGAACCTTATTCTTACGTGAATGCAAGTATACTGTATTCTAGGTTCATTCAGCATTGATAGTTTGGTTTTACATTTATTAATTTATATTGGGTTTAACGACGCACTGATGATTACAATCTATTGGCGTCGGTGAATGGTATGACATGATGAGATGAAAGGTTATTTTATTAGGTGATTTTGGATAGTGGGAAGGAGTCGGTCGTGGCCTGTTGAAGGAACCATCCCAGTATTGACCTGAACGACAGAGGCAAACCACAAAAAAAAAACTGTCAGGATGGTCGACTATGACGGGAATCGAACCCCGGTGTCCTGAATGACGGCCCAGTGGGCCGTTTACTCGTCTCAGTTTTAGTTTTACATCTCTTTATATATCCGACTAACTTTTTTTAGGGAGGCTAGGTTATAAGTAACGGTAATATTTTTTTGTTGAAAATTATTAATGGAGATGTGTGTTCTCCTTAACGGTGCAAGAGTGACCAACAGTAATTTACCCAAGTACTAAATTAATTACCGTACATTAAACAAAAATACAATTTTTCGCTCTGTAACGAGACCAGACATGCCTTCTGGTTGTCCAATACGAAAAGCCTAGCCAACCTAACTAACGTAACTACTAAAACAATGGTGGTGGAGGTGAAAAAGATTCAAAAGTATGTTGGGACGGACAATTTGCCAGGCTGGATTTGTGTCTTTTATTTTATATTCGGTTTATCGACCCGTGCACTGTAATAATAACTATGCGTAAATTACCATTTTTACTGAGGGTAGGCCTATATGGCTATAGCATTATACGACCTAGCCCAGCAAATTGTCTGCCACTCAAACATGAGCTAGCTCTGAATGAATCTGATTGTATAACCACTAATGGTAGCACGCTCCCCACCCGAGAAGTGTATGGTAGCCAGGGCCGTATTAGGATATTTTGCGCCCCTAGGCCCGAATTATTTTGCCCCCCCCCTCCCCCCCCCCTTCACTCAAGCGCACCATCTCAGAAATATGACGAGCACTAGGTTTTTATTCCGAAGCACATTTATAATTATTGTATTGAGCTATTACTATGCATGACCTATCAGTGAGAATGATCATTTTATAAACTTTGATCGTTATGGAAAATATGTTGAAATAGTAATATAGAAATGTGTTGAATGGCCAGACAAAAATATTACAAATACTATACAGTACACTAGAAGAAAACTGTATAGCAATAAAGAACATTGTTTTTTTAATGTCATGTATGCATTATAGTTGGTATTTCAAAACGTAAATATAGGCCTTATATTATATGAATTTACGATTTTTTCAAATATATTTACTATTGAATTTTGTATTTACTATTACTATTGTATTTATATTTTGAAAATGTGCCGCCCCTTGAGAATTGGCCGCCCTATAAGTCGAAGCCTCGTGGGCCTATATGCCTAACTTTTTAATAAACCCTGATTGTATAGCCATTTATTGGTAGCTTTGTTTTCTAATGAAAGCGATTCGTGTCGACCTTGCATTGAGTAACAGCAGATCGATAACCCGATTCATTTGATATTTCATTCTCTTTTGATAGGCGATCAATTAAAAGTGAATGAAATATTAATTATGGTTGTATAGGCAGCTATATCCGCACTGTCGAGCCTCGTTGTAATCGGCGTCGTATTGTGGCAGTTGGTCGGTTTGCAATCAGACGAAATTGCGCTAAACGCTTTCATTTACGCGGCGATATATATATATATATATATATATATATATATATATATATATATATATATATATATATATATTCACATTTCCTTTTTTATTCACTATAAGTAGTTGCGTTATTTTTGCTGTCGGTAATTTAAATGGTGACACGACGATCGGTGATCTCGAGACGACTGTCCTGTATTCATTGTCGACGTCCAGGCCACAAAATATCAACTTCTCGTAACACGTCAACAGAACCACAAATATCAATGGTATAAAATATACTATTGTGTCGGTAATTTATTCAATTTTTCGACTTTTTTTCGACTTTTTCTCAATTTTAGGTGGGTCTATTGAAATTTAGCCCAGTCTTTGAAGTTCCGTGAAAGTTGAACCATACTATGCAATTCAAATTTGCCTCTCGACTATCAGCGTTGGAACTGCTTTAGAAACTTACTCGGGCGTGGGTTCGTGTCCCGTATAAAGCGTGGTTCATTGTAAACAACAGGACTTCGTCATCACCCGCTCATGCGTATACCTATGATTTATAGCTGTCAATGTAATCGTTAAGTGAACAATAATCAATCAAGCAGTCGATATGTACAGCTTGACACTAGAAGTGAAAGTCATTTTTCTACCTGGTTAAACCAGTCAAACTTGTGCATATATGATTGTACGAGCATCAGACGAACAGAATGCGGACTTTTACTTTTGGTTCAGGTTCTATAAACACATATTCGTATGCCATATTAGCCCTGTGAACAATCAGTTGAATATAATTATTTTTGTATAACGTTCTGTGGAAGGAGATTTGTATTTTCAATATGTTCTATGATCCGGGCGTATAGGCTTCTATCACGTAACAAATGACAAACAATCGTTACCATAGCAATACAGCGAACTGGTGGACTACCAAACATTCTGAATGGTCAATTCCAACTGGTGGATATTGTTGTTGGTCTCTTTCAACAATGAGTGACGTCATTTGACAGAAGCCTATAGGTCATTTTTCGATTGTGGTTCAATTTGCCCAATTCATTTGTGCGATTGTCATCAAATCAGTTTTGGAGCGTCGCTGATGTCGAGTTTGCGCACAGCTCGAATCAGTGTCGAGGGGCGGTGATTGAAGGTGAACAGACCGCAGAGCTACTTGATTGGATTCGAATTCTCGACTCGATTGTGGCATGAAATCGTATCCTTGGCTATCCAATGAAGTTCAACCTTCGTCTTGAGCTGATTGTCAAGACGAAGCTGACTGATTGGTGGGGTCGACAAGTAATGCTGATTTCAAGCTCCTACTATGTTATAGACTCACTTCGATTACTTTCATATAGAGGAGGCTTTTATTTGCCGGACTTTTATATGATTCTCGAACTAAAATGTGAAATGTGCATTACATGTTCATCAGTAAACATGTTCATGTTCACTACTTCATCACTCATATCCGTTGATTGGTTAATAAAATGTATCCCTTTTTTTTTTTGGAAGGTATAATTAGTATTTATCATCCTTGAATGTGAATTTGTTTTTCGTTGAAGTGTCTAAGCAGCCGTCTAGCTTAGTGAGTCGAGGCATTGCCTTGGAAATTGACTTTGTCGGACGCGGGTTCGAGTCTTGCATATGACATGGGTTTTCGTACACATCATTCATCTATATATTCGTTGCGCGGTATACCCACAAATAATTACGCTGTTGGCGTAGTTGTCATCATTAAAGGGTCAATCTCGATTGTCGCTATAAACCACAGTCTATAACGGATACAGATAAGGTATAGTGGTTTCGAGAGCCTGTTTACCTGAAAATCAAATGGCCGATAGAAGTATAAGAAGTGATAAGCGCGCTTGGATTATTTGTAAATAAACAGGAACGTTCGAGTGGCGGAGTCCACACCAGTTGAAGAATATTTTCCGGCACCATACCATATATGCTATTACTAAATATAACTCGTCAGTTATCATGGTGGAGGAAATTAGAAGAGTGGTCGAGTGGCTAGTACATTGAACCGTCATTCAGGAGACCGGGACTCGATTCCCGCCATGGTTGCCATCCTGACAGGGGTTTTTCGTGGCTTCCTTCTGTCGTTCAAGTCAATACTGGGATGGGGCCATAACAACAGGCCACGACCGACTCCTTCCCTCTATCCAAAAAACACATAATAAAATAACCTTTCACCTCATCATTTCACCATCTCATAAATCATTCACCGACGCCAATAGATTGTAGTCATCAGTACAGTGCGTCGTTAAAACCCAATATAAGTAATTACCAGTATAGGGGGCCTTCATATCATGTTGATCAAATATCATTGATTATTGTTATGTATTGCATATCAAGTTATCATTAAATTGAGGTATCATTACGATAACAATCGTGAAAAATTGGTAGGGTTTCGTAATATTCTAAATTCCTTATATACGTATAAGACCGCGGGCACATATATTCCAGTCCTTATGACGCACTTGCTTCATGTGACCCGGTAGCTGAGAGAGAATCGAACCTTGGTTCGATCCCCGCCACCGTCCATCTTCACAGGGATGTATCGTGGTTTGCCTCTGTAGCTTGTATAGGCTAATGCCTGGATGGTTTCTACAATATAAGCCACAACCTCTTCCTTCCACCTATTCTTACCATTACCTAAGACCTCATCATCTCATTAGCATTCATTCATTCATTCATTCATTCATTCATTCATTCATTCTACACCAACAGATCTTATATCATTTCAAATCGAATATATTTTCCAACAAAGTTAGGTGATAGGTGCAAAAAACTTGGGTAAAATCATGCGTCAACTTGAGTCTGCCAGACACACGTCCTCTTCTACTCCTTCTCGTCCTGCTCCTGCTCTTCCTCTTCGTCCAACTCGAGGGGTGAATAACTGTAAATTTGGTGTACCGGTACACCTGATTTTAGATTTCAAGGAGATTTCACGGGATTTCAAGAAGATTTCAAGGGTTTCCAAGAAGATTTCAACGGATTTCAGGAAGATTTCATGAAAAGTATACACCAGATTTCAGGAGTTGTTATCCCCTCGGTCCTATTCCTCTGCAAACCCTAACCCAATATAAAATGAGAATATATTCGTAAGAAGTATGTTGCTCCGAGTTCGCTGAGAATTCACTTCTCTGTTCGGTCGGCGATCTATTCTAGTATTTGACCTGTGCTCTGGTCAATCAGCTGCGGGATGTTAACTGTTCGGGTTGTATCGTGCATACGTCACTGGAGGTCAGCGTGTCGAGCTGATTGGAGTGTGACCTCGACATCAGCTGTGAACGTAGCTGTTGGACAACTAGCGGGGGGGGGGGGGGGGTCGTGCTTTACACACTACAGTATATCCACGAAATAAGAAGACCTTGTATATACATGATGTCAACCTGTTAAATCATTTGTTATATTTTTATACCGGTATACAGCGGTGATATCATTAGGATTAATAATTTTTCCAGACGAGATTTACGATTCTTAAAAGCACTACATCTTTCAGAACTAGTGAAATTTTAAAACTGCAGCTACACTCGCTGACAGCTACGCTTTCGTGGGTACGAAAGGAGGAACACTTTCGAGGAACACAGGAGAACTCCCTGTGTTGCGTTGTGGGATGAACTGCGGTCTGAGAAGACCGAATAATTCTCATCTGTCGAATAACACTTGAGCCTATTAGGGATCATAATCTCTGAAATATATATTTTCGAGTTACTTGAATATTGCTACCTGCATGTATATGTGTCTTATGTTTCTTAAATCCATGTTGCTGAACTTGATTTTCTGATCAAATAGACTAGAACATTTTTAGTCTCCTATTGACTCATCCGCCCAAATTTCATTCTTTTGCTGCTTCATGATACGTGTTCGACCGATCAACCTTCCTCCTATCAATTATATCAATAACATTTTCGGGTGTGTATCGATCCACCAAATTAGTTGCATGACTTCGTTGTCGGCGTCCAGTCACACTTCAAGTTGTCCGCTCTTGAACCACAACCGGTCGAGACAACCTCCAATGATGGACGACGAGATATACGAGAGGACATCACGTTTTTAATCGGGTATCCAGAAGAGCTACCAGTTTTGCTAGAACGATATAGGCCTAGATAAATGTATCGCCAGAAAAAGTTGCACGTACTCTGTTGGTGTTGAAAAGTGGAACTAGAGAAGTCACATAATGAAGCGCGCGGAGATTTTCAACAATGACATCGATTGGAATATCACATTGTCGACTGAACTTTTGTATAACCATTCGTCGGCCCTATTGAGACTTGGAAGCGCATTCTATTGTTACTTTTTTATATTGGGTTTTAACGACGCACTATACTGATGACTACGATCTATTGGCGTCGGTGGATGATGAATGAGATGGTGAGATGAAAGGTCATTTTATTAGGTGTTTTAGATGGAAGGAAGGAGTCGGTCGTGGCCTGTTGTCAAGGAACCATCCCGTATCAACCTGAACGACAGAGTGAAACCACGAAAAACCCCTGTCAGGATGGTCGCCCATGGCGGGAATCGAACCCGGGTCTCCCGAATGACGGTTCAGTGTGTTACCACTCTGCCACACGTCTCGGTTCTATTGTTACTTTTCGTATCGAATTATGGAGGCCGGGTCAGTAATTATAATAATTCAGTGGCAAATTGTTGGTTGTAAACCTGAAGTTCTCAGTGGTTGTATAGGCTATTCATACAGAAATAGAAATATATGAATTGAAGGTAAATGTGCCGTATACGTATCCCATCTTACAATGTTATTTTAGTATGTTAATGGTGCTCGCCGAACGACCGCGAGCTCAATGTACCCCATCTTTTCAGGTTATTTTAGTGTGATGTTAGGGTTAAGTAGGTAAGTCTAGTGACGAATAGACAAGACTGTATATATTTGGGCCCAATTTTTACTTCTCAAACCCATGAACTGCGAAACATCATCCACCATCAGTCACCTAACATAAACCTAAAACGCCGGAAAACATGTGTATTTACATAATCGAACTACCTTGTCTCTTCCAAATTTATTTTGATTAGCCAGTAGTACCCAATCATTTGTTTCCTAATATATATTTAACAATACATATATTTCAAGTCCATATACATAATTTTCTCGTCGTTTGTTTGTCTTCGTTCAATTGCCGGTGCTCGCGATACGGTTTTGCAGTGCACTGTACCGCCGCTGTTCTCCGCTAAGAATAGACCCCCACCTCTACCACGTGTGGTAGTCGTTGGTTGCCAACCGAGCGTCGTCGTCGTCGCCGCCGTGCACCTCGTGATTCGCGCTGCGTCTCAGTCGCACACCGACATTACGCGATGTTCTGTCTCGCTCACATGCTCGCGTAACCGACAACACCGTGTCCATTCAACGAGTGTTGTCACAGTCGGTCGTAGAACTGTTTTATGTGTGTGTGTGTGTGTGGAGTGAGTTGTTGGTGTGTGTGGGTGCGCGTCGATTAGCGAGTCCGTCAAAGTGTAACATCATAACTCTCGGTCGTTTAGCGAACCGCTTGACCGTAGTGAAATTGGATTACTAATTGCGGGTATGTGATTCAATAGCAATTATATGTATGGCGATGTGTAAGAAGGTTGTAAAAAAATGCAAATGATACTGTGAATTTTTTTTTTAAACGCAGAGTAGTAGACTGAGAAGATTGGTCGAGTGGCTTGCACACTGAAGCGTCGTTCAGGAGACCCATGTTCTATTTCAGCCCTGGTCAACCATCCTGACTTGAGTTGTTGTTCAGGGACCTAATACCAATACCGGGATGGTTCCTTAACGACAGGCCACGACCGACTACTTCCCAATATAAAAAAAACACATAATTAAATGACCGTTCTTCTCATCATTTCATATATCATTCACCGACGCCAGTATATCTTAGTTGTCAGTACAGTGCGTCGGTAAACCTAATATAAATAAAATCAAAACGTGGGCCATCTATACCTTTGGGGTGTCAGTATATATAGACACGAATTTCCGTTTCGTCTATACCAGGTGAAAACTATACACACGAATTGTCGTGGGAAGTTTGGGCATGTAAGCGGCTTATAGGTATGGGTCATTATTACATTTATTTAGGTTAATTTTAGTTTTTTACGTTATTGTTGGCACGTGCACTACAGTGGCACTATTATTTCAGGATTATCCAAATTTTAAGATATTTGTTGCTGTTTGTGGAAGGGGGGGGGGGGGGGGGGCATGAATGAGACTCCCCTCTTGTGCTCGTATGCGCGTGTGTTCGCTGGTATTCGATTGTTCTTGGCCATAGACAGCGGAATGGTTTGGAAACTTGACTTCCCCACTCATTCCCCACGATATTTCACATATTTGTATATTTGCTACCGTACTTTAGATAACGTCGTAGTCTCCTTTCATTTTGATCAAGATCTATTGCGATGCTCAGTATATATATAGAAGAATTGAATGACAAGCAGTCATCATCAAATCAAAGAACTGTATCTCGCTATATATAGACGAAATATTAGTGTGACAGTGATGCCAAATCAGATGTCACCAATCATCACTTGTGTTTGCCTACAATGCCCCGGAATGTAGTTGTTGATAGGGTCATTAAGCAATCACCATTTTAGCTTGCCTTGACCGGGACTCAATAGCAGGTAATCAAATTAACAGAACATCATGCAAACATGGAAACAAGACTCGGCTTGGCTTCCTCCACATTCGAAGCGAAACGTTGCCAAGGATTCCAATCACTTTGGTTGAGGGCGTAGCTCTATACCACTCGTCCTAATCGAATAATTATTATGATTCTTCATCAACTCTCCATCATTCTATTCTGTGTTTGCGAATCAATTGATATGAAAGGGGTCATGGATGCACTTCAAGGATCTCTTATCTTATCGTTTCTATTTGCATTGGTTCTAATCTAATTTGATTTACTATGTGAACATTATACCGGGGTATATTACGACCGTGCACTTGACGCGACCGAACTAGCGTAGTCGGCCGTCGTAAACGAAGTGCCTATTATGCATGTTATTTAATTGGGATTTAATTGGTCGTGTTGGGCCAATAAACGAGCGCGACGAGCCAGAATGCCAAATTGCACGTTGCGAATCTCTTCAACGAATACGTTTAAACGATCTAGTTTGTAGTTGTGGCTGAAGTAGTTGTAGCTCATGTTTGTGAAACCTGGCCTCATATGTGGACGAGTCTAGTAAAACGATAAGTAGGTGATTACCAGCGAAAACATAACAGTGATATTGCAGTAAATTGTCTCTGCATGTTACTGTATGATCGCGCTCTTCGTATACCGTATATAGGAAATTTTGCTTCGAGTCAAGTTAAGACGGAGAGAAGAGTCTAAAGCCTGTTTTACACGGTCCAAGTTTTCATCCAAGTCCTTGGATTTAAGGGTTGATTACAAGTTCTTGGATCGTCTGAATAGAAAACTTGGAGCAAAAAGCTTCTATCCAACCCTGGGATTCACCTTTCATCCAAGTCATTTTCCATTTAGTCGATCCAAGAACTTGTAATCAACCCTTGAATCCAAGGTCTTGGATTAAAATTTGAACCGTGTAGAACAGGCTTAAGAACTATGTATTAACTTATTTATTCATATATTTATTCACGTTTCATTTGATTAATACAATGTACCAATATAGGATCATAAACTAGGCTGAAGCTACGCTAAAATTAAAATTCAAGTTGAATAATCATATCAGGTGAAACAGTAGATAGGAAAAAAAGTTGAGATCACGGTTAAATTGGAACTAGAAAGTCAAGGACTTTTGATACACTCATTGATGCTGTAGAGTGGATTTAAGAGGAGATGATTTTTTTCAGATTTTTGAAAAGAATGTACCGGTGTTCAATTTGATTTCTTATATAGCACACAATTTATTGAATTAATTAATGTGTCGAGTTGTTTGTTGTTGAGTGAATTACTTTTTTCGATAGGGCGTAACGACCCTACAAACAGCTAGGTTCTTTGGGGGTACGAGCGAGCAGGTGACAATGA
The DNA here is from genome assembly GCA_964007535.1 of Brachyptera risi. Classification (NCBI taxonomy): domain Eukaryota; kingdom Metazoa; phylum Arthropoda; class Insecta; order Plecoptera; family Taeniopterygidae; genus Brachyptera; species Brachyptera risi. Next base: position 35,696,773 of record OZ023332.1, read on the forward strand.
AACGATGGAGTGATGATAGATGAAAGGAGGTTTACAAAAATTCATATGCCCATACAGTGGGACTCGAACCCGCTACCATCAGGTTTTAGATTTTCGAGTCAGTGAACTGTCTTGGCCAAACTGGCAGCGGTATTACTTCCATAAGAATAAAATGTAATATTGTAATGGGAGACGAAGGTGCGAACCACCGCTGCGTTAGTGGTGAGACATAGGAGAGACAATCGATCGGAACCTTCATTTCTAGCGGAGAACAAATTTTATGGGCTTCAGTCTAAAGTGACATCACTCATTGTTGAAATTGACAGACAACAATGTCCATCAGTTGGAATTGACCAATCAGAATGTTTGGTAGTTCATCAGTTCGCTGTGTTGCTATGGTAACGTTTGTTTGTCATTTGTCACGTGACAGAAGCCTATATTGTGAATTTATGAGGTGCCATAGTGCCGGTATTACAGGAACGTACAGAGTTGTGCCAATCCAATCATGCACCGTGATATACTGGACTCACTGGTAGTGGGCTTAGCTTAGTGCATGATGATATGAAGGTTTCTTAGGAAATTCCTCTAGACTGTATAGGAAGACCACGAAAAACCCCAATATTAATGGACTGTGACGGGGATCGGACCGAGGCCCGACTCACCCTCATCTCACGTGCCACAGAGCAAGCGTATTATCAGTGAGCTATACTTGTGCCGGTAAACTATAAGTATTCAAGGCGAAGAGATTGTCGACAGAGATGATCTGTGCAACGAGTGAGGTGTCGATTCTTTACAGATAGCTCCTATTCACCTATTGATTCAACACAATGCTGTGATTCCCGAGAGTTATTGTATTCGTTTCTTGTCACATTCAAATCAGCCTGTTAACCTTATTTCCGTCTGTTGTAAGAGGTTATATATTATTCTATTTTCTCTGTCATTTCTTATGTAAATCTATACCTCGCATTAACATTTAATCGCGTATAATAGCATTATTCTTTGGCCTAAGGTTTAGAAGTCTATGGCTGTCATAGGCCTTCTTGTTTGTCAACTGATTCGTACGTTGTACAACTTGTTTTTCTTCATATTCCTGGACGAGTAATTCGTCGAAGACGGTAAAAGTCTTATAATTGTAGTCATTGTGACGTTGTGTACTGGAGAAAATTTTCCATTGCGTAAACACACATAGGCATACTGGTTACTATACGAACAATTACCTATACGTATAGCGGTTATGTTAGTTGGAAACTAACTGAATGAAGAGGAGATAAGTGGAGGCACTTGTTTGTACATCAGTCTTATAGAATTATGTTATATGTAATAATGCGGAGTGCTCGTTCTCACGAATTACTGTAGGCCTATACCGTCACTGAATCGCAGTAGACATGTGCAATAATTTATATTAATGTATACATATATTTAAGTTTTCGATTCTATTAATGTGATGAGGACTACACGCAAATAGTAGTTTAGTATATAATTTGATCCTTGGCTAAGTCACTCAAGCCTTGGAAACTGAAATGGAATCAGCTTTAGGTTCGACGTGGGTCTTATTCAGTTCATGTATATAAGTCGCACATTGGTACCCTCCAATAACCTGTCCTAGCTGTTGGTGGGGTCGTTTAGCAAACTGTACTAAGAAATAGTTAATTGCCTTTAATTGCAGTATGATTGTATAGAGAAACTCGCTTTAGCTTTAAACATTCAAAGACGATTGAAAGATGTTTTGTACACTGAACTGTCATTCAGGAGACGGGGGTTCGATTCCCGCTATGGTCGACCATCCTGACAGGGGTTTTTCGTGGTTTTCCTCTGTCGTTCAGGTCAATACCGGGATGGTTCCTTAACAACAGACCACGACCGACTACTTCCCACCATCCAAAACACCTAATAAAATAACCTTTCATCTCACCATCTCATCATCTCATTCATCATCCACCGACGCCAATAGATCGTAGCCATCAGCATAGTGCATCGTTAAAACCCAATATAGGTATATATATAAAATTGAAAAAAGATGTTTTGTAAATCTGGTCCTGGAAAATCTTTGTGCCTCGAAAGTCAAAACAAGACAGATTGAAATGGAACTGTGCGTGTTTGTTATGTTGGTAGATAACTCTCGTGGACACGAGTATAGTTAGGTATAAGGTATAGTCGGCTCCAACTGGAAGTGGAGACTAATAAATCCTGCCAGTCAAGTCATGCGTGCTTCGTGAACCTCTTCACAAGAACTGCTTTTTTGTAATTCAGTCGAGTATTACAACTAGTTTTATTGATTCACTTATTAGCTCCGATCGAAGATTTCACGTTGGCAATTCTTCTCACGCGTGTTCAACTTGGACGGTTAGAAAAATGGACATTTTTTTTAAAAAAATCATCAACATTGAAATTGACATCAAAGGAAGCTATAGTTTCTAGTTGAGAGCAGAAATGTGGAAGACATAGTGGGAGGAGTAAAGAGGAGATGACACCGTTGGTGGAACGAAAAGGCCGAGTAAGAGAGACAGTGCATTTGAAAAGAAAAGCGTGGAGAAAGAAGGTGAAACACAAGCGTCAGAAAATGTGGAAACATATAATGAATATTATATGGAATACAACAGATACGTAAAAAGATTGCCAATTTCATATTTTAATTTATAGTGGAGTTTCGGAGCATAATTGATACTTGTCAATAATTATTTGAGATCTGAAAAATCGAGAAAAAACAAATGTTAAACTTTATCTAACACACCATTTCCACACACTGTCTCTTTTACGTGAAGATGTAATTCTTATTTTTTTAATGTTGGTACACCATTGTCGTTCCTCTCTTGAGTCGTGGATACAATAAAAATATGTCCATTGGTAACCGCAGCGTTCAAATACCCATCATGTTTTTAGCTGATTAAAACGCTTGGATTAGGTGATACTGAAAGTTGACTTATGGTTGATTTCTGATGGTCACCAAGATCACCCTATCTTCATGATTCACTGCCATCTAGATATTGTTGCGCTTTCCGTTAAAGTAGGCCCAACTTGACGCAATATAACGAACTTGAAACTGATTGAAATTGAAGATATTATATTTATATGCTCGTTGGACCCAAACACCTTTTTTCAACATTACTCCGTTGAACTCGAGTGTGCTCGGAAATGTGTGCTATTATCGTCTCTCGGCTGTTATCACCATATCTTGTTAATATAACAGTCACATTTATTTCTTCCTTCATAACCGTGGAATATTGCCCTATTGAACATTACAACCAGTATAGCAGAGATTACGTTACCAGTTTTTAAATAAAATATAAGTATTCTTCCAGATAACGAATTGATTGATCCAGATAATTTATCTGTATAGATTTATTTTATTTGTTGAATATTAGATAGGATTCGATTTAGGCACGGTATTACCAAGTCCAGTTAGCCTTTATCTGACAGTTTAAACTTGTTATCACCATGGTTACCTATGCTATTTTTTTTTCACCAACTCTCAGATAAATACCAACTGGCCTTGGTAATACTGGGCATCAATTTAAACAATTGAGTAAAGAATAAGTTTAGGTTAAAAAGTAAGGTTTAGTTGTAAGTCGTCGCAGGCTTGCGTAACTGGTCGTATTTGTCGACATTACGCCTGCATCAAGCGAATTAGACAAAAAAAGGTTAAAGGTTGTTACGGGGTATAGCAGTATATAAAAACAAAGTAGTTGATCTTCATCAGAGCTCTTGCCAAAATTAGTGTTTTCGATGTTCTATTTTTTAGTGTATATTTATAAACACATTTCTAGAGAACGCTGTCGCTGTACAGTTCAAGTGTTTATTTTTTACAGAAGTGAAATCTTTTATTGACTTATGAACGATGTCTAGTTATATCGAATTGCTGGAATACTTTTACTAAGTTGGCGTAAATTAAAATATATTAAAAGTTTGTTTTAAATAATATGACGGGAAAACGCACACACGTAGAATGAATTTGACACCTCTACTTTATTCCTACCATACTCTCTTGTACTCCTCTCACCATGTAGTAGTATTTCCGACCGCTGTAGGGCGCGACAGCAGCGCTGGATTGTGATTGGCTTTGGATTGTCGCACTTTCTGGTGGTGGGAACGGTATACTAATAATTGCGTGATTATGCGGAAGGGAATTAGTTTTCAGTTCTGTGTGTTAGTATATCGTTCGTGTATGATTATTGGCTCTGAGACCAACTATTCGTCTGTGATGTAAGATCCAATTAGAATGAGCATTGGTACTCATATACAAATATGCGTCTGCAAGATGTATGTCGAGATGTGCATGCTTTGTCTGATGTGACAGCATTCTTTTCGAGTACCGGCATGCAATCAAGCACCTACTGTCGGTTATCACAATCAATTAGTGGACCCATGAGAATATGTCGAGTACTTCCTGTATATAAACAATCAGACGTATTCGTACTGTAAACGTATTCGTAAACGTATTGGTAGTTTTATTGGAACAATCTTTTTTTTTTTTTTTTAATAACATCGAAACTTGATACAAAATCATTGTTCCCCAATTAAGGCTATGGATGAAAGATAGGATCGTTTGGACGGGGCACCACAAGGGCGATCTTACCACCTCACAATCTTGATTTTACCCCTTTGATTTTACAATCTTTGATTTTACAATCTTGATTTAATCTTGATTTGATCGTATACCGAGGGGTAAAACAACTAGTAAATTTGGTGTAGGCCTTACACCTGATTCCAGATCTCAGGGGATTTTATGACTAGTATATAATACACCAGATTTCAGGAGTTCTTAACCCTTCGTCGTATACTATATAAGTCACATCTGACCCAAATTTTCCCATTTTCTTCCGTTAGGGAACATGTTTTTTTTTTATATTTATTTCAAATCTATCCGATTTTAGTACAAATATGTACACGGTTCGAAATAGTAATCAACTAAGGCATGTAGGCCTATAAGAAAAAAGTGTGTCAATGGAGCAAAATCTCACCCCCTTGGGGTGTTCGAACTCAACACCTGACTTCGAACACTGTCATTTCTAAGTTCGAACATCGCAATTACAAGTCGAACAGTACGAGAAATACAAAGTTACAACTCGAGTTACACTACACGTGAATTACAATGCGTGAGAATTACAATTTGAACTGGACCGTCTTTACACAGAATGACAACTCGAACCATGTCAGTATACAGTCAGTATATAGCTCGAACCATACGTAAAAACCGAGGGGTTAACAACTCGCAAATTTGGTGTACACCTGATTTCAGATTTCAAGATTTCAGGTGATTTAAAAGATTTCAGTGATTTCAAGAGATTTCAGGGATTTCAAGAGATTTCAGGGATTCTAAGAGATGTAAGGGATTCTAAGAGATTTCAGGGATTACACTATATAGGCGCCTACACACTCGCTCTACACCTCGAATTTGATTATGCGTGTGCATGTCCGAGCTCGACCACGTCTACTCATAAATTAAAACAAACCCTAAATCTCTAAAATAATGTCACCATTGTTGCATACGTGAAAACGGTGAAATACTCGGAACTACACGTGAATTACAACTCGAACAAAAGGAGAATTACAAGTTGGGGTAGCGACCGTGGACCTAATCCTTGCTCGTGGCCGCCGTCCAAGGCAGAAATAGTCGACCAGTTTCAGTCATAGTTCACAGGTGTACGCTCATCTCTTTGGATTATAAAACAATCGTCTTCGTCTTGGCATGGCATGGCGAAATCTCTGATCATTCTTACCTGTTGGGCATTAACAATGTAAATTTGGCTCGGGCGGAGGGGAAGGTCAAACGGTAACACTGTGATTAACAAATTTCAAATTGGTGCATTCTGGATTATTTACATGTGGATTCAGAATAATGAGGGGAAATTGAGGACCATTTTGTTTGTGTGTGTGTGTGTGGGGGGGGGGGGGGGGACATAAATAATGATGAAAATGCGATGGGAGATATTCAACTTTTTTGTATTATTTATTACCATCGATATGCAAAGTAGTTCGAGGTATATAGATATAAAAATGTATGTATGATTAGGTGGAGAAGTATAGTGAAAGCAATACGTTGGAGTGTTGAAATTTTTAAAGGTTGAATTAACGTTTTTTTTCATACATTAAAAATATGATGTATTTATTTACGTAATAATCTGACAGTAGGCGTATACAACCATAGTTTTGCAAAAAGGTCTGTATAAGGACGCAAGTTACAAACTGTCTTGTATTGAGCAGTGAGCACCCCAAGTAGGCCTAACCATTATAACTAGGCCGATGCCTTATGGTTCATTTTAGTTTTGGACGGTTTTCAGTGGTGGCGTTCTAGCTTTTCATAATAAATAATGTATTAAGACGTTTAAACCACTCATTTTGATTGTGCTTTATACAATTTAATCAAAAATAAATTTGAAATTCATGAACCTTGGATCTAACTAACTGATTTTATGTACACTTACTATGAACTCATTTTGACATTTTATATAAGCTCATGTTCTTTTGTTTATTTATAAAACACTTTGAAAGGTAGACGATTATTATTCTAAAATCCTAAAATAAATGCTGCAATTTACCGGTACACTGTTATCACCGTCTCGACCCACATCTATATTCATTAGCCACGTGACTAGAATGATACGGTTTATTGCACACGGTTGCATCATCGTTCTTCATTCAGCTGCCGTGTATCGGTCCTCCGCGTTGCGCGCACCCTCCCACACCACCCCACCCACTTTAGGGGTTGCGTGGCAATGACCTTTCCAGTGCCGATCGAACATTCACTCTCGATCCGTATACTATCTGGAATATTGTTACTTTTTATCGTTGACGATAGAATCGTTTCGGCTTTGCACTAACTTATCTGACAATTGATGAATTGTTTATACTGACCAGTCGTGACGGTGTCATTCTTTTGTTTATCCGAAGGGGTGTAAAAGCGGCTGATGTAACCGGAAGTAGAGTGGATCGATCTGATATTACTGGCGGTAATATTGAGATCAATTTGTGGTGTAGCCTGTGATGTTTGTATGATTGGTTGTGAAATGAGAAGAAGATGAACAGTGGAACCTCTTTAGTAAGTTTTTCAGTGAACCAGACAGAAAAAACTCACCAAAGTGAAAAACTTGATGAAGAAACTATTCAGCATGTGGGAGGATATAGATGGGATAAAAAATGAAACTTACCAAGGTGAAAAATGTACCAAAGAGAAACTTACTAAAGAGGTTCTACTGTATTATCATTTTTGATGCACTACACACGTTTTGTATCCAAGTGAATATAGCCTTCCTACCCATGTGAACATAACGATTTGAATATATAGATTATAGAAGTCTAGACATATTTAAGCTCTAGGTGAAGGTTGGGAGGTAAGATGCAATATTTAATGCTCCAATTGAAAATGGATGAATTATTAACCAGGGGTAAGGGAGGGGTAGATGTTATTAGGAAGCTATGCAGTGTGATATTTCACTTTAGGCTGCATTGTATTTTGAAAGAGGTACTGTACCCTCTGTTTGCTCAAAGGTTGCCTTGCTGCTGGTTGGCACTAGTGTCACTTCCATTGTTAAAAAAAATGAACTAAAAAATGAACTTGAATGAAAATAAAAAGGATGCAAAGGAGATGCAGAACTGAACAAAATCTGTACAAATTAAAATTGTACAAAGAAATGAAAATTATACTTCAGAGTAAATGTCCCACGTACAATGTCTAGTCACATACGGTACTTCAAAGTGCAACAATGATTACATACCGATAACTTGATATGATCACCTAGTCGTGTAATCAATGCTGCAATTTTAAGGGGGCGCTGAAGAGCGTATGCCGGAATAAAGTTGACTTGGTCGTGTGACATGGGCTTCAGGCTACTTTTCAATGGGATGTGGTTAAGGTTCAGGTAAGGTTGGACAGCCAAACCCCATGTCACACAACCGAGTCAATTGTGTTCTGGTATACGCTCTTCAGGTGCCCCAATTTTAAGGGAACTGAGTTCTCCAACAACTCTGTCTGCTGGCTCAGTCAGCTAACGCTCCGCATTGGAAACTCGAGTCAGGACAGGCTTGAGCACGAGTCAAGACCTGCACAAGGCATGGGTTTTGGAACATCATACACCTGTCACCCGCTCCGTCGTATCCTCAACTAACCTAGATGTTGGAGGGGTCATTAGGCAAATAAGATTCATCAATAATATTCAATGGAACACAATTATCATCTTTCATTATCCTATCGCGTGTAGAGAAAGAAGAATGACGAGTCAGTATAATTTCAGTTGATGATTGCATTGGAAATGGAGTAAATGGAATAGCATCAAAATGACGTTCAACAATTTTAATGATTGTAACAATGCTCAGTTAATTTTCTTCATAGATTTTGGGCAAAATCAACAAAGAAAAATGATGAGAAATCTAGAAAACATTCAATCAATTAGTGTTCACTTGAACACAAGTTTGATTTAATGACGGAAAATGTGTGTCTACATTTGAAGTGATATTATTTTCTCAGTTATGTTTGTGTAGCCTGACTGAAATCACGTGCACAGAAATTAGGCAGCTGCTATTCATTTCACCATCGCTCTATGTCAGTAAATGCAAACGTTGTTGTTGCGTGCAGCCTAAAATAACCTAAAAAACCCAATATAACTAATTTAATGAATCTAACTTGACCAAACTAACCTACACCAACTAACCTAACCAAGCAAGCATCCTTCATCAATTAAATCTGAACTAAAATCTACTTCTGGTCCGATGAATAGCCAAGTCGCAGAAATTAGGCTTTGAAAGCCAACAAATTTGCAATAAATTGACTGTGCCATATGAATTGTTGCATTCATAAGTTGCGACCGTATTGTTTAATAATCAACTGATATTTTGAATCTATTCCAGACAATACTGCCGCATCGGTAGGCGACAACAAGATGAAGGTCGACAAGCCCGACCCGTCGCCGCTGCCCAACGGCATTGACGGCCCAACGACCGTCATCACCAACGGCCACGCGACGAACGGTGTGAACGGCACCGAGAGCGCGCCGCTAGTCAACGGGCACGGCGACGCTAACAAAGTCGACGACGAGGAGGGGGACGGTGCCAAGGACGAGAAGAAAGACGACCAGGAAGTGGTGTTCATCCAGGACATGGGGTTCACGGTGAAGATCGTCAGCCCGGGCACGGAGCCTTTCGACATACAGGTGTCGAGCATGGAGCTCGTGCAGGAGATACACCAGCTGTTGATGGACAGAGAGGACACGTGCCACCGGACGTGCTTCTCGCTACAGCTCGACGGGAACACTCTGGACAACTTTGCCGAGCTGAAAAACATCGAGGGATTGAAGGAAGGCTCGATTATAAAGGTAGGAAATTGATGGAACATGTTGACCTAGACTTGATTACAGTGAAACCTCTATGCATTGTTCCGGATCCATCGTTTTCCTGCTTGTATCATTCAATTTTTTCTCTCCCCACTCCCATATAATCAATGTTGGATTTTCCTGGATGGATGGATTTTCCTGGTCTCTTGAAAAACGATGGATAGAGGTTTCACTGTAATTTGAAATCAATTGGGGTTTATTGGAAAGTCAGATAGATTGTATTGTTATTGAAACGCTTGTAGCACAATCAATATCTTCATGCATTCTTGACACAACATGTGATTGGCTGTGTACAGCTTGAAGCAGAAGTAAAAGTCTCTTCTACTCAGTTGGCAATGTCATATTGCATGGGATTTAACAGATCAAACGACAGAAACAGACTTTTACCTATGCAGGCTATGCTTCAAGCCATACAAGCTCTACCAGAACTTGATAATTCAATTGAATCAAATTTCTGTCATTTGCATGCTGTTGCAACGGTAATCTGGTCCCTACAGAGTTTTCACCCATAAGCTCAATGTTGAATATTTTGATAATTCAAACTTTGATAATTAAAAAAAATGCTTTGTTGAATTTTGGATTTTAGATAGTTTGTTGTAATGGGTTCAAAGATTTTCCAGATTTCATCATCATTTATTAATATCGTCGATGTTTTTTTTTCTGCAGGTAGTAGAAGAACCGTACACAATGCGCGAAGCACGAATCCACGTCCGACACGTGCGCGACTTGTTGAAGTCGCTAGATCCTGCCGACTCGTACAACGGAGTTGACTGCAGCTCACTGTCCTTCCTAAACGTCGTCACGCAAGGAGATATACTAGGTGAGCACGTTGTTTGTGCACTTATAACCTGGCAGTTCTAATCCATCTGGCTAGCTAGAAGATATTCAGGCCTCACAACTGGTCACTATTTTAACTAAAAGTAATTTGTTTTTAAACCTTGATCGCTAAAAGTCGCTTCTCTAGGATCTTTTTTGCCATGATCACTTTTCTGAGTATTTTGAAAAATTGTGAAATTTGATTACTTCTCAAAACACATGAATAATATTGCATAGGGCCTACTTGCATCTTGGAACCCCTGTAAGCTATTGTGTATTTCCTGTATTGCTATATTTCTATTTGTCATGCATTTAAAATGAAAAAGAATTGTCAAGTCATATTACTTGTCATAGCCCTGCGTGGAAAATTCTATGCTACCACTCCCCAGATGCTCTGTCCATGAGATCGCTGGTGTTTTACACATATTCTGACTAGTTTTTGGTCACTATTTGGTCTCTTTTTCCTGTAATTTGGTAACTTCTGCAACTATTTTGAATCATACGATGAGTTGTGATTGATGTCCCTATATCAAGATCAGTTTGAAGCCAATTTAATGACATCACTATGGTGTACAAGAGAAATGTGTATTTTGAGGTGCAGGAGTCTTGAAGCTAGATTAAAGAAGATCAAGAAGGATTAGGAAAAAGCTTCAAAATTAAAGCTGAGATGAGGTGAAGTTGAGCGAAATTTTAATCTCGTCTCAATTTCCATAAATTTCAAGAAGATCCCCTATCTAACCGCCAACCAACAACAACAATAACGTAAAATTGTCAGTCGGGTTTAATTGTCGCTTATCCTAATTCCTAACCTATTCTCGGGCCAAGAAAAGCCGAAAACCTTGGAATGTGTGAAGAGGAATTGTATTCTTGCCATATTAATTGGACACTAAATATTTTGGGTGATGTAAATGAGTCGACATTTAATTAGCTGAATTAAATAAATTCAACAACTTGGTATATAATATATGTATAGACTTCAGCATAAAGAAGCTGCCCAATAAGCTCGGTGTGGTCTATAGATAGATTATTTACTTATTCTTATTGGGTTCAACAACGCACTTTACTGATGACTAGGATCTATTGGCGTCGGGTTAATAAAATATGAGATGATAGATTATTTTATTAGGTGTTTTTTTGGATAGTGGAAAGAAGTCAGTCGTGACCTGTCGTCAAGGAACCATCCTAGAATTGACCTGAACGACAGATGGAAATCACGAAAAAACACTGTCAGGATGGTTGACCATGGCGGGAATCGAATCCCGGTCTTCTGAATGACGGTTCAGTGTGGTAACCTCTCGGCCAAGGTAAATTATCCATTAATAGGATATTAACCTATTGCGTTACCATCATAGATCATATTTCAAGATTTAGATTATTCAGCATTTCAAGGCTGATGCACATTGTTCTTCTTGTGCTACGTCATACCGGTACTCATAACAAATTATCAAAACTAACAATCATAAAGCTTGTGATTGTGACCAATCAATAATGTTAGCCAAGGCGATGGATGGGTTCACTTGAATATGTTGACTCATGAGTGATACATGATGAAAAATTTTAATATTCAATTCAATAATCTTTATATTTGTATTTTGACCACAATAAGGCAATATTCATTGTTCAATTGTGTAGGTCTATACACAGTGACCTTCCATATAACCTTGTAAAAAGTTGTAAACATACAAATAAACTTACAAAGTAAGTTACAAATAAGAGCAGATAATGTTGACTGAAAAAGAGTAAATAAATTATTGTTTGCTAGAAAACAATAATGAAATTATAAAGATAGATCTAGCAAGACCTTCATACTTTGATGAATCATGCACCAGGTGTAATAATATTAGTTTGAAGTTTCCCCTACTTGGTGCCGGCTTGTGGTCAACTTCGTCCGTTTTCAAAAGTGTCTGATTTCAGCACTGTCAATTCTCAACTATGTTTTTCTTTCAACTAGGTTTTTTTCAAATTTGTTGCCAAGACCATTGCGTTCATGGTGAAGCAATGAGGTAAGGCGATCAAACATGCTGCGTTGAACAAGTTTGTGTTCGGCGTTTACACGTGGGGTGTTTGTTGCAGAAAAGAAAAAGACTCGGCCAGAGAGTGTAGACTGTACGCCACCCGACTACATAATGCCCGGAAGTCGGGAGCGACCCCTCCTTCCCCTTCAGCCCCAAGCCAAGGAACAGAAAGGACCTCAGTGCATCAAGGTGAGAGAGCGTAATTACATTACCATATTTCTAGTATATATTTCTATGATCCGAGTATGACTGGAAATCCTCTTGACACAATTCAATTTAAATTTATTTTCTCATTGAAGGATTTATAAATGTTCATTTGTGATTATGAAAGTTGAAGCCAAGTGTAAACACACTGATGTTGTAACAAATAACGTTGACTACTGAAGAAACCAAGTACCAAAATTTATATTAGGGCCTATGTATCTAAGCCATTTACATCCAGCCTTACTTCAATAGTCAATCTAAAAAAATGCTTGCCTCTCGGCTGCTTATCTCACCTAGATGTAATGGTGACCCACCAGGTATAATATAGGCCACCCTCAGTAGCTCGGTCTGCTGAGGCACCGCTTCAGAAACTGAAGGCACCGTTGACCATCGGTTTGAGTCCTGCATAAGGCATGGGTTTTTGTAAGCGTCCTTTCACTTGATCATTATTTCATAGTTTCCTGCTCATTCATACCCCCGTATAACCTAGCTGTTGATGGGGCCATTGAACAAACAATAATCAATCATAGAGGTATGATATAAACAACACTTGTGAATAAATTAACTGCCTTCAAGTACCCACAGCTATGATTTCAAGTCATTGTACATATTGAGCCTAAATGTTTTCACAAATAATCTGGTTGTCTGAAACTGTTCATTTTCCCCCAATTATGTAACTTACCTGTTTAGGTGTACTATACTTCATTGTATCTCAGTTGATATTGGCGTATTCTATATTATTATTGGTGTATTATTATTATAATTATGACCAAGTTGTATGATTTTATTCTTTAAACTGACATATTCTATAACGTAAGCTATACCATGTATGATGTTCCACAGAATAAAAGTATTATTATTATTAATTGTTGGTAATTTAACGCAGCATGGGGATACTTGATTGCAGGTACTGACGACGTCCGGCTGGAATCCCCCGCCCGGCTTCCGCAAGATGCACGGCGACCTCATGTACTTGTACGTTGTCACGCTCGAAGAGAAACACTACCACATATCTGCGTGCACGCGCGGCTTCTTCGTTAACCAGTCGTCGGAAGAGAATTTCTGTCCAAAGCCTTCTACTCCAAGGTAGGCTTAGTCGGTCGACTTACAAACACTACGAAACGACAATTTGAACCTTGGGCCTACATTCAGTGAATGGTTTTTGTATCATCCATTTTTTTTTTTGGTCATTTGATTAAATACGTTATAAGACAGTGTCAATACATGTAGATAATGTTGATAATATAAGTTGATAGGTATCCTTTACTACTAATAATAAAAATACTCATTCTCAGTCAATACTTATTTATTACCTATTACAGTTAAACTATAAACTTTCATTTTAAACTTCTCAAATCTTCAAACTTGTCCACTGATTTTTTTTTCTCTTGCAATCTTCGTTTTTGTGCTTCTCAATGTCTTCCTGAATCGTACTCAATGGTGGTAACAAAGTCATGAAATTACATGTCAAAAAAAATGAAATGTAGCTTTTTACAGAGTAAAAAGTATAAACATTCCTGTGGAAAGAATTCTTGAGTACTGGTAACTCTTTTTTAAAAGCAGGGTGATTAACTTCCTCTTAGGCCCATCATTACCGGTACATTTGGTAGAAGAATAGTATGGTTGTTGTTTGAGGTTACTTTTGTGATCGAAAATCATTGACTTGGTATTAAATATCAAATGGAAATTGAACATTGATATTTCAAATGAGATTCAATAATCAACTAGAAATTATGTATTAATTATTATTGAATATATCAATATTTATTATTTCTGCCCTATTAATTTCAGTTCAGCAAATAGGGCTATGTTATTGAAATGAAATTATTAATAAATTAATAATCCACTGAAGAATTTGAATAGAGAGTTATGGACTTGGACTTTATATGAGCACAGTGAACCTCTATGCATCGTTCCCACATCCATCATTTTATCCAACTCCACTCCCATATAATCACTGTTCAATTTTCCTGGATGGATCGTTTTCCTGGATGTATATGGTTTATTTTTCCTTGTCAGATAGAGGTTTCACTGTTTTGACGAGGTAGTGAATTCATCAGTCAGCGTGAAACAAAGAAATAACTTGTGTTGCTGTCCCACTGTTTTCACCTTTCCCTCCCCAATGAGCCTGCCATTATCATGCATATAGTCATTGTTATTGACAAGCAGTTCACCTTGAATACAAGTCTTGCTTGAGCTGTTTGTAGGGGAAGGGGAAAGCTAGGCACCATACACACTTATCAGAAAGTCAGATAGTCTTCATTTTCACTGACAGATAACTTTTAAACAAAGGTTCAAACTTCAAAGTAAAAAGTAATGTGAACTATAATTTAGTATGTGGTTATTCTTGATCTGGTTCCATTATTATGGGTTTTGTTTTTGGTTCTTGTTACTAAGAATTTCTGCATGTACATATGCCATATTGCATAGCTTTCTTATCAGTTAATTGACCTTATGATGCTAGACAAATGTACACTCCCCCCCCCCCTCCGACACCCTGGCACTCGTAGCGACCACAGTTCTAACACTTCTGCATACCGCTTATTAGTTTGTGCATTGTTCCCAAATCCATCCTTTTCACTCTACCCACTAACATTTATTTTGCTCTCCCATACTCCTATATAAACAAGTTGAATTTTCTTCCATGGATTGTTATTTCTTTGCTCCTTCAAAAATGATAGATAGGCCTCAAGACTTCACTGTATCAAATATCGACTGAAAATCCTGAAAATTCTTCAAAACACAAAATATAGGGGTTGTCCTGAATAGATCAAGACGATGCTCAATATATATATATTTTTTAATAACATCGAAAGTTGATACCTAATCTTTGTTCCCCAATTAAGGCTTTGGATGAAAGATAGGATCGTTTGGACGGGGCACCACTAGGGCGATCTTACCAATATGGTTAAAATCATGTTTCTTGTCTACCTCTATTGTACGCCTATTGAATTTACAAGTAGGCAAACCCTGTCAGAGCCAAATTGAGTCCACTTATATGTATCAACCTAGCAAACACAAATAAACAGCCTCTATGATATAGTCCACGCCTAGGTCTACGTGACGATTTCTAATCTGTGATTGTTTTCTTCTGTCTTCAGCCATTTGTGCCACTCACTCACCGAACTGCTCAACCAGATCAGTCCTGCGTTCAAGCGTTCGTTTGCCGTTCTCCAGAAGAAGCGTACTCAGCGGCATCCGTTTGAACGGGTCGCGACTCCGTACCAGATATACGCGTGGAGCGCACCTCAGATGGAGCACACAATAGATGCCATTCGTGCCGAAGACAGTAAGTCACGGGCAAAAGCTTTTCACTATTGGCAGAAATATGTATTCCCGCTAGGCCTACCACGATCTTGAAGCCAATAAATAGTCTGTAATAGCTATTAGTCCAAGTCGAGGTATACTGAGATAGGTGAACCAGTGTATGCCAGTCATTCAGCAGACTAGGGCTTGATTCCTGCCATGGTCGAGCTTCCTTAAAGTGGTTTTTCATGGTTTCCCTCTTTGTTTAGGTGAAGACTGAAATGGTTCCTTGATGATTGGGCTAGAATTGTCTCCTTCTCATCGTTCCAACAGATTAAACTGTAGCTAAAAACTGTAGATAAAGCTGTTCCAGTCAATAATCTCGGCCTATGCTCTAAAGTCTATGGTCTACTAGTCTTTAAACTACCATAAAATGTCGGGGTTGGGTCGACACGCACTATCGTACCGCTATGAACACTTTTGTTTACGATTCACCATATAGTATACTAGATCACATGACGTTATCTAGTTTACACTACACAAACTGAATGCATTTTAGTACACTGGAATGCCATACCTTTAATATTATATCTTATACCATGTCCAACAGTCAATAGTGGACTTGGGTAGGTGGATCTTGAGTTATTCAACTGTGAACAATTTAAGGTATCACCACAGTATATATTATGTGCCCAGCACATTGCTCTGTTAATAATTACGCTTGAAAAATCCAATTGCATCCATCCTTCATGTTCCGCCACTTATAGCCGATGTCTGACGAGCGCACTCTTTCTGTCCCAGCGTTCTCCTCCAAGCTGGGCTACGAGGAGCACATACCCGGGCAGACGCGCGACTGGAACGAGGAGCTGCAGACGACGCGCGAGCTGCCGCGCAAGAACCTGCCCGAGCGGCTGCTGCGCGAGCGCGCCATCTTCAAGGTGCACAGCGACTTCGTGGCGGCGGCGACCCGCGGGGCCACGGCCGTCATCGACGGCAACGTCATGGCGATCAATCCCGGCGAGGAGGCCAAGATGCAGATGTTCATCTGGAACAACATTTTCTTCTCGCTCGGGTTCGACGTGCGGGATCACTACAAGGAGCTGGGCGGCGACGCGGCTGCTTTCGTCGCGCCCGTAAGTATTACTTCGGCCGTCGGAGTGATGAGAAACGCAGAACATGGTTTATACAGTGAGATGTCTGTGCACCGTTCCCAGATACATCGTTTTCACTCTTCAATCATTCATTTTGTCCAACCCCATTCCTATATAACAAATACTACATTTTCCTGGATGTATCCTTTTCCTGCATGTATTTTTTTTCCTGGTTCCTTGAAAAACGATGAATAGAGGTTTCACTGTAATGAGTACTGTTGAAAAGAGCATTGGAATTCAAGTATAATATCAGCTGCGTGCACAACACTTCCACTGTGGTACAAAGACGATGGTGTTGGCGTGTCAAGATTGCCGCCTTGGTAGCTCAGTCAGCTGAGGCACTGCTAACAGATAAATACGAATACACTGAAACCTCTTATCATTTTTTTAAGGGACTAGACAAAGAAAAATCCATGTATGAAAACAATCCATGATTTGACATTGGTTATGTGGGAGAAAAGTAAAAAAATGGGTGATGGAAACGGAAAAACAGTGAATCCATTGAACAATGCTTCGAGGTATCACTGTATTTTCACCTGAACACAGTGTGAATAATGTAGGACCTATTTAATTATTCAAGATATATTGGTGCCAAAGTTATCAAGTCAACGTTATATCAAACTATCATCTTCGAAGTCCTGATCTTTAATATCTCATACCAAACAATTGAGTCTTAGTCGCCCTTCATGGCTCGGTCAACCAAGGCACCGTTTGGCTTGGGTTTGAGTCTTGAATAAGATATGGGTTTTTGTAAACATCCTTTCACTCAACATCACTTGATAGTCCCATTATCACCTGTTCATTCGTACCCCTAAATAACGTAGTAATTGCTGGGATCGTTACGCATCGTTGATAATCCTTCATTCTGTTTCATTTCAGCGCAACGACCTTCAAGGTGTCCGTGTGTACAGTGCCGTGGACCTGCAAGGCTTGTACACTCTCGGCACGGTCGTCATAGATTACCGAGGCTACCGCGTCACGGCGCAGTCCATCATTCCCGGCATCCTCGAGCGGGAACAGGAACAGTCGGTCGTCTACGGATCGATCGATTTCGGAAAAACCGTCATCTCGCACCCCAAATACCTTGAGCTAGTACGTTGAGTTGGTAAAGCACGGTATATTCTTAGAACTGGCTGGTTTAAAATTTACAAACATTGGTCTCATGACTGATTCCTTGCCACTACTTCATGTTGTTGTGCATGGGAATGTAAAAAAATATTGCGCAAACCTTGCTCTTAAACTCAAGTCTACTCCTAAATCTGGTTGTGAATAGGCATTGAATGTTTGACAAATGTACCAATTCGAATATTCAAATGAATAAAAGTGAATTTAAAAAGTATATATATATATATATATATATATATATAAGTATAACAGTGCTTAAAACATGATCAGTTTCTTACCATTCATGTAATTGATATTTGTTTTGTTTCAGCTAAACAAAGCGGGCCAACAACTCAAAATATTGCCGCACAAAGTGTTCAACGACAAGCAAGAAGAAGTGGAGCTTTGCTCGTCCGTCGAGTGTAAAGGAATCATCGGCAACGACGGCCGACACTACATCCTAGACCTTTTACGTACCTTCCCTCCAGACGTCAACTTCTTGAAGTGTGAGTTTAGTCTGCTTGACAACATCAGTTCTTGATTGACGGTCTGAAATAGATGTATAGTTAAACCCTGAAGTGTAGAACCATTTATATTCACTGGCATAGGCTTTGATCGCACGTCACATGCAATGTATATTCTAAATATAGTGAAACCTCTATCGTTTTTTCAAAGGACCAGGAAAAATTAATCATCCGTACAAGAGAACGATCCATTCAGGAAAATTCAACATTGGTCCAATGGAAATAGGGTGGGACAAAATAAATTATAAAAGCAAGAAAACAATAGATCTGGGAACGATATGCAGAGGTTTCACTGTATTTGTTAGCGTTATTCACTTTGGTTCACGTTAACAACAAGAAAATGAATGATAATTCACTTTAATAAGAGGTCTAGTCTATATTGAATGTTTAAATAATTGAATATTCCAGTGGACTACGAGGTGCTGAGTTTAGACGTCAAATCGCTGGGCTTCCCGATCGAACACAAACACAAGCTGTGTTGCCTCAGGCAAGAACTGATCGACTCTTTCGTCGAGTCACGCTACATGATGTTCATCAAATTCGCCGCATTCCACCTTCAACAGCTCGGTGCCAAGAAGCAGAAGGACAAGGAGCAGCTCCAGATCACCGATAAGGAGCAGGCGGTCAAGAAAGAGGCCAAGGAAGAAGAGAAGCCCAAGAAGGAGACGGTAGAAGAGGCGCCAGAGAAGGAGATGGAAGCAGACGAAGCGAAGAAGATTGTAGAGAGCATCACCGACTCGTTTTCGAATGGAGGAGAGAAGAACGATTGTACGTATCAAGAGAGTATCGTATGTTGTGCTGTAGAAAAGCAATAGACAGCCGCCTATCCGGCTTGGTCCAAGTCGAGTCGAGCTTGGGTTTTGAGTTTTTTGGGGGGTTCAACTTTTACTTGTTTTTACTTGACTGATAGTGGTTTGAATCATAATCTAAGTTGAGCATGAAGTGACTAACTAAAGAGTCAAGTTGAGATGAGATGAGTTTGCTGAATGACCCCATTAACAACCAGGTTATTTGGGAGTACGAATGAACAGTTGATAATAAAACTATTTAGTGATGATGAGTGAAAGGAGGTTGCCAGAACCCTACCTTATGCAGGACTCGGACCCATGTCCAACATGAATTCAGTTTCTAAATATGTGCCTTAGCTGAGTAAGGTACTAATGGCAATTAATCAAGTTGAATATAGTGAAACCTGAATATTTCATTCCTATATCCATTGTTTTCGTGCTCCCATCATGTGTTTCATCTCACCGTTCTTTGATATAATCGATGCTACATTTTTCTGCATGGATCGTTTTCGTGCATTGATGTTTTTACCTGGTCCCTTGAAAAACGACGAAAGGTTTCCCTGTATATCAATTAGTGCATAGATTATAGTCAGTGAAGTTACTACGGACCGGTACTTACTTGATGCCACTAGAGTTCAACCGTAGCAAACTACTTTTTTCTTTTTTTTTATATTGGGTTTTAACAACGCACTAAACTGATGGCTACGATCTATTGGCGTCAGTAGATGATGAATGAGATGGTGGGATGATGAGATGAAAGGTTATTTTATTATGTGTTTTTGGATGGTGGGAAGGAGTCGGTCGTGGCCTGTTGTTAAGGAACCATCCCAGTATCAACCTGAACGACAGAGGGAAATCACGAAAAAACCCTGTCAGGATGGTCGACCATGGCGGGAATTGAACCACGGTCTCCTGAATGACGGTTCAGTGTGTTACCACTCGGCCACTCGTCTCGGTGGCAAAATACTAGAATTGACAGTAAAAACATTGTAATTGTGATTTCAGTGGAAGAGAGCACGAAGGATATTGTGAAGAAGGCTGCCGCGGCTGTTGGCTCGCTGAAGGAGACGGAGTTCGATGTCAGGTTCAACCCCGACGTTTACTCACCGAGCGTTGTGCACGTTGACACGACCGGGGACAAACTGAAGAAGGAGAGGCAACTTGTCAAGGACGCTGCCGAGTTCCTCCTCACCACACAGATACCAACCTTTGTAAGTCAATCTTGAGTCAAAAAGTCAGACTCCGTTTTGGATGAAGCTGAATATTTAAGAATTGATCCTTCACTAGAATCAATTATTTTAGTGGTTTAAATAAAATTGAGAGATCTCTTTTTGTAAAAGCGAATATCACCTTGCCGTAAAGCAGTTGGCGACCAGAGTATCATCATAGTGCGAAAACACTTGGCCAATTCTAATAGAAATCTCCAACATTCTTTGAATTTCTCAGTTTCTTAAATCCAATCACCCTGATGTTGGTGGGGTCACAGAAGGCATAACATTTTTTTTTTAAATTCTTTTTATCCACATGAAATGAATGAATACATTCATCATCTGGCAACATAGAAAAGCTCTATGTATCGTAAACAAAAGGAATACTTGGATGAAAAGTCATCTTCAACTTCCAATTCATATCTTGATTATAAATAATGATTAGGCCTATTGATTTCAAAAAATATATGATGATTTAGCATTTTGCCTGGAAGGCATGACACATGGTCTCATATTTTACACTATAGGTAGAGAAGCGATTGGTAAGCTCAAGGACATTTTACTCATGAAATAGAACAAGATTGGAAGCCAAGTGAGACCATCATGTCAGCCCGATACATCTCGGTTCCGATATAACCTCGTCATTGGCACGTTACTTACGCTCTCCCCGTTGCCCTTTCCTTCAGATCCGCGACTGCCTCGACCATTCTGCGGCGCCGATGGACGGCGTGACGCTGTCGGAGGCGATGCACAACCGCGGCATCAACATCCGCTACCTCGGCAAGATCGTCCACATGCTGGCCAAGGTGAAGCAGCTCGAGTACCTGTACAACATCGCCGTGGCCGAGCTGATCACGCGCACCGCCAAGCACGTGTTCACCGCGTACATGCAGAGCACGGAGCTGATGAGCCTGTCGGCGGCCGTCAGCCACTTCCTCAACTGCTTCTTAGCCGCCTGCCAGGTGCCGCACCCGCTGCAGGGTAACGAGGAGGTGAGTCCTTCGATGATTTGCTGCTGAAAACGTCATTTACTTTATTCCATTTCATTTATTTTCTTCCAAATAAAATATTACAAAACATGTTGAAAACAATGTATAAAATATAATATGGAAAGTCAGACTGTATAACATACAATATGAATTACGTGAAATACGTGAAATAAATATAGGCCTATCATATTATC
Source organism: Brachyptera risi (assembly GCA_964007535.1). Classification (NCBI taxonomy): domain Eukaryota; kingdom Metazoa; phylum Arthropoda; class Insecta; order Plecoptera; family Taeniopterygidae; genus Brachyptera; species Brachyptera risi. The sequence continues at coordinate 35,718,314 of OZ023332.1, forward strand.
ATGCATCGTGAAAAAAATAATAATATTAATAGGCCTATGTAAAAACAGCAAATACATACATCATAGTATAAAAAATGGCATGGTATAAATGTGTATAGTATTAATGTGGAAATTTATCAGTTCCCAACAGTAAACATTCCGTAAGCCATTTTTTAATTTTCTCTACATGTCGAGTCTTTTCGACAAAAATGAAAGAAATGAGAAAATCAAACAAATTTCATTTCAAGATCTTGCAATATTCAGCTTTTATCTTAAAATTCGTGTTCTCTGGCAGATTGTACAGCTAAATCTTATACAATGCATGTATAGAGATCCTTCACAATCGACCATTTTATTTTTAGCCAATCAATCTTATTCATTTTGTTATGAATTTCACAGGCCTATTCAATGATTGATGAACTATAGTACTCAATCAGCAGTATTGAGTAGGGGTTGACGAACCTGCTAGTCCTCGTGACAAGATCATCTGATCATAATTCAAGAAATGGATGTTGTGGTGGTGTTTTATCAATAATGTTCTAATAATGATTGAATTGATCATATATTTATATTAAATTACTGTTTTAACATGGGGGGAACATTGTAGAAATCTTTTGCCTTGTAACATTTTAGAACCCATGAAAATACTCCCACATATTCAAACAAAAAACTCTGCGTTGGTACCTTTGAAAGGAACTTTATTTTTGGGGGAACTTTCGAGCTTTTTTTTTCCTGTGGAACTGTAACTGGTAATTTTTTGATCGAGTAATGGGAATTGGAACTAGTTCATTTATTCGAGAAACTTACCCAGTAGAAACGTCGTAAGTAAACCCGAGCGTTGCGCTTGTCCCCAGTTCCCGAGCAAGACGTCGAAGCGGCGCAACAAGCGCAAGGGTCGCGTCAACCCGCTGATGAACACGGACGTGACGGAGTGGGCGAACCTGACGCCCAAGTCGCTGTGGGCGCAGCTGCGCGCCGAGATCAAGGCCTACTACGACTGGGAGGTGCCGAGCGATTCGCTGGAGGCGGCCTGCGAGAAGTTCTCGCTGCAGAAGATATCGCTGCTCAGGTCGTTCTGCGTCAAGACCGGCGTGCAGATACTGCTGCGGGAGTACGCGTGCGATTCCAAGAACCGGCTGACGTTCTTCGAAGAGGACATCATCAACATCTTCCCGATAGTCAAGCATATCAATCCTAGGGTGAGCACAAAGCTGATTTATGTACTTCTATCCACAAAAGAAAGCCGTCTACCAACTACAGAAAAGCAAAAACGCCGGTAATTACATATTCTCACTGCAACTTCGAGGATTTATTGCTTCTAGAAGAAGCAATTGCATTTCGTACCATAAATGTTGTCCTGAAAAATAACATTACTTTAAAATAGCACAGCTGTACGAACACAACGGTGATATTTTTTATCGTGTGTTGATAAACAACCTTTTTTTGTGTATACTAGTAGTTCCTATAATTATTACTTACCAAGTTCTACAGTTTGACTTCAAACTGCGGCCATTACAATTCCACTCTATAGGTATAACCAAAGTGTTGAGTACATGCTGGGTTATCTCTACCAGGATGACAATTAACCTTTGGGACATGAACCACTGGATTTGTATGAATGTCAGGCTAAATATGTTGGCTTGAATATATACGATTGATTTAGTTACAAACGGACAACTACAGTGGAACATTCTTTTATACGTTTTTCAGGGGACCAGACTAAAAAATGTATCAACGTAAAAAAACTTATTAATGAAACTATTTAACACGTGGAGCATGTGGGTTAGATCAAAAAATAAAACTTATAAATGTAATAAATGTATGAACGAGAAACTTATAACAGAGGCTCTACTGTATTTAGTCCCAACTCTTTTGAACCTTTCACCTTCGAACCTCTTATCACTTCATTGTTTCATTATCACCCGCTCATTCGTACCCCCGTGTAAGGTAACCTAGCTGTTGGTAGCGTCGTTAAGCAGCATCAAAATGGGTAAAAGCACAGCTGTATAAATACAACTGTTACACTGCTATGTAACGGTAATATTTGTGTTTGTTGTGCAGTGAAACCTCTATCCATCGTTTTTCAAGGGACCAGCGAAATGAAACTATCTATCCAGGAAAACCATTCATCCAGGAAAATTCAACATTGATCATATGGGAGTGGGGCTAGACAAAATGAATGATACAAGCAGGAAAACGATAGATCCGGGAACGATGCATAGAGGTTTCACTGTATTGGTTAAAGACCTTTTTTTCTGTACCTGCATAGAAGTAGGTTCTATAATTATAGCTTACTGAATTCTTCAGTTTGACTTCAAACTGCGGCCATTACAATTCCACTCTTGTAGGTATAACCAAAGTGTTGAGTACATGCTGGGTTATCTCTACCAGAATGACAATTAACCTTTGGGACATGAACCACTGAATTTGTATGAATGTTAGGCTGAATATGTTGGCTTGAATATGTACGATTGATTTAGTTACACACAGACAACTATTTAGTCCCTACTCTTTTGAACCTTTCACCTTCGAACCTTTATCACCTCATTGTTTCATTATCACCCGCTCATTCGTACCCCCGTGTATGGTAACCTAGCTGTTGGTAACGTTGTTAAGCAACGTTGAAATGAATAAAAGCACAGCTGTTTGAATACAATCGTTATACTGCTATTTAACGGTACGGTAATATTTATGTTTGTTGCGTTAGTAAAAGACCTTTTTTTGTGTACCTGTATCGATCGATCCAGGTCATATTATAGCTTACTGAGTTGTACAGTTCGACTTCAAACTGCGGCCATTACAATTCCACTCTTAAGGTATAACCAAAGTGTTGAGTACATGCTGGGTTATCTCTACCAGGATGACAATTAACCTTTGGAACATGAACCACTGGATTTGTATGAATGTCAGGCTGAATATGTTGGCTTGAATATGTACGATTGATTTAGTTACAAATGGACTACTATTTGGTCTGTACTCCTTTGAATCCAAAATTTCAAATTTACGAATCCAAATCTTATGTTGATTAGCTCTTTACTCTTACTGAGTGTATTCATCACCTACTTTTAATAATGTTCCCGTCTTATAATAGGCCTATATAAAACGGTTAATCTGATACATCCAAAACTTTGAAATATCATATTCATAATATATTAATAATACGTATCATTATTCAATATCATATTTGAATTTTTTCGGAGGAGATATTTTTTCCGAATTTTCTCTAAGTTATCCTTACAGGGATTTTAATAAAAACTTCAGAATAAGTTTCGTCAGAAGTGGTGCAACTGATTGCGTCTCGAAACTATAAAGTAGGGTATCGAATCAGATGACGACACTTGTGTATATTTAGTTTCAATTGATTTTGTACTTTTGTTTGATCTGTGGAGCGCATACAAAAGATTTTTTCCATTTTCATTCTTTTCGAGTGTGATGAAATTGAGTCTTTAAAAATCCATTGTTTTGCTTATCCATTAAACACTCAATTTTTAATTTTTTATATAAAATATATGAATATCTAATTGATAATTATACTAATATACTGAATATCAATTTCAACTTATTTATTAATTTCTTGGAACAGTAACGTTTTACAAATTGTGTTAAAAGTAGGTCTCTGCCTACATGTTATAAAATTAGGCAACACATAATACAATTCAGTTGGGCTATAATAAAAACCAGAGAGAACATAATCTGAATACGTAGTTTCAATGTCAATGTCATTGAACAATAAGAATTGAGAGATTTGAGTTATTTACAGTTTGGCCAACCCAACTAAAAAGGAACCTGATTTAATTTGTCCGCGCGTTGTCGTTCTGTCCAGGCGAGCGACGCGTACAACTTCTACACGACGGGCCAGACGAAGATCCAGCAGGGCTACCTGAAGGACGGCTACGAGCTGATCAGCGAGGCGCTCAACCTGTTGAACAACGTGTACGGCGCCATGCACCCAGAGATAGCCCAGTGCCTGCGCATGCTGGCCAGACTGAACTACATCATGGGCGAGCACGCCGAGGCTCTCGCCTACCAGCAGAAGGCGGTGCTCATGTCGGAGAGGGTCAACGGCATCGATCATCCCTACACCATCACCGAATATGTAAGCTTGCGTTTCTTGGAAAAATCTATCTTCATCAAAACTTGATGTAAAATGATTGTTCCCAAGGATGACACGTAGGATTGTTTGAACTGGGCACCACAAGGGTGATGTTATCATTAATAATAGTAGGTCTATAACTCATTTAACAAACAAGCTTGCATTTATAGATAAAAGTTTTTGGGTGTCTTAGTTGTTATGAGGTATTCTGCTGATTATCTATTGATATCAGTTATCGGATATTGAATATGTGAATATTAATCAAACTGTATCAGCCAGTAGTCAGTTGAAATCGATCAACAATCATTATTCATTGAGTATGTATTGATCTTTCGAAACTGTTCTAAAGTTTGCACGGTCATTATCTTCTAGAGTGCATATACTATCAGTATTTCTTCAGGGTGCAAATTAATTTCGCTTGATCGCCCACTTTACGTGGCCGCAACCATAAAATTAAATTCCATAAAAATGAAAAATTCGTAAAATAAAATCGTCCATAAAATTTCGTATCGAAGCGTGTTCACCTTTGTCCAACTTTCTCTGTCTCGTCCAGACCCACCTGGCGCTGTACTGCTTCGCGAACAGCCAGGTGAGCACGTCGCTGAAGCTGCTGTACCGCGCGCGCTACCTGGCGCTTCTCGTGTGCGGCGAGAACCACCCGGAGGTGGCGCTGCTTGACAGCAACATCAGCCTCATCCTGCACGCGGTCGGCGAGTACGAGCTCTCGCTGCGCTTCCTCGAGAAGGCACTGGCGCTCAACGTCCGGTACTACGGCGGCAAGTCGCTCAAGGTCGCCGTCAGCTACCACCTGGTGGCGCGCACGCAGAGCTGCATGGGCGACTTCCGGTCGGCGCTCAACAACGAAAAGGAGACGTACGCCATTTACAAGCAACAGGTGAGTCCGCGCGCGCTCGGCGATGGCTGGTTTGCGCAGTGGTTGTAGAACTGATATGGGGCTAGAAAATTTAGTTGACGTAAAAAGGCTAGTAGTAGAAAGTAAGTAGAAAGACTAGTTGGCAGGAAAATATTCAGGAGGGGGCAACAAATCCAAGTTAAAATTGAGCACTCGGCAATAAGTTCATCCCCCATGTGATTCAATGATGATTTTCTCAGATACCGCTTTCTTATTTGATGGGTTTATTGGACTGCAGTAATATTCTACTCACAATGCCCATTATAACGTTGACATTCTTTGCAGATAAAGCGTATAGCTTATGTTGATATTTATTTACTGTTATCTTGAATGTTCGTCAATGTATCAATAAAAATGTGTGAATAATTGAGAATAGTTTGAGAATGAGTGTTTAATGCGTGCCTGCAGCTGGGCGAGACCCACGAAAAGACGCGCGAGTCGTCGGACTGCCTGCGCCACCTCACCTCGCAGGCGGTCGTGCTCCAGAAGAAGATGAACGAGATCTACACGGGCAAGCCGGGCGCGTCACTGCCGCCCATACAGATCCAGCCGCCGTCCATGGGCAGCGTCCTCGACATGCTCAACGTCATCAACGGGATACTCTTTGTGCAGATCAGGTGAGTCGTCGACTGTTTGATTAGAATCGCACTGTACGGTGTCTTGATGGTTAGAAAGAGCGTGGGAGTCGATTTAGCAAAATGTCAGTTATTTGTGATGACTTTTGAATAGCACGCGATATCAAAATAAGCCTATATAGTAGGCCTACATCAAACTATCCACTTCACAATACCAATATAATTCAACTGAATGAAACTGTGATGCGATACCGTTTTATTTTGACCATCGTCACTTCTTAGTTTCTGTTCACGGTCTGATGCCGTACAGCCATCCCAATAATAACCATGATCTATATCCGCAAAGGCGTTATTTCAACGATTTTATTTCTTGTGCAGCCAACAGGATATTGAAAACTTCAAGGCAGAGATCGAGAAGAGGCAGCTAAAAGAAGACTCACCAACCCCCTCGGAAGAGATCGGCGTAGACTTGGCGGAGATTCCTGACAAAGATCAAAGAGCGATCAAGTCGAGTTGAACGCCGGGGTTTTACACATGCCAGTGAACCTTTCTGTTAGTGTGTGTGTGTGAATACAGATCAATAGCAAACAATTTTCGCATGGATTTCTAGGGACCCAACGTGCTATATATTTGGCTACGTCGTGTAGACAGGCCTAGGCTATATGAATCTGATCAAATTTATAGTGAAGTGAGATTCCTTTGAAACTCTGTAGTCATCTAGACGCGTCAGTTTGCGACACGTTACGTCGGAGCTGGCGTTGCACGGCGAGTGCGCGAGAAAATGCAACGTGTATTTCAAGAGTTTCTCTCGCGAGACTGGTGAGAGACGGGTGTGTCCAGTCGTACCGGAACTGGTACATAGAATTATGTATTGGGTTGCATCTTCATTTTCACGACTCTTATATCCAACAAAATGGAACCCATCAGAAAAACAGTTACACAAGTCTTATCCGTACTGTTGATAAGCTACGCACTTATTTTCAATGTACAAGTATTTTTTGTAACATCCAATTTATTATATGAATTGGCATTTACAAATGATTATGAATTTGTATGCCACAGAAAAATATCCATGAACTAAATCTTACATTGAAATTTTAAATGCACCATCAAACTTGATAATAAATTGGTGTGGGCCTATTACTGTTTCACAATTACTTTACAGCAAGCATTGATGGTGCACTTTCTTTATACTACCATCTGGCATCGTTGAACAATAAGCTGTGAGATGGACAACGTAGGACGAGCAACGGTATCTCGAACAAAGTCTGCTCAGGACGCAGTGATACACAACGGTCTTCAGAAAACGGCGAGTACCGTACATATATTTCACGTCTTGATAACTAGGTCATTCATTTTAGTCACTGGCGGCACGATTCATGATGCAAGCTTAGTGTACTGGCAGCTGTATAATAAAAGTAGAAAGCCAAAGAAACTGGTGTACCGGTATTCGCGGATTAAATGCAAGGGTTGCGTTCCCCGTAATGAACTGTGCGAAGAATTAGCAAACGAGTAGTAAAGAATTCATTAATGAATAATTGTTTTCTGTAGATTTATTCTATAAAATATATGAAATTCTAGTTTTCTAGTTATTTGAATCATTGTTTTGAAAGTGTTCAAATCAGTATAATTAATTCTTTTATATAGTTAGTATTTTTGTAAGTCTAGATAGTAGAGAATATATTTTCTTGAATCGGGTGCATCGTATAATGTTCAGTCGACATTCCATCATAGCCAACACACACACACACACATTATACCACATCAGTAACAGTGCTGCCATCTTTGCTGGGTGTATACAAAGATCCTTGTTCTCTTTTATGTGGATTTGTGCCACATAGTCATTAGTCAAGTCAAATTTAAGTTTGTAGAAGAATTTATTAATTTATCCTAGTTCCTAGTCTCTGAGCAAGGTATCATATATACAAGTATAAGATAGCATATTACAGTGAACCGCGGCAGAATAAGGTATTTTAATTCGTTTAACCATAAGCAGTTGTGTGTAAAGTATAATCGACCGAAGTTGATCTTCAACCGCCAACTATATCTGTTATTACTTTTTATAAACTGTTAAAAAAAAATCATCGAAAATCTTGGCTGATTCTCAAGATCATAATAGGCCCTACAGTATAATAAACTAATGAAGCTTCGAGCCTCATCCTTGAAATAATTTAATTTGACCATTGCATGTGCATAAAGAGCCTACATAAGTGATTATTGATTATTCAATATTTTGTTATAGCAGTTGGTCTAAAAAGTGTAAGAAGTAGGCTGTACGTATTTTGTTTCGTTACAATATTGATAAATTTGTGTAAATGTGTGTGTGTTTCATCATATTTTCTTGTTCACACTCAGCAATGTATCAACTGCGTATTAATATTATGATTTATGAATCATCATATTTAAACAAACAAAGGTGTCAGGGCGTCTGAAATGAAGCTTCCAGAAACCATAAATCTCATTAACATATTCATAGAATTGATGGTATGATAAAATCCTATTGTTATAATTTATGATCATCTACGGTGCTACAATTTTCCTATTACCAAATGAACTGTGGCGTTGAGTTTAGTGATGTCTCGTACTAATTAATTAATTGTTTCACATTAAAGTGATGTAATATGTTGCAATTCAGTATCATCAACATTAAGGGAGTTTCGACTACGGTACCCAACTTGAGTGAATTGCAGCATACCTGTAATAAGTCTCTTATAACGTGAAATATGCTGCAACAACATTGAAAGGCAAGTTGTACTTTTCTAGTCTGTAATTTCAGTGCAAATGGCCCTGTTAACCAATCAAGTTTCAACTGTTACTTGTATTAATGCAGTTCAAGTTTTATTTGAGTTTGTTATTAAGCATGTTATTCTATGTTAATTGTAAATCGCAATACATTTAGGTCATCCGAAGATTTGTATCTATTTCGAATGGTACATTATACGGAAAGTCGGACACCAAATATTTATGCGTTGCTCGTGCCTCCACCCAAATTGGCAGAGTGCAAATAGCTGGATGAAATAGGTGTATTGTAAACAAGCGAAACTTTCTTTATTTGTTGTACTCTAAAACTATGTCGATGATCATGTAAATGTGCAAGTGACTTGGTACGAGATCAGTGTTATTCTTCGATGACATAGTTCTAATTTGATGCAATACTGTAGAAAGTAAGGGTGCTCAAAATCTTTCTCTAGATCTACATAGTGAGATTTGATTATAAAAATATAGGATTATGAGTTACGGTATAAATGTTTTAAAATCAGATTTATCAATGAAAGCAATATAGCTTATACCTTATACACGTAGCAAGTTATATACACAACTAACCTAACGTGTTGGATATTGGTTGGAATGAACGCTTTTGTACATACGAGGCATTGGATCTGTAAACATTTTGTTATGCTCAGTGCCCAATACATACGTACGTCCGTACGTAGCTCTTGAATAAGACATTGTTAATAATTGCAATTACCATCGTTTGTACGAGATGGTAGTTGCGCCATGATGTAGTTGTGATTGATTGGTTGTTTGGTTGCACATAGTTGCTTCCTACCATGTTATGTTATCAATAAATCCATTTGAGGCAACAGAACAGACTTAATTCATTTCTTCAATACCATACATATAGGCCTACTGTAACTTTATTTTTTATAGGCGCTAAATGACCTCGCTGTTGATGCGCCTTGAAACCCTAACATAATGAATGAGTGAAGCGAAGACTCGATTTTATCGTATTTGAGATTTTTTTTGTTCAGTTCAACTCCACAGGTTGAACCAGGAAAGAATAATTAAATTTGTCATGCACATATGTCATCACCTAGCTTGATTGTCGTACTGTACAGTTTCGACTTTTGGGGCGCAATCTGTTGAACCATTTTTGAGAAAAATGATAACGAAATTTTGAAAAACCTCGAGAATAACCCAGGTAGAGAAGTATGGAATATTAATTTTTTCGAAATATAAGCACACAAATGATACACATTATTCCAAAGTTTCACATAAATCAAATCACCTGTTTTAAAGATACTAGGAAAACGCTATATACGCGTTGTTAGACGAGCGGATAGTAATAGTATGTCGACTTTTTTGCCAAACTTTTGCCTAAATTCGCCAATTGGGTGACATTCAAGTTATAAATGGGTAAAAACGGCTTCGAGTGGTACCAATTTAGCACATTTCATGTTTTTTCTTCAAAATGGCTGACCCGATCAAGCTGAGAATTTCCAGAAATGTGTATCAAAATGTTATTCAACTTCACACAAAATTTCAATTTTTTTGAAAATAAGAATTTTTTAATTTTTTTTCCGTCGTGTTATTCTAATGGGTATTTTTGAAATTTCTAAAATCCATAAAAATAAAAGTTACCACGCGATCATGCCACAAAACTAAACAGATCTAAGCTAGATAAGGAGCCATAATGAAAAAAAGTTTGAAGTTGATAGCTGTAGCCGTTTGACCTGTGGAGAACCGACAAAAAAACATAAAAAAAAAAACATAAAAACGAACACCAACTTTTTTCAGTATGTCAAATTGAATCCTCGCTAAAGCTCGTCTAAAAATTATTGTGCAATTTCGATTTCCGTCATTTGAATCTTCTAGGCAAATGCAGTCATAAGCGTTGTAAGATGAGCGAGATATTTATATATTTTATATATATTTATATATGAGTATAAGACTCAGCCCGAGTACTTTATTAAAAATGCTCAATTGGGAATTTCAAACCAATACAAGTACCTGGGAGTGATTTTTGAAGAAAGTTTGGAATGGAGCTCGCAAGTAGCTAGTCACAAAGAAGACAATTCAAAATTTAAATTTTGTTATGAGACAGTTAAAAGGAACTGGAGAGGAAGTAAAAAACAAAGCATACCGTACACCTCACTCGTGAGACCCATTGTTGAATATGGAAGTGCGATGTGGGATCCTTATAAGTTACGGGAGATGGCTGCAATAGAGAAAGTTCAAAGATTGGCTGCTAGAAGGGTGTTGAATCGAGTGCACAGATGGACATACAAGAGAGACAGTTCATGAGTAATGCAAAAAAATTGGATAGTTACTGAAATGTTGAAAGAGCGTGGTGGACATCACTGGAGGAAAGAAGAAAAATTACAAGGTTGTGTAATATGAACAGGGTAGTTGAAGGAAATGATGGCTGGAAGGAATTGAAGTCTACTTATTAAAGCGAGTTATATTGGAAGAGGAGACCATATACTCAAGATGGAGTGTTCAAAATGACGAATAAATGTTGGACATTGCTCTTTCATCAACCGCACAATCAGAGAATGGAACAAACTGAAGAAAACAGTATTTGAAGGGGAGAGAGTGTCGAATAAACTGTTCAGAAAGAGAATTCAGGAAGAAGAGAGGTCAGTCTTTGATGGTTCTTCACAATTCGCACCTCATTTTTCTGGCCCGGCTCGGCCCCAAAAACAATAAAGTTTTATTTCAAAACCTGTGGAGACTGGAATGGCTTAGGGCAGATTGTGGAGGGGAATCTGACCATACAAAACGTTGTAGCGCATAGAGGAGCGTTCGAGAGAGGGAATTTGAGAGTTTTTGTCGATTGGTTTTTAATTAGTATCAGTATTTTTTTTTTATTAGAAATTAGTATTTTTCATTATGATGTTAAATTTTGCTATTCAGTTTAAGGCCTTGCCACCGCGCTTTTGTGCAACTGTAAGTGTAAACGGTAAATAAAATAGATAAATTTGTATGAGGCCTACTTAAAACTCACACCTTGACTTATATGAAATGGACTCGAGTATTCAACACACCGCTGTGAAAACTGTCAGGTCTATTAAACTGTGAATCACCATTAGAAAGGTAGTGAATAAAGAATAACCATTATTCAAGCCAGTTGGATGAAAATCTATTCATTTCGTGACCATTTCCTTAAAAAAATCGTAATAATATGCATCATATTTTGTATTTGTTTGGTAAAAATTTGAAGCATTTTGAAGAGAATATTTTTCAAAAAAATTCCGCTTGGCAATCTAATGGGGTTTTTCATAAGTGATCCAACCAATTTGGCTCAAAAACAGTATAGGCTACATAGTTTCAAGTTACACAAGTCTGCGTATCCATAAAAAGTTTCATGTTGATCGGGCAAACTGTGCGACCTGTCAGTGTAAACAAATAAAAAAATGCAAGTCTTCGCTATCACATTCAATCAACTACCAACGGATACAATTAATTTGATGAGAGTAGTCCGAAGTTATCGTAACATGAAATATTAGTTTTGTTTTCATAGCATTTGGTATCTGTACTTTATTTACTGAAGCTGTGGTACAATATTTTATGATTAAGTGAACATTTCTTGACTAATATATGATTACTGTTATCTCCTAGAAGAACAGTGAAGACTGGATATTGACAAAAACACAAGTTTTGTTTACTAATACAGTACAAGCTGAGAGAAGCAGCCAGTGAAATTAATCATAAAAATCAGAAAGTCCCCAACACGGCCCAATCTCCAAGAACCGTCAATAGCCTACGCATTGATTTTGTAAACAATATTAGAGAGTCTAGTAGATATATAATCAAAAATTGAATTTCTACAGAATTTTATATGGGCCCCTATGTGTTCATTTCTTAAAAATGGGTATCACAAAAATTAAAAAGTATACAAAGAATTGATAGGATGGAGTAGGTAGTTTTTTATTGTTTTTTTCTTACATGTAATACCAAAAATATGTTTGTAGTTAGTCACATTTTTAACAAAAAAACTTGGAATGATTAGGATTGACATAATTACATGGTGCAAGATTTATTATTTACAGACTTCTATTAGTAGGCATACGTATCAACTAGTGATAACATAGACTCTCAAAATCGGGAATCAATTCTCTAAGCTCCAGAATCAATTAAACATCAATTTTGAAAATAAAAGTTCATCCTCAAAAAAAGTTGTGTAATTTCAAACTTTTTTTTAAACCTTCCCGCGGTGTTTTACGTGAAAAATAGCTGCTAGAGACTTCTTTGAACTGTCCTGTACCATTCGGGTATTTCCGTCAATGTTTGGCTGTCAGACGTAACCGAAAGGATAGCTTGTGTCCAGATCGTAAAATCTCAACAATAAAAAATAATATAGATAACGAAAAGAGCATATATTGTGATGTGAAGAAGTACAGCACTGACCCCTAAAAAAAAAAATGAAAAAAAAAAAGATTTTTTGATGTGAGAATATTTTTATATTATAATCGATTTTGAATCGATTCTCGATTGATCGATGTTATCACTAGTATCAACATGAATAACGGTACCGGTAACCATAATAGATTGATCAGTATACCGTACTGTTTATAGGGCTGTTTTTCAAAATTTATCAGCAATATTTATATTCAATAGGAAAGTTAATCTCGAGGAATTTCTATTATTATCTGAAGACTTATTAGCACAGCTACTGTATAGCAAAAATGTTCAATCTCCATTAGTTATTTATTACTATAATTCATCAAAATGTGTGTGTTTTTACTTTATATTATGGAGTTCTGTCCCAGTTTTCTTCCACTTTGTATAGAATAGATCTTAGAAGATAAATCAAGCATTTTAACTCATTTGAAATTATTTCTCAAATATTGCAATACTTGATGCACTGCATCTTTTCCAGATTTTCCTTCCAACCATGACAATTCAATGTTGATCTCCGAACTAACTTTCTTCACAAGTAGCATTGCTTTCAACAACAGAGAACCTTCACCATGACCACCACTGCCCGTTTCTTCACTTTCTCCTTCCAGCCTCGATTTCTTACTTGTTGCTTCTGCTTCTAGCTCCGTGCCATCTTCTGTACAGGGTCTTTTGAGTGAACTGAGCTCTGGATTTGTTATATTTTCTCCAACTTGCCCACCAAGACTATCTGGTAAATTGTCCACTTGAACAGCAATCTTTCTTCGCTTACCACGCTGATTAGTCCATGTGTTTTCAAAAGCAGTTACACAATACGATTTCTCATGTTTATTATCCGTCACTTCTTCGGAATTCATTTTTAATTTCGACAACAATTCTATGAGCTTTGTTGAAACGCAAGAAATAGTATACTCGGGTAGAATACAAGATTTTGGTACGATATATTTTAATGGAAGTTTCTTCTTTACAAGTTTCCTACTGCCTGTTTTCATCTCAATCACCTCGAAGTCAACATTATCGAGGTATGTCCATGCCAGGCCCCAGCGAGTTGTGTGACCTTGACAAAATTCAGTTTGTGTGATGCTTACTGCTCCTGTATTTGCCAATTCACGTTTCAAAGGTCCAAGGCTTGACTTCTGACCCACCATGGTGGTATAAATCCTGAAATTGAAAATTAAAATTTCAATGATATAGACTATAGAGCCTATACTACGCCCAACTAATATAACTATTTCTGCATTCCGCAGTGATACATAATTGAGTACAGGCTTACAAAGTACTTCCTAGGAAAATTACGTTTCGACTTTTGATGGATTTTATACAGTGAAACCTCTATCTATCGTTTTTCAAGGGACCAAGAATAAAAAACAATCCAGATCGCAGAAAATTCAATATTGGTCAAATGAGAGTGAGGTGTAACGAAATGAATAATAGATCAGGAAAACGATAGATGCGGGAACAACCCATGGAGGTTTGACTGCCCATCGCTTCATTATTCAATTCATTCAAGCCACAAAAATGAATCATGAAAATAATGTTTCATGAAAATACATCTTCACACTGAACAGGAATAAATTTTAGGATAGCTAAGCCAACCTTATGACATGAAAATAATTATTTGAAATAAAATAACAAACCTGGTTAGGGTTGTTTACTAAATGTTGACATCATATCAATCCTTGCTCATTCCCTTACAAATATTCAAATCCTCTGCAGCCCTCCTAATAGGCCTACCTCCTTCACACTATGTTCACTAACCGCTGTTAGTAGGTCTACTAACTGACATTAGCAACGTAACGTGAATGGAACGCATCTAGTATTCGCTAACATCAAGTGCTACAGCTCCGTTAGGTAAACGAAGTTAACGCTTAATGTCAGTTAGTACAAACAGCAGTTAGTGAACCTAGTGTGAACAGGGTATAAGATGTAGAACAAATGATAAATCACCCATATTTGAAAAAGATTAGCTTCTATATAAACCCCAAGGGTTAAAAGCAAATGTTAGCGATCAAACAAATAGGAAAAAATTGTATGGTACATTTTTTGTACAACATAAACTGAAAGCCAGCAAAATAATACTTTACCCTATTTTAGTTTTCAGCTCCTTGCTTTCTCTAATCATTTGACTGACCAACGCTACCTCTCCCCCTTCGGTGACAACCTCTCCAAGAGCTCCTGTCCTTGCATTGTGCGGTGAAGGCCGAGTTGCGCTTCTAGATTTGCTCGACGCATCTAGCTCCTGCTCTGTTCCGAAGAACGGTGGATTGAACATACAGAAATCGTAGTTACCCTCATCTTCTAGAGCGCCAATCAATACTGTATCAGCAAGTACTTGTTTCACTGGAAAAAAAAAATTGATTGCTCAGTAATGGTCACCCTTAATTGTTGTTTAGTAAAATAATGGTTGCATCAGTTTTGACATCAGAGAGTCGATTGCGCAATTCTTTCAACAACTCGATCAACAACGATATAATTCGCCATCTTTACCGAAGTGACAACTATGGTCTCACTCACTTCTAATGTCTAACACTTTCGTTATAGACTCCTCACAGTGACTACTTTTGTCGATACGAGATCTCATGTGAGGAATAATCATGAGTGACGAGCATTTTACTGTACCTGTTATGAGAGTGTGTAAATTATTTTCTTCTATATTTTTTCTAGCACATTCCAAGCTAAACGAATCTACCTCGGTGGCAAGCATACGCCATTTATTTGATTTTGCTGCCAGTATGGAATAAATGCTTGTAGCACCTGTTCCGATGTCGATCCCACTTATTTCACAACTTGTTGAGGATTTTATTAATGATAATAGATCTTCAATCCACAACAAATAATTCAGTCGTAAGGGGAGAGTTGGTACCAGCCGATCAGGAGGTATCACTACAGTTAAACCGAAATCTTTCTTCAGCAAAGTTGTGGTTAATGCTCGTATGGTAGCTTGATCTTTGAAGTCAATTACTACTTTGCCAGTTATATCCTGTGAAAATAAGAAATACAATTATATTGGAATTGCCATTCGATTTCAATATTTTTGATCAATTTGATATTTGATATCGAACCGATAATCGATGAACAAGGTACATGCCCGAAATGTCCGGATACAAACTCCATTTTTTTTCGTAAACTAAAGTCGGATCACGTAGGCATTGACGTAGGCCTAACACAGCTAGATGAAGAACTTATTTTAGCTTTATTTATGTACCTGCACTGTACTGATGACCAAGATCTAGGCCTATTAGCGTCAGTGATTGATAAATGAGATAATGGGATGAAGGGTTACTTTATTCGGAGTGTATATTCGTAAGGTCAACCTTATGATTACCGGGTAAGTGAAAATAGATCATACGGTCAGTGACGTCATGACCGCGATGTTTCGGTCGATGACCATAAATTGCCAAAATAACGCTCTCCAACAATGTGACTACTGTAGCACATGGGTTAGCACAGCTGACTCCCATGTCCTGATCTCTGATGGAATCCTGTCTGTTGCTCATTTTTTTATTTTTTTAAAATTGGTTCTTCTAGAGTTTCATAGAAAGGAACATGGTCAATTATGTGTACAAAGGCAGGTTGCGGACAGTGGCTTAGGTAGGTAGGTCAGGTTGGTGTGTAACCCTCGCGTATACCGCTGGCAGGCGGAACGGAGCTTATATATCATGTTCATTTGATTTCTCTAGAGTTTATATATATAAAGGAACATGGTCAATTATGTGGACAAAACCAGGTTGCAGACAGTAGGTAAAGGTTATTGGGTTAGGTTAGTGTACTTATAAACCTCGCGAATATATCACGGAGCTTATATATCATGTTCATTTATCGGTAACTGGTGTCTGGTGCACTCTAGCAGTGAAAATCACAACTAGACTATCCTCCCGAACGAATCCGGATCCGAGCAAATCCTACAAACAATCAATGACAACGCTGACCGTACGATCTATTTAAGCATATTCATACGGCTGACCGTACGATTATCCACAGCCTATTTTATTATGTGTTTTTGGATAGTGGGAAGGAGTAGACCTAGGTTGTGGCCTGTTGCTAACCTTGGAACCCAGTATCAGCCTGAACGACAAGAGGGAATAGACGAAAAATCTCTGTCAGAATGATCGGCCTAGTTTGACTATGGTGGGTATCGAACCCCAGTCTCCTGAGTGACGGTTCAGACTTGAGTCATTCAGACTTGAATCCGGTTCAGACAGTGTGGAGTGTCCTACATGACAGAGCAATGAGTCTATACCTTACCTGCTTAGCGTAGCTGCGAAACTCAGGGTAAGCAATAGCCAATTCTTTGAAATCTGGTCGTGTCCTGTAAATATTACGAGGATGCATGTATTTATTCATTATACAACTAATGGATTTCTTCACTATCGAATATCAGTGTACACAACCATAAAATTGTCAATCCATTAGTGAGGTTATGGACGGTTAGGTTAAAATCTGCGTTCAAATATAGGCCTTCTGGACTTCTGGTTTTTATTGTTGTCTAGGAAGCCGTGAAACGTTACAGCGTTGACAAGCTACTTTTGAACTACTTTTTCATACCTCGGTCCTAATGACAAATTATGTCCTTATTGATTCATGCCATAGTTCATGCTCATAAATATTTCATATTTTAAATACTGCTTCATTCAACTTTTTTTTTGATCCTTTCAAACACCATGGTTGTACAATTTTCAGATACATTTCAAATATTTTGTTTTGGCAACGTGGTGTTCGTAGATGTGGTGGGAGAAGTGAAAATCGACTGCCGTGCCCTCTACAGTCAAATGTGCGCAAGAAATAGTCGCGATTAGTCTGCGCGAATTGGTTGTGTGTGTTTGTGCGAGTGAATACGTCGCTGACATTGGAATTCTATTGGGATATAGGTGTCGCAAACCGTCTATTGATTTTCTGCGAGAGTAAGGTACATAATTGAATACTATCAGATTATTAAGGAAAGTGTTTAGAGCAGACAGTAAAATCTCATCTAAGCGTTTATAGGAAAACAAAGGATGGCCTAAACCTGTCTAGTATCCTGCTGAAAATCAAAAATTTCTTCATCAAAATGGCCGTTGATCGGTATGTCGAAACAGCGTCTTCTGGCATAATAGTGTTTATTTTCAGTATGTTTGTAATTGCACTGTCGACGACAGTCTCACGCTTTGCTCGAGAAGCTAAAAATTGTTTAACAGGCCAAACCACTTTTGGTTTATGGATTTTGCTTACGAATGAGAAGCAATCTGAATTGAGCGTTGGCCTGCACTCGACCCCATCTAGTTCCCGCAACAACCTGTCACCTAAGGGTCTTATTATTGCTGTGACTGCAACAGACAATTGACCAATAGATACATATCAATGTTCAGCTATTAACATGGACGTAAGGGCCTAGTATACGTAGCGGAGGAGTCCTAGACCAACTCAGATTTGGAGTAGGCCCCTAGCTAGATTTACGGAATGGGGTGTATGACCACAGTGATGAGGGACTGCAAAGTAGGCCTAGTCGTGTCTCGAACCGCATCTCACACAGAAGACATGCAGAAATCCTAAACAATAGTAGGTCTAGGCCTATGCCTGAATATCCAAAGCAATGAATGTCCATAACTTAATTTCTGGTTGACGTTCGTTATTTCGTAGAACGGCTAACCAAGCTAGCAAATGGTAATAATGCACTGTGAATCGACACTTCATTTCAACTATTTTTTTTGGGGGGGGGGGGGGGGGGGAGCGTACCTGGTATACTATTATGTACATATTTTTCGTATGGCACAGTGGACCTAACTAATATCAAATGTGCTGTGAACGGTCGAAAGATCAATAACATTGTTACAACGTGTTTATTTTAATGTAGCAACTGTCAATGTGTCAAGGTTTAAACAACCTAAGCATGTCCTTTTTCCTGTGGATGTGACTATCCTATGACGCATGCCCGACTTAGATACAATCGCTAATTTACAGTGAAATGTGTTTTCTAATCGAAGATGCAATCGTAGTGCATTGAGACAGATCTTAGACTTGGCATCGTGATATGAAGCGGCGAGCCTGTAACTAAATAATCTGTATGTGTGAATCATGACTCACACACGTTTGTCCGTTGAACAGCCATGATGTCACATGATTAAGTACTTGCCTCTCATTTCAATTGAAACCGTTACAAACGTTTGAATCAGTTTCTCTTCGTTTTAATCGAAGATAATTATTATTGGTCGGATTTCTCCCCTTGGAGGCATGCATTTCGTTTTCTATATTCCAGCCCTCGCATTTATATATAATATTCTAATCTCGTAAGAATGATTGTAATTTCTTTTTTATTTCATACATGATTCTGTCACGCTGGAATTACTTATGAAAGGCATTTATATAATGTATTCCTCGTTCAATTCTCTTGTGGTCGTCGTGTTAAACGGTTTGCTAATGCTGGCTACTGAAATTCCACGAAACTTGATTTTGTCAGACACTTACGGTATCTAGACAAAACAACGCATTATATGGGTTGACTGATAAATGGTATAGCTTACAGTCATTATATGGCACAAAAATTTGCCGAGAGCTTAAAAAATGCACATTTCTGCCAAGAGTACGTAGCCCTACAAGCGTGCGTACGAGATATATGCAAATTTAAGAAGAGATAATCTTGAGATTTTGTATTCATTTGATGAACAAAGAGAAGACTCACGTGTGCGTAATTTGCCTACTAGTAGGCCATCTGTTTTTTTTTTTGTTTTTTTTTAGTACTTCAATGAGCGACCCATATGTCAGAAGAACGAATTAGGTCCGCTTGGCGACATGATGGGCCTACATAGTGCATTACCGTACCAACTTCCGAACCAACTCAGTTTTCAACTTTTATAAGCTTCGGGGTGACAATTTGTGTACGGTACCGGTATAGTGTAGCCTATTGTTCTTGTTATCATCACCCTTGATTAGTCATGCTATTTTTTTTACCTTGAATAATAATTATCTACCGGTAATTGATACATAATCAAGAGGTCATACAGCCGGGCCTTGATATAACAATCAACTTCGATTTTATTCTAAATTTCTGGCGCACTGCATAGATCTGCTTTTGTGGACATAGTATAATAAAGTGCGGTATACATCAAAATGCATCATTGTCCCCGGAAATGATGTAGTCACTGGTTTGGGTCTCTATAATGTAGCACGTTCACATCCAACAGTGCCTACTGTAGCGTTTTCCTTGTTATAATAATGCCATAATGTTATTTTATAAATGCCAGTGTCATCGGGGTGACGTAATACAATATCGACCGGGCAAGGTGTGTCGGTGGCCATACGGTCGGTACAGATCTCTACGAGCCGTTTCTGCCAAGGTTATGTAGCCTACACTTGCGGACAGATATGTTTTATCCAAAATTGAAATTAAATGTACGCTCTTTGGACCGTCATTTTTTGTATATAGATATATGTTGAGTGCGTATGCGCATTGTCTTCTAGATTTAGTGCGTAATTTCTTCAGGATGCATTTTAATCCACTTTATGTGACCATATTCTAATCATCCTACATGAGCAACCATTTTTATTTATCAAGTGTTTATTTTTACACTCCATGTTTCTTAACACATTCTAGTATCTTAGGGCCTATTCGTCAACCATACTTAATCCGGTATGTAGGATTCTTTCATATTTGTATAAAAGTATAAACCGTAGGCGTAAGTTGGAGGCCTTTGAATATTATAACCACTCACACAAAAATATAGGGTCCATTACGTAATATGTGATAATATATGAGTTTTGCGTAATTCAAGTCGTTATAGAGATGAAATCTTTCAACTCATTATACCATATATTGAAGAACTGCATCTTTTTTCCATGTCAAAATTTCAATCATCTTTTGTGGATATTTTGATAATTGTATTGTATTGAAAATGTTTTCATAAAATAACTTGGATTAGCTCAATCAAAACTTGATTATTATCACACGTAATGAATCGTTTAAGTATACATGGGAGATAACGCACACATTCATGTATGAAGAGAAATCGAAATATTGTGCGATTTTAATCAATTTAAACAATTAAACCACCGGTGCGAAAGAATAAACATTATACTAACACTGGTTGCAGCATGGATGGAGTAGCACTTTATTAATTCCATTTCGTTTTGTGTGGTCATCAACACGAATCGTTTGTTAATAGCGAAGAACTAAAATAGTTGATTCTCCATTATTATGTGATCGAAACGGTGAGTATATTTTGTTCTATAGGATGTTGCTGGTTAACTTGCCTACACATATTTTTTTTGTTCGTCTCTGAAAATAGTCCTCAAGTCAAATCTCGTCTCTGAAAGTTTATTTCTATCTCGCTCGGTGCGCGAGTTTTTACTTTCGAATAATATGTTTTGCTGCGACCCAGGTATTGGTGGGATCGGGGAGGGAGGGGGGAGGTAGAGTTCAGAGACCTTAATTACAGCTCTAAGTGTACGTAATTACGTTCACCTGGCTATATATCCATATATATGAAGGTCAAACAAATGCAGGTCTTGCCGGAAGACATGCGAGAAGAAGACCTAGCAGTCTAATTACTTCACAACTGCAAATGAAAGTAGGAGATGTGGTCTAATTACGGTGCGAAAAGAGGATTCGATATAATAATAATAATAACGTGGAGGAAATAAAATAATACTGTGTACTGTGTAATGTGAAATAAGAGAAAATGTTTGCATCTATTTTTTTCCTGTCTCTTTGTATTGCCATAAGGTTTCGATGTAGGCCTGCTGTGTTCCATTGTTGCCATATGACATAGTGAAACGTGTGTCGAACGGTAGCGTATCGGTTGGCTGTACCGGTATTGATATGTTATTTTTGTTTGCAATTAAGACTACTTATTGAATAAATGTTTTTACTCCATTCAATAGTTTTTTCAAATACAAGGAATAACTTCTATAAATCTATGCATATAAGTAATATGAATTGTCTTTCTATTATTATTGTGTAGGCCACAATAATTCGTGTATACCCTCGGTAGCTCATTGAAGGCACTGCTTCAGACACTGAAGTCACCGTCGAGCGTGGGTTCGAGTCCCGCATAAGACATGGGTTTTTGTAAACGTCCTTTCACTTATCATCACTTCATATAGTTTCATAATCATCTGCTCATTCCTACCCCCGTATAACCTAGCTGTTGGTGGGGTCGTTGAGCAAACAATTATTGTGTACAGTATGATATGAATGAATAAGATAGTACATATATATTTTACCTTACTTCTCTTGTTTTATTCGCTAATCATTCAAGAATAAAACTATTTTATTACTATATATATCCCCAATTCGAACTCGCGCTCGCTCGCGACCCATAATACTCGGAGGAAACTATTTATTTATTGATATAGGGTTTAACGACGCACTGTACTGATGACCTCAATCTATTGGCGTCGGTGAATAATGGATGAGATCGTGAGAAGATTATCTTTTTTCAAAAATCATGTGTTTTTGGATATTGGGAAGGAATCGTCGTGCCCTGTTGTCAAGTAACCATCTTAGTATGAACCTGAACCGCAGAGGGGAAACCATGGGACACCCCCGTCGGGCTGGTCGACCATGGCGGGAATCGGACCAAGGTCTCCTGAACGACGGCTTAGGGTGGAAACCATAGCCATTTGCAAGTGGTAATAATTTAATAAAATACCTGTAGGTCTGAGCACTTTGGGTTTTTGGGAAAGAAGTTCTGAACTACCGGTACAATATGTAGGCCCATTATGTCAATATTTTAACGTAGCGTATGCGGTATATTCATAGACCAGACGAATAATTTAGTCTATGGTTTATTATAGACACGCATGCCTTTCCCATTAATTTATGTAAAAGCATGTAATTTTTGAATATAAAAATATAAAATCTAGGTGCCGGTGTCCAGCGTAAAGGTCATACAAGATCTTACGAAATATATGTTCCTCTCATTTATTTTACTTCATTTAACTGGAGGAACTGTTGGACATGTGTTCGAGTTCCGCATGAGGCATGGGTTTTTCAAAACTCATTTTTCTCCCCAACACTCAATTTACAAGTTTAAAAACTCCATAGGCTAACTAGTTTCAATATCACCTCACAGCTGCCGATTCGTACCCCGAGATAACCTAGTAGTTGGTGGGGTCGTTGAACAAACAATAATCATGTTGCCATTTTCACCGTTCAAAAGTTGATCCGATGAAATATACTGAGAACACTAAAATAATATCCGTTAGGTGAAGGGGCATATCGGACCTGGTTCGATCCCCGCCACCGTTCATCTTTACTGAGGTTTTTCGTGATTTCCCAGCTGTAGTCTGGGCTAATGCCGGGATGGTTCCTACAATATAGGCCATTACCGCTTCCTTCCCACTATCCTTCCCAATACCTAAGAAACCTTCATCTCATCATCCCATCATCTCATTAATCATTCATTCATTCGACGCCAATAGATTTTGGTTATCATTATAGTGCGTCGTTAAAACCCAATATAAAAAAATAAATAATATTAATTAATAATCATAATGATTATGAGAGCTTTGTAAGAATCATTATTTGGTATTTGTAGGGCTACCGAGTACAGTAATTGATATAAGTACAGACGCTGTATCAACCGAGTTCCAGCATTCCGCCTTGAATATCTCCTCGCAATCGCACACTATATAATGAAACAGTCGAATGATTTCTTTCGCTTCGGGAGATGATGTAAGCGTGTATTCGCGATGAGCCCACACAATCGCACATTGTCACCGTGCAGCATTGAGATGCGAGATTTGGTATTCTATTATGACGCATGTGGCAATAATACAAAACAAATATTCACTGGGTGAGCTTAGCAAAGACTCCAATTAAATTCCTATCGAACGCATTTATTTATTTTTATTTTTTAATTTTTTTCAACTTTTTTTTCCAAAATTCTGAACTACTTTTTCGAACAAAGTTAGGTAAGTACACTTTACAAGGGCACAACATGTCGACTTATTTATATATATATTTTTTTTTTCAATAACATCGAAACTAGGTAAAAAATTATTTTTCCCCAGTTAAGGCTACATGGATGAAAGAACGGATCGTTTGGACGGGGCACCACAAGGGCGATCTTTACCACCCCATTTTAAACTCTTTTATTAGGACGAATCTATTTAATGAGGCAGCAGACGCCACTAGATTTTGAGCATCGGTCGCGCCCTCCAGATGTGAATCAGTTTTATTTTGACATTGTGTGACAGAGGTATAGGTATTGAGTATGTCTTTCACCTGTGTTTCATATTCGAAATTTGTCGAATATGTGTTTTGGCATATTTTGTATTATTTTATCAACAGTACGATTTGATTTCGGAAGAACAGAATAATTGTCGAAATTATACGAGATTCAAGTACTCCTATATCAATTGTGCACTTCCTGCTTTGAAAATATTTCCAAGAAAAAAATCGTGCACTAGATTTCCTAAACATTTCTCTATAGACGAAAGATATCTTTCATCTACGATTTCACTTACTCATGTCGTTAGAGACGACACTGTAGTAAACAGTCCCAAGTATAAGTTTCTGCGTCGTGGAGTGTCACGGATAAGAGCGTTGATCACTGTCTTGGGGGAGAAGCTGTGAAGGATGAATAGACAAAAACACAGAGCTCATGTAGTCATTATGGATGGTGTCTGGTGATGCCAGCATCCGGGTGGAAATGCGCCTTCACAATCGCGGTCCAGTATTGAAGACTTTTGGCGCAACGTTGCAACAGAAAATAAATCATCCTATACGGTAGCCTACAGTTTTCAGTAAAATAATCACCAATATTCAGTACATGCATCGATCTTGAACTCGGGTTGGTGGTAGTTTTTTAGACATATCAAAAATGATTGTCAGAATGTAGCATATACTTTCTACCGTTTTCATTTTTTTTTACGTATATTCAGGATAGTAAATTTGTTGTACATTTCAATGTTGTTGTATACATTGTTGTATATGATTTCAAGACGTTAATCGTGCATTCATTGTGATTTCACTGAAAAGAGAATTAAAATGATTGGTCCAAACAATTTACCACAACGTGTAAGTGACTTATTTAGCCGAGAGCCGATTTGGTGCTTTTTACTTGATTGTTATTTACAATTGCAATGAAATGTCTGCAACTAACACAACTTCTTGGCTTTGTCCAGTTGGTCCACCTGGGGCCATCAAGTGAACGGTGGACGTTCAAATTATCGCCCATTCAATTGTTATTTATGATCGAGTACCTCGATTGGATTCCAAACTGATGGTGATTGCACAACAGGTTTTCCATTAAACTTTTCTAAACGATAAACGTACGTTGGTATAATACTGGGCTTGCGAAAACCGGTTGAGCACCTTTCGTTCGTACTTGGTTCACGGGTGATTGAAAACCCCGCGCACTCGGATCTTACAGGTTGTGCGAAAAGCTGGCATTGTTCGAGTACCTACCGACAATTCATCGTGCTAACTCGGCGAGGCCAACTCGTGACATTAAATCACGAGCCGGAAAAAAGTGAAAGTAGCCAATCATCATTCACTGAATTCAAACTCATCTGCCAAATACACCACGGGAAAAGTTATGCTCAAATATATTATATATAAGTTAGTAGTTACATGTATACCGGTATATATATATAATTTCAATGACTTTCTGGTTCTTCATCACAGTATCATTATGATGGTGTGATTTTTAACTGTTTAAAAATTGCGATCCACCCCGGGAGTCGAACCCGGATCTCCAGATTGCCGGTCGGACGTGTTACCAATTCCGCCAGAGAAGATCTTCTTGAACAGTTTTAATTTGTAGCATCTTTCTTACAGATACAAATTTTGAGACTGTATAGGGGTATGACCACAACTTGACAGGAAATTGCACTTCTTTAATCAGCATCCTCAGCCTGACTTGGCTGTTGGGATCATAATATTTTTTCAATGACTTTCTGGTTCTTCGCCACCATTATAGGTTATTATAGTTATATTATTTCAAAAGTGTTGATTTTTTTTTTAAACGTACCGGTATATAATATATATATATATATATATATATATATATATATATATATATATATATATATATATATATGTATATATAAATATATATATATATATATATATATATATATATATATATATATATATTCATTCATTCATATGCTTGTTTCCAGGAAACATGATCGTCCACCAACATAAACACTAATATTGGTAATAGGCGTACCCCACTAATATGTATCCACGAAAGAAGGTAGTTTTTGAACTACGAAATATTAAACTTTGTTAATTATACATATCTTGCTGCAACTGGAAACATTTACGCTTTCGAAAGATACTTATATTGCAAACCTCGTCCTGAAAAATCATAATAATAATGTCCTCATTGGCACCATAGCTATATATCAAATACAATACAATCACAAGTCAATACAATACGATAATAGATATACACACGATAAGATTAAATTAGATTAGCTAATCCAAGATTACAGTCTAATTGAAATTAAATTAAGATAAGGAGGGCATAGCCTCAAATTTCCTACGGTATGCAAATATGATGGTGATATTTGTTCGGGTTTCGTTTGTAGACAAAACTTCTGAGTTCGTCTATACAAGTATACTATGTCTAATCTGTTTGGCCAGTGATTATTTGGGACGAGATTCATTATTAGAAACACAGCTACATCGTTGAATGCGTTGAATATACGAAACTGCAGAGCTTTTCTCCACCATTGCCGACGTTTTTACCATTATTTAGTTGGTAGACAACCTTTTACTTTCGTGGACACAAGTATACGAGTGCATGGGAAGATTTTAGAAACGAGGGCTCGCTTGTGAATAATTGCTTAATTATACAGACACTCATTAGAATAACTTTTATAATATGTGATGATTAATGAGCTTATTATAGTTTATTTATAACTGGATTATAATGCAGAAGGCCAAGGCATTTCACTATTCGTTTATAACTTGAATTACGAGCACGCAGCACTCGTAGTGAAATGGAAAACTAGTCCTAGGCCTAGTTAATAGGTAGACCGGACGAAACTTTTCCTTAGAGTAACTTATAATTAGCTCAATTCAATTGTGAGAATAGTATATTTATTTATAATATTATCGATAACTATAGATACTTAATCACTGTCTCTCAATGCCGCAGAAGAATACGAAAGTAATAGGTCTAATAGCATTGGGCATAGACAGTTTTCGGCGTTTTCCCGAGAAAAAATCGCGATAGTGAGCTAAAAAAAATTATACATCTAAAGTACAACTCAATACTTTCATGCCTGGCATTTGCAGTGAAGCTTTCAAAATTGAATCTCTTGAACTTGAAATTTTCGAGTTGAACATTTTTTATATTATCGATTATTATCAATAATTGACAAACTACCATCACCGGCACATGCAGCGTAGTGGTTAACGCACTTGCTTCATGTGACCCCGTGAGGCAGTGGGCATCAGACCCGGTTCGATCCCCGCTACCGTCCATCTTTACAGGAGTTTTTCGTGGTTTCCCTCTGTAATCTAGGCTATGCCGGGATGGTTCCCACAACATAGGCCACGACCGCTTCCTTCCCATTATACCCATAAAACCTTCATATCATCATCTCATCATCTCATTCATCATTCATCCGACGCCAATAGATCTTAGTCCTCATTACAGTGCGTCGTTAAAACCCATTCAATATATAAAATAAATATCAATTATATTATTGTTACATCTTTTTCAATCCAGGCAATCGATTACCTCCGATAACGCTCTTTGTATTATTTAGCCGACATTTGATTATGTATGTCTATATGCAATTAGAATAGTTTATATTCATCTTGGAATCCTAATTTAGCAGAGTATCTGTGAAGAACATGCCTTTCTAGTTTTTTTCTCATCTAGTTTTATATACCTACATTTCTAGTTCGATATTGAAAATGTGTTTCCTATTAGTAAATTAGAATGTTGATATGAAACCATTTAAAAGTTTCACCCAAACTGATCTTGACCGACTCTCCCATACTTGTTTCCACGAAAGAAGAAGGTTTCGATCGATCGTCCAGCATACCACGTCACCTTGGAATCGATTTAGCGGAATATCATTTTTTGTGATTGATGACTTTGGAATGGTATTTTTTTTTTCAATAACACCGAAACTTGATACAAAATCATTGTTCCCCAATCAAGGCTAAGGATGTAAGATAGGATCGTTTGGACGGGGCACCACAAGGGCGATCTTACCACATATATAAAATATATATGAATGGTATGAGATCAAAATTATAATTGAGAGGAAACACAGATATTACCAATACCTTCAAGATGGTATAAGCAATAACTATTTATCTCATGTCGCATAATTGTCACGTGTAGAGTATAACAGCTAAGAAAACACTGTTCAACCTTATACGCTTGTCAAATATGCGACATGAGTTATAAATATAGTATAGGCCTACCGGTAATTACTTTATCAACTTGAAGGTTTTGAAAATATATATATATATATTTATTCGCTGATAATGGACATTCATACATTTTCATGAACCATATAAACATATTAAATCACAGCGAATAAAACAACCACCACATCCACAGTGACCCACAAAACTACGAAGTGTAGTTTATCAGTGGGTTAAACAAATTTTATGTTATATCTCTGTGTTTCCTCTATATTAGGATTTTGATATCTCATACCAATCAAAATTGATCACAAAAACTGATTTTCCAACTAAACCGACTCCCATGGACTGTTGCTCCTCGTATAAGATACATTGTTGTCACATTGAAAATCAAGTTGTGATGAATTATTCATTATTATGCTCACACGCACACGTATAGGCCTAGCAGGTAAATAGCTGATGTGGGGTAATATTTCAGGGGTTTCTCTTGACATTGCAGTCACATTCTATAAGGAGTATTGCGATCAATACCAAGACTTTCACACTCATGGAAAAAGAAAAATGGAATGTATCTGCTCAAATTCCTTTCCACATGCCCACGAGACCCGAGCTTTGGGCGCAAAATATTCAGGGAGAAGGCCCCTGACATTTTTTTTTATCTATAACAAATTGTATCAATCTAAAAATAAGATATATTTAATATCGTCAGGGCCTACATTCGTATTGTGAGATGTCGACAACAACGCTCCAAACACAGTTGGTGAAAACTGTGTATTTGATGATGAAATGTGCTAAAAGTAAATCCCTCTCCCCCCCCCACCACCCCTCTCCTCCGCCACCCACCCTGTGTAGCTCAGCTGAGGCACCGTTTCAGAAACTGAAGTCATCGTTAGAAGTGGGTTCGAGTCCCGCATAAAGCATGGATTTTTGTCAACGCTTTTTCACTCATCATCACTTCATAGTTTTGTCCTCATCTGCTGCTCATTCGTACCCCCCGTGTACTAGCTGTTGGTGGGGTCGTTAGGCGAACAATAATCATCAAGTAGAGGGGGGGGGGGGGGGGGGTCATAATTTTCGGGCCTTGGGGCGAAAAATGTCTCAGCCCTGTCCATCGCCTGTGGTAGTTTTTTTTTAGAGTTTTTTCGTGACATTGGAGTTCCATTCCAAGGAATGTCGCGATCAATAAGTTGAATGCCAAGCCAAGAACAGCTCGGCCCACGGTTTGTTATGACTCGTATACGGGAATCGATGTCTTTATACGTATACAGACACTCGGCCTCAACCCAGTAACATGCTATCAGAACGATTATTAGTACACTTTGAAGTCACGAGAGAAGGCGCGAACCACCCCCGCACTATAGGCCTACTGGTGAGACGAACGCTCGGGACACTTTTCTCTCGTGGATACAGGTATAGCTATGAAATTGATCGAAGGGAGTCATTCGATTTAGCGAAATTATATTACTTTTTTGGGGTGATAAGAGATAACTTTCTAATGGATGCGATATTGAATTCAAATACAACAGAAACAGGGCTAGCTCTTTCATAATAATTTTCATTCAATTTATTCACCTTCATTCCTGTAGCTTATTCACGAGTTGAACCCAGTGCGTGGGTGCCACACTGTATAATTATCATACCTCTAAAATTATAGGTGTACTTATAAGTTATAATAGTTATTTCTTACATATTTCGGAGATATTAGAAAGACGTGTCTTTGTTGTATCAGAATTTTCAAATACCTAATCTTGAATCGTTCGAATGGTATGGAATAACCGAGACGAGTGAACGAGTGGCTAGCACAATGAACTGTAATAACTAATAATATATATTATATTTATATTAAATATATATATATATATATATATATATATATATATATATATATATATATATATTATATATATAATATATATAATATATACTTACATATATATATTTTTTTAATATATATATATATATATTATCGTCATTTTTATCACTATTGTTATCATTATTGCCATTATGATTATTATTATCATTTACTACTTTATTGGTTATATCATGTTCTTGATTATGTCCTAATCCTAAACTTGACTATAAGGTAAAATCGTTATGATGAACTTGTACAACTGCAAACTTACATTGTATTGTAATATTTGTATTCATATTTTCACTTATAGACTATATATATATGTACCAATTACCTCGGAAGAGGGTCAACGGTTCAATAAACATACATACATACATATATATATATATATATTTTTTTATATATATATATATATATATATATATATATATATATATATATATATTTTTATATATATATATATATATATATATATATATATATATTTTATATATGTATATATATATATATATATATATATATATATATATATATATAAAGATAAAGATAATGTTAATGTTAGAACTGATAGGGATCAGCACGCAGGTCGATCGAGGTAGTCGAGTGTCTTTTTATCGGACTGCAACCCACTAAAACATGGATGAAGAACAGCCGCAGAGTGCATCATCGCGGAGAGATCGATAACGTTTCGACTTTGGACGCGAGAGGTGGTTCGCTGGGTGCAATTAACAAGACGTGATTCGCCTGTTCGGATTCGTTATAACGCAGTGTCATGCGTTGTTAGATTCACGAGAGAGATACTTGTATGAGATTCACTTGAAAGTTGAAATCTATGCATCGCATTGGTTCAGAAGCTGTTACCCTCGCCTTTTATTCAACGCGTATTGATTATTATTGATCATTGATTATATAAGTATGTATGTATATATATATATATATATATATATATATATATATATATATATATATATATATATATATATATATATATATATATATATATATATATATATATATATATATACATATAGGCCTATATATATATATATATATATATATATATATATATATATATATATATATATATATATATATATATATATATATATATATATATATATTATTTCAATGAATACGGTATTGGATATTTTAATGGAAGTTATCTATTCATTTCATTTTTCTCAAAAACGTATGTTCCGATTAATTATGTCCAAATTCGTTATCATGTGCATGCATCAGTCTTGTGAATTCAAATTCTGTCGATTTAAAAAAAAAAAATCGAATATTTTTTGGCCGTTATGCTTGAATGTGTGTGTGGGTGTGGGGGGAGGGGTATTCTCAAAACTTCAAAGTGTTCCGATCGATTTTGCCCACACAAGTTGAATTATAGCATGTGCATGCTAAGCTACACTGAAATTGTTTTTCCGTGTAGCCTGTGGAGCGCGAACAAAATTATGAAAATGAAAAAAATCGCGTTTCAATTAAAATACGGTTAACCGAGTCTTTGCTTGGGCTCATTGAACGTGTAACACACATGCATACATTTACGGTTCGATTGCCATTGTACCATAGATTATACTCTGGAACCTGTAACTCGCGTAAATTATAGAAAGTGTTAGTATGCACACACCTATAAATACCGTAAACATGGTCGTTATTTTGTAGCAGTTCTGTTCATGCTCAACTTATCTTCGTTTGATCTATGGCTTGATAATTAGTGATAGCTTGCCTCTTAATTCTCTCACATGTATATCAATCTCGAAGTGACGTCATGACTTGTTAGTAGGCGTAGGATTTATAGATTTTGTATACAGTCGGATGTTTGATTGTTTATAATATCAACAATCATTCATAACAGATTATCAATATTTGTATTACATGAACCAATTTATTAAAAAATAATGTGAATACAAGGAGGTAGGCCTAGTGATGTTGACATTAAATCCCGAAGCTAGTCATTTTTTGGGTTTAAAGGCGCGTCGACAGCGAGGTAATTTTGTCCCCATTCAAATCTTGAAGTAAAATGAGTAATAGATCCTTTGATTTGTCGTAGTAGGCGTTGGGCCCAAAGATTTTTCATACATTCGAATATCAATAAGTCTAGCAATCATTTATGACAAATTACCAATATTTTCATCACCGGTACTTTGGTTAATTAATTTAAAAATAACGTACATACAACAAGGAACAGCGCACTAGGTATTGGTGTTGACATTAAATACTGAATTAAAATTAGTAATAAACCCTATGATTTGTTGTAGTAGGCGTAGGACCTAAAGATTTTTTTATACAGTCTGTTTTATTCTGTGCTTTTGCAATCTTTTAATGTAAGACAGAGTCTGAATAAAGATACATATATATATATATATATATATATATATATATATATATATATATACCGGTATATATATATATATATATATATATATATATATATATATATATATATATATACCGGTATATATATATATATATATATATATATATATATATATATATATATATATATATATATACATATATATATATATATATATATATATATATATATATATATATATATATATATATATATGTATATATATATATATATATATATATATATATATATATATATATATATATATATATATATATATATATATATATATATATATATATTAATAATCATTTCTGCCAAATTATCAATATTTATATTACATGAATTAATTCATCACAATTCAAGTAAATACCGTTGTTTCAAGACAAATCGATTATAGAAATGATTCTCATTTTGAAAAACAATTCGATTAAAATGAGTTGTACCCCACTTGGACTCAGTTGAACATACGTGTGTTCGAGTTCGTGCTAGCTAGGTGTTTTCTTTACCGCGAGCTTAATTCTAATCCTCGCACACACTTCCTGGTTGCCATAACAATACATAGTAGTATAATAATAGTAGAGACGTGAAACAGATGGGGGAGGATACAGTACATGAACACTACTATTTCACGTTACCACGTTACTACACCTCGAGGAATGTTGTTGTGTTACAGTGCTTCCTTCCTCTTGTTCGTGGATTCTTTCTCGGAGCCATCTCATTGACACGACCTGAGGTCGAATGTGTGATCGCAGTGTGAACTCGGCTCCCCTAATTACGACGAGCTCGTGGGAGTCGTTGAAGAAAGAGTAATGTCAGTTTTTTGATGATGACTCGAGATATTGAGATCTTCGAATTCTTATTGGATGAGCGAAGTGAATGCTCAATGTGACTCCAGCAGGGTTTACGTCGATGTCCACATACGAACCCACTGATGAGCATGAGATTTGTACTATCGTTTTTTCTGGTTTGGAGAATAGCGGTCTCGAACGTTTTTGTATCTATCAAATATTATAAAACCCGTGAAAATAGCATTATATATTGTGGGTAGGGGGGATCGAAAAGAACATATTTTTCTATAAAAATGTCCAATGTGCGTTCATCAGTACGGTATCACAGGTTTCACCTTTTTTGTATATCAAAGTGAACTTTTTTTTAGCAACTGATGACATTATTGATATACCCAAAAATTGGCTTGTGGATTATTTTCTATAATTCGAGACGAATTATACATTGACGCGACTGTAAACTTATTGTATACGTGGTCTAAGCAAAGGCAATTTCAATTTCTTCACGGCCCTTGTGTTTCTTTCTATGCTGTGTTGAAATGCTGTTACCTTTTAGGTTGTGACTTGTGCCATTATGAGTAAGTTCTGCATACTGCTATCGTCGAACGTGGTTCTACTCGATGTAGATAATAATTATTGTTGCCGTTTATATTTATTATCGCTGCTTTGGTGAATCGTTATTGTTTTACAACAATGCGGTTCGGCCGAGTTCGAGATATTACGTTATTCACTGCATTATTTATATTATATTTAAATCAGCAAATGAATCATTTGATATGTTACACCTTTAGCCTTCGCATACCTATGTCGACTTGGATTAAATTATGTTTTTCTTATTCTTAGCAGTCATAGTTCTAGATAAGCGACGAGTTGCTCCTGTGACAAAAGTAGCTTTGTGTTTTCACATTACCTGTGATATTAATTGAACATTCAGTTCTCGGAAACACCTGTCATCAGCTTTGTGTAGAAAAAAAATAAGAGTCGTACTTGAAGTTTCTTGGCAACTTGTTCAAGCTGCAGGTACGCTGGCAGTGCTGAAGAAGCTACAAAATAAATTGCGCCTAGGCTTATATTTAAACAGTGACATGTATTTAAATTGTGCTTTTGTTATGATAAGTGTACGAGTGAACCTTCAATTGACTCATCTTCCAATTTGTCAAGCAATAATATCTCATCTCTGTTATATCTAGTAGTTGTAATCATAGGTAAGCGAGTAAATATTCCCGCCAACAATATCACCTGAAACTCGAACAAATAAGGTGGTTTGTTGGAACTTGATTCAATATATCATTTAGAAGACAGATCTTGAATGTAAAATGAAACATGTACTACTTTATTATAGAATAACAAGATGCATGCGCTGATTGTAATTTAATTACAACTAGGTCTAACTTCAATAGTATTTCAATTTTTCTTCGTTGTGTTTGATTTAGATTAGGTACCGGTACGTTCTGAGTTTACCTGCATAGTCATTTTGTTCGTCCGTTAAATCTTCGCCGGGATATTTTTCGCATTGATATAGGTATTTTGAAGGTAGCCACGATTTCTGAGAACGAGTGAATGTGAACATCTTTCGTGTTGCAGCTTGTTGTAAGTGTGTTTTCTCGTTGCAGGCAATGGCAGTGTAGACTGCCCGCACACATTGCACACACGAGCGGAAGAGGATCATGAAAATGGTGTTGTCCCAACGTCAGCGAGAAGAATTGTAAGTCATTGTCATTATTTCATTTTTTGTGTGCATTTTATTATGTACACACCAATTACATCCTAGTGGAATGATAGGTCCTTATCTTATTTAGGGAATCACGACTTTCGCAATTTAAACCATAAATCACGATTTGAAGTGTTTAACCTGACGGTATTTGCATTTGAATTTGCAATTTTTCAATTTGTTTCGCTCAATTAAAAATGAAGTTGCGTTTTCATTGGTTGGCTCTACAACAAAGGAATGAAAGCCAGTGGTAACAAGACTAGCTAAGACGTTGTATAATTCTAATGTAGAAACAATCTAGTGAATCTTCATCGAATACGTAACCTAACGGATCGCAAACTAAAACATTCGACCTGCATGGAAAGTATGGCTGTATACTCTATTGGAATTGATATGATCATTTTCGTGAAGAAATCAGTCAATTGGGTATAACGCAATCAACATAAGTTGTAGGTTCGCTACTATATTAGTAAACTAAACAACTTACAAAAAGCGGTAAAAAAGGAAGTACGCGCAATTTACAAAAATGACATTCATTACAATATTTCCTTTGCAGTATTGTTACCACATTTCGACGGCCATGTTGCATTTAGATTCGCATTCTGTTGTCCTTTTTCTACTGGCGAAAACATAATGCAAAGATCTTACATGAAGAGTAATCAATGAAACGCATATATCAAGTTTGAAAATACTAGCGACTAAACATTATAATCGTAAAAACGTGCTTTCAGTCGACACCGCCTTTGTCAATGCACACACACATGGTCGTGTTGTCCATGAAATCACATCGTCGCCTTGAGCATATTACCTGGCATGTATCATTACCTTCTGTTGTCCAATTAGTCACTGCACATTGTTTGTCTCCCGTCGACGTGCCATTATCCAGTCCCGATGTAGATTAGATCTCGCGGATGCTGGACGGTCCAGGCAGGACATTGCCCCTTATTTCCTAGTTCGCGTAGCAAGAACTTCATGGTTGTTCAGATGCCATCTCTACCGCGGGTACCTACCAACAGATGAGTACCGTACCACCACTTTGTTTCCCTGTTGAATGGACCACGAGCTCCTGAGGGGGGGGGGGGGGTGATTTCATAGAATTATCTTCAGTCACGAGTTCTAAGTCAATTGTAGATGAAGTATATAATCAATTTCGAAGTGATACTCCCGCGAGGAATGGAATTTTCGTGGCTATATAAAAGTACTGTTATAGGCGATTGTTGACTTTTATCTGGAGTATTGAACTTGGGTCGACTTTCACGGCTGGCCCAGGTTAACGGGCCAAACAGAGTTTTTATGCCGGTCAAAGTGCTCACGATTAGCAGAATGCTAATCCCAGATAATTGATTATTGGATGGAATGTATGTTTTGCATTACTGCGTGAATGTGAAACAGTCCGTGATAATCTGTTATCAGATTGATGAGGGATCAACATCGCTGAGGATTATGTTTTCAATTATAATGCAATAGTTTTTTTTCTAATGTAGTATAAATACACCTAGTATAAGATACCGAGTTGTTGATTAATTAATACTTGGATTTTGGACGGGTTTGGTCAGGAGATTACTTTTCAGCCGTCCTCGGTAGCTCGTCAGTGTTGAGGCACCTCTTCACAAACCGAAGTCATCGTTGGGCGTGGGTTCGAGTCCCGCACAAGGCATATGTTCTTGTAAACGTCTTTTCTATTATCAATTATAGTTTCATAATCACTTGTCCATTGGTACCCTCGTTTAACCTAGGTTTTTGTCGATGTGGTCGTTGAGTAATTGCAATAATCATCATTTGTTCCTAAACATATATGTTTTGGTAGAGTTTGGTTAGGTTACTTCTTTGTTGATTACAAAAAAAAAGAGTGTTGTATCTTGGATCAGTTCGATATCCTGGTATACCGGTACTGCAACATCGTCTTCCTCTCATTTCCGAGCCTAGTTGGCCTACAGTCAACACTTGATTTTCAACTATACTTATATTTCACGTTTTTAATTGTCATCGATCAAACGACTTTGTCAAGCATCTAAACGTGTCCGTGAATTAGAAGAGCATAATTTGCCATCGCAAATTTTTCACCTGTGCAGTCGAAATGAATAGTAGCCTGCAGCCCAGTTCTCGTCGGATCCCATGCTAGCCATGTACGTCTGTGTAGAACTCTCGTCGTTTAGTTCGCATGCACTTTCTAGTTTTCTCGCGTTTAGCGGTTGACAGAAAGAGGGCATCGAACAACGAACGCCGCCGATGAAAGTGACAATCCCTTTGCGAACAACAATGGTCAGCAACAGACTAGATTCCAAAACGAGACTACGGCAATTACAACTACTAAAATACTTTATAGCATCTTCTAGGTCATTAGGAGCGTGTATCAAGTTGAAATTCAAACGACATTTCTTGTTGTAGCAGTATGTCAATAATGGATGTAAATTGTGTGTACTAAGAATTAACATTCTAAAGGGAAAATAATCATCTTTCTTCTTTATAATTCGCTACGGACCTGTATTTAATCTCGTTATTTTTAATACATCGATTACCATCCATTCCGTCTGGACTATGTCCTACAAATGCATTATATTACAGCCAATAAAATGTTTTCTCCTAGGCTTGGTTTTAATCGCACTATCGAATCTGGTTGTAAATGCATTTATTAGGACTGACTATCTCCTAGTGTGAAGTCGAATGTGAATGGTTCTATATATATATATATATATATATATATATATATATATATATATATATATATATATATATATATATATATATATATATATATATATATATATATATATATATATATATATATATATTCATGTCAAACGGGTTGACCGATAAATATTGATCCTTGCGTTACATTTTCGTTTGACCCCGGTCTGTCTGGTAATCACTAATTAGTTCTCGAGAGAAAACTGACATTGTTAAGAATGAATGTAAAATGAACGAAGATTTAAAACAGAATGTTTCAAATAAAATAGATCTCCATTGATTTGAGACGATGGATGAGAAATTATCGAACGAGATCTTCCCAACTACCGGTATTTCATTGTTTGAATTAACAGTTGGTACATAAAAAAAGAGATTTCACACGTGATTTCACATTTCTAATGAAAAAAAAGAAACGTGAATTGGTATGTTTCTCTCTCGCTTCTTTGCTTTTCGGCCAAGGCGAATAAACTAATAGTCGGCTCATGACCGTATACCGTATTTGGTTTGATTATAAATATTGAGCATATGAGTTTTTATTTATCTATCTAATTAAATGATAAATGTGTGGTGAAATGACCTTGTAGAAGACGCGCCTTCAATTCTCAATACCGTTTAATTCTTGACTTTGTTTCTTACAGCCTTGTAGGTATCCGAATTCGTAAATGTCAGAGCTCAGAGTAAAGTAACTACGGTAATAATTATATAATTATTATACGTGTATCATGCAAAGAAGGAGGTGAAAGGGCCAAATTTAAAAATAATAAACGCTTCATCTGCGGTAGCTCCCGAAGATTTTAGCATTGAGTTGTATGATCTTATAAGTAACAGTATATATGGTTCAGTATTTGTGCACCGATTTAATTAAATTTTTCAAATTGAGCCAATCAGAGAGCAGTTCGTGTGTTGAAGTAATCAGGGATAACAATTGCCCGAAATAAAATACTAGAGGTGATTTTAGCCACTGATACTATTTTGTGATGAAACTAGCAAGTGACAGGAAAAGATATATGTATTTACTTACTAAAAACATTTCGTTGGTAATTATCATTTATATACTTTTAATCCACGAAAGATTACTGTTCGCACGGCACTATAGCGCACGGCTACATAAAATATGTTTCAAAATAGCCCTTCGTTTAGTGCTGAAATTACCAGAACTAAAGGTTGCCATCGCCTTATACCAGCATTTAAATCTTCACTTTGATACCCAGTTTTACGATATAGCTATAATTCAAAATGTTACGCAATATAGGCCTACACACATCTGTTTTGCTTCAACTATATACATTGGCTATACGGTACATTCTCTGTCACGTTCTAATCTATTTACTTCTTCCTGCGTGGATTCAAGATTACAAGTATATAAATAAATCTACATATTAAATCTGTTTTTTCTCGATACCTTGGGCTTGACCTAACGCCTATCATTATTTATAAGTGACTGTAACGGGGGCCATTGGAATGGTAATTGCCTCTGGCCAAAGTACAATGTGTGGGTCAGTACTCGGTCGCTGTATACCGCACCGTACTGCGGTACGTCTTATGATAATATATCATATCGATTCCTTTCTCGAGAAGTTTTTCTCTTCTTAGACATGACCACGACTCGTGACCAGCTGCGATCGAGATAGCAACTCGCTTGTACTGGGCACGCTCATTGAAATTGTGGCGCATGACTTGGTGGGGGGGGGGTCAGCAAAGAGTAGACCAATTGAGATTCCGTTTTTTTTTTTATATTGGTTTTTAACGACGCACTGTAATGATTACTAAGATCTATTGGCGTCGGATGAATGATTAATGAGATGATGAGATGAAGTTTTTTTTTATGGATAGTGGGAGGGATAGTGGGAAGGAAGCGGTCGTGGCCTATATTGTGGGAACCATCCCGGCATTAGCCTAGACTACAGAGGGAAACCACGAAAAACCCCTGTAAAGATGGACGGTGGCGGGGATCGAACCGGGTCCGATATGTCCCTTCACCTTCCGGATCACACGAAGCAAGTGAGCTAACCACTCGGCTACTGTGCCGGTTGAGATTCCGTTTGATAATTTTTGAACTGAGACGTGTGGTCAAGTGGCTTGGACTGGACCGTCATTCGGGAGACCGGAGTTCGATTCCTGCCATGGTCGAATATACTGACAGATGTTCTTTGGGGTTTCCCGCTGTCGTTCTTGTCAATACTCGGATGGTTCTTAACAACAGGCCACGACCGAGTCCTTCCCACTATTCAAAAACACCTACTGAACAAACCTTTCATGCCACCATCTCATGTGTGATTCACCGACGCCAATAGATCGTAGTCATCAGTACAGTGCGTCGTTGAACCCAATGAAAATAATTTCTGGTTCTGAAGCCGTTCAAGATGTGTGCACATAAGTTATTGTTTTAATTCGTGGACCGCCTCGATTTCCACCGATCGACATCTCTGAAAAACCTGAAAAACCCAATCTACCTGGCCCAACCCAATCTAAAACTACTTGGACGAGAATAATATTTTATCGTTTTCGGGACACTTTTCACGTGAAGATCGATAATAAACTGACGAATTGGGTTCATGATGAAGTACATTTTTTATATCATCGTGGTATGCGTGTGATTTCACATTTCTAGTTTTTCTTCGACAAATGATGTGAAATAAATATTTTGTAGCTTGTAGGCTAAGCTACCGTTATATGCCAAAGTAATAAGATAACCGACTACGATGAACTATACTTTATGACGACAAAGATTGCTGCTGCTGTTGTTGTTGTTATTGTTTGCACCTGTTGTGCTTATACAGTCTTGGCGGCTTATTCCTCTACTTCAGAACAAAATGCTAACGTTCATGTTGATCACTCAAATGATTTATTTATAGCTTCCTTATAACTTATATGCCTTTATAGATATGCCTTTATAGAATCATCTCCAAACCAACTTCGTACCGATATTCTTGTATTATTGTTCCTTTTATTTATTTATTTATTTACCGGTATTCATTTATACTGGGCTTACTGACGCACTGTACAGATGACCAAGAACTACTGGCGTCGGTGAATGAGGTGATAGGAAGATGATATGAAAGGTTATTTTCACATAATATATTTTGGACAGTGGGAAGGGAACGGTCGTGGCCTGTCGTTATAAGGAACCAATCTCACTCACTCCCAGTATTCACCATAATGACGTACGAGGGAATCTACGAAAAACTTTCGGATCGTCGTCCATAGCGAGAATCGAACCCCGATTTCCTTAGCGACTGTTCAGTGTGCTAGCCAAGTGTCCATCCCTCTCTTATTTCATGTTTACCTGTACCGCTAATAAGAAGTTTTTGATCTTTCAATTTTTTTCAATTGTCAACAGAAACAATCTGAACTATATATTGCATGTAACTAAAACTAGACCAACTAAAATTCGTTCGGCTGGACATTAAATGTCTCCGTTTCACAGGACGGAAGCCGTATATAGACCCGTATCTATTTACCCCCCCCCCCCCCCCCCCCTTTTGTTGCAAGGAGTGCGTAACTCGACACGGGTGTATTGTCTGTCTTCTGACACAACGACAGGTTCTTGGTTGCACGTGCGCGCGTTCGAATTAGCGTCGATTTTTCTCCAGTCCAGCATCGCCGATTGTGAAACTCGAGTCACAATGTGACCTTAGTTGTCGGTCAAAACCTTACACTTTTTCCTATAATTCATGCCTGATTAGAGTTCGAATCGTTCACCTTGATTAATCGGTTGTTTGGTACTAATACTTGTGGTTAATGGATTCAGTATAATTGCCTGTGCACATTGCTTGCCAGCGAATTATTTTTCCAGCTAATAGATTTTAAATGTTTTTTTTTTTTTTAAATAAAGTAGAAGGAAAATTCCGCGAGGAAATTAATTGAAAATGAAACAAAACATAATTCAACATTAACCTGACTCGACATAATCTAATTTTTCAATTATAATTGTATAATTTTACAATCATTAGTTGCTTTTCTTGATGCAAAGTGGAAGATATCAACATTCGTGTGCTGGTAATGGCCTTATATATATATATATATATATATATATATATATATATATATATATATATATATATATATATATATATATATATATATATATATATATATATATATATATATATATATATATATATATATATATATATCACAAATACAATTTATATACTTACAAATTGTTACAGACTTACGAAACTGAAATACTATTATCTGCGGCGAAAAAGTATGGTCACGGACAGAGCAGTCCTGGTGTAAAAGTTGAATATTTTCTATTCAAAATTATTTAAATGAGGTAATAAGATCGCCCTTGTGGTGCTCCGTCCAAACGATACTTTCATCCATAGTCTTATTTAGGGAACAATGATTGATCCAGTAGGTTTCGATCTACATCGTTCAACATGGTCAATCGAGTAGTAAACAACTAGTAAATTTGGTGGATTTAAGATTTCAAGAGATTTCAAGGGATTTCAGAAAGATTACATGACAAGTGTACACCAGATTTCAGGAGTTATTGACCCCTCGGGTCAAATTATGGTCTCGTAAGCAATCTCTGCCAACAAAATATCGCTGCCTTGATCCTAGCTTCGCGTTCTTATGGAGCCAAGAATGTCACGAGTGTTCGTTGGTTTCATTGGTTTTGGTTTCTAATTCCCAGATTATATACTCGGTGTAATCGCATCCTTCGCAGTCCACACAACCATGCAACTAGAAGATTAGTGAAATGAATACTGTTATAAACCGATGTAATAGACTGATATTGTGTCATCGTCGGCTTGCATAGATGGAGAAATAAATGGTGGCCCAATCTTCAATCAATCATTTCACAAACGAATTTGCATAATGGATGTTGTGTCAAAATGTGTGGGAAGTGCAGGGCAAAATTGTTTTGAATATTCAGTTCCCTCAAGAATTATACCGGTACTAAGAATTATGCTTTCTCAATTTCATTCAGTTGCAGTTCAATATTCAGTTCATTGTGATTTTATTGAGTTCAGCTGTTTCTTCAAGAATTTGTACTAAGAAAATAAGAATTATGCTGTAAACATATATATAAAGAATTGAATAAAATGCGAGGTGAACCAATAAAAGGCGAAAGTTTCGGTTACCGATGCCAATCGAGATTTGTATAATTTCAAATCCATGATCTCATGCATTCTCTTTTATACCTGCAGTCAAATACACATTCTGAGTTCATTTTATCGATGAACTGAATGGTAATTGTAGTTGGTTTTTATGGTCACCTTTGGTAAACACAGTTTGAGATCACCCAAACATGATTCACTGCCATAAAAATAGATGCCGCCCCCCGTGGCTCATTCAACTAAGCCACTGTTTCAGTAACTGAAGTCAAGTTGGACGTGGGTTCGAGTACCACATGAGATATGGATTTTTTAAACATCAATCATCCGCTCATTCGTACTCTTCCAATATGGGGCCTTACGTAAGTGATCGCTTAACCCAACTCGTAACTTTGATAACTTTCTTTACATGGAAGTAAAATTGATGTAACGTATAGTATTTAGAAAAGTAATGTTGAAAAACGCGTCGCTAGGCGCAAACTGACCTCGCTGTCGACGGGCCTAACCCCCTCACTAGAATGCTATCGAGTAGATTGTACTATCCAATATATTCATGAATTGGAAAAAGAAGATACGACAGTTGGGTCACTCATGCCAGTCTACCTACAGGAATGAGACCCTTCGCTGTATGTATAGATAGGGTCGTTGAGCAAACAAGAATCGATCAGATATCTATATATTTTATCTCTCGCGCCTCCCGAATCCCGATGATATATCAACGGGCTAGGTCAGCCTTCGCCGGCTATCCGAGTGACCGATCAGCTGTCCCCTTCCCTGTGACGTCACTCTTGGAGGGTATTGATCGACGCCTCGACCGACTCGTGGGCGACGCCGACGCTCCGGCTCGCGCTCGACGCCTCCCCCCCTCTCCCAAGTCGGCCAATAGCAACGGCGTTTGCGTCATTCGCTTATTACGACGTGGTTTTGCGGTCACATGATTAGCCGTTTGCCTTAATTCCAATATTTGTATTTACATTTTATAGTTCAAAGACATTGTCTACCAGTTCATTCAATTAATTGAATTGATTTTGACAAACAATGAAAGAAGTATTGTAGTATAATGAGTTTTGTTGCTACTCTTGTTTGTATTTTAATTTATTTTTCACATTTTAGTTTTTATTGCTGAAAATATTTACCATGTTTTTCGTCTAGAAATATTACATTTTCCTTTTTTGCTGTCTTTTTTCATGTTGTAAATTTGTAATATAATCTAGTATACGGTAGTACAGTTAATTGTATACAATCATTTGAATTTCCACACGAACTAATCTTCGTGCTAATCTTCGCGTATATTATAAAATATGCCTTCGTAGTTCGTATATATCTAATTGTACCTACTGAAATACGTTATTGCCTCAATTCTTTCCCTGGCCTGTATAATTCTTTAGTTTGGGATTCGTCAGAACGTCCATGGT
The DNA here is from genome assembly GCA_964007535.1 of Brachyptera risi. Lineage (NCBI taxonomy): Eukaryota > Metazoa > Arthropoda > Insecta > Plecoptera > Taeniopterygidae > Brachyptera > Brachyptera risi. Next base: position 35,762,191 of record OZ023332.1, read on the forward strand.
GTGAATCAAGTTGTCCAGTACTGTAGTCAGTAATTACAGATGTTCGTAACGTTTGATTGATCCATCACTCGAAACTGTTGGGATTTTTGTTCGGGAGATCAATATAGACTTATAGATTTTAGTATATATAATATCTTGACTGGCAAGTTATGTAGATTTGTTCGTCCTTGGGTATACCGGTATTAGGCCTTCAAGTGTCATGATTTGTCAGGTCTATAAATGGTTGGTATCATTTCGTTCGATTGGATTTATGCACAATTGCCGTTTGTCTGGCTGATAAAGTGTTTACTACTGGTTTCACAGTGTTTTACTCAGCAATTGCATGCAACTCGAATAGAGTGCAACTTGATATTAGCATGTGTGCGTATACAAAGCGAGGTAGGATATATGACGTTGATAGAGGTCCTTGATGAATACAAATCTGGTTAGCTTCCTTGTTCCACATAGAACGCATGCTCATTTATAGCGGCAAGACATTTAAATAGTTACTTCCTCTGAAGACACGTCTAGCGTAGGTAGACGAAAGATTTGATAGCAAGACACCACACTTATAGCAGATCAAAACTGAATTATCTGTGCACACTTTCGGACCCCTCATCTATATCTATACCGCGAGTACCTCTCTCGACCACTACCGCTGCGACAATCACTCTTAGCAGCACCCCCAGTACGTTTGTAGCGCTCCCAAGCGGTCGGAGGAGATAATTCAGGATGAGCGGGTAGAAGGTAGTGATGATATAGTGGTGAGGGTAATGAATGGGGCAATTTTTTTTCTCAATTTAGATATATCTTTCATCTTGTGTACGTCCAACACCACGGGTTTTTGTAAATATTTTTGTACGCATCGCTCGCTCATTCGTACCCCCAAAGAACCTAGTTGTTGGTGAGGTCTAGCAATACAGTATTATCAATGTTGTTTCCCCTTCTGTCTACCATGTTTATGCATGTATTTAATCAATCTGGTTAACCGTGTCACTATGCCGCATTTATGAAGGTTGTGAATTACCATGCCTCCTTGTTTATCAGAACTAGTAGTTATCATTGTCAATGAGCTGGTTTTTTAACAGCACCGGGCCACTTGATAATATTAATCACATTATGATTGTGAACTGACTTGATGAAACAATATCACATGCAACGAACCAGCTGGTAGTGTTTCATTCTTTTGCCACATGATTATATGGCCGGTTTCACAAAGCTAGGAAAGTTTATATTTACACGGAGGCCTTCAATAACCTTCAGGTAGAGAAAATTTAAGTGAAGCATGTCTTCTAATATTTTACATTAATTCAAATCCTAAATTCAGGTTGGATTTTAAAGATGCACTGTACTGATGATGGCCAAGATCTATTGGTGTTGGTGAATGTTGAATGAGGTGATGAAAAGATGAGACGAATTTTGGAGTTAGAAGGAAACGGTCGTGGGCCGTCCTAGTATACACGTCATTGTGGCATACGGAAACCAAGAAAAACGTCTTGTCAGGATGCTGTAGAATGAAACACTGACACTGGTCTCCTGAATGTTAACGTCAAGATTTCGAAATTCCGTTCGTGATTTCCGAATTTCGTTTTCGAAATTTGATAGCACCGCATTACACATATATATACAACCAGCTTATTTCATTGATCTACGATTACCTCCACACTTCTCATCTTGTTCTCGAGATATCATGTGTCACTTTTTACCAAGAATGTGTTAAGATGGTTTAATTAAACTAGATGGAGTAGTTTGTAACATGTCGCCTACATGTAGGCGTACCAGGACAAACATGCACTTGTTTAGTGTAAATTTAAATGGCGGGATTATTGGCTTCACATTTTTGGGGGTGGAGGAGGGAAATGATGTAAATGAAAGGCTACCAGCCTTTATAGACCTTTTAAAAGACTTTCAAAGACTACCACTTCCTTTATGTGTTGAATGCTTTCTTGATTGAACCTTTCCTTGAATGCTTGTGCCATTCACATATTTAAAATAGTAATTTCGCTATTTCACTTGAAAAAGAAACGAATACCAATCACAGGTCTCAAAAAATTGCAATGCAAAACCATCGAGTTTGTTGTACAAACCCAAAGACGAAACGCATTCCAGATAATTCTGAAAAGTATTGGGTACCTAATATTAATTTTTGTCAGCAACTAGGCTGTCTGTCTGGGCATATAGTTTTCTCGGTACTTGTCAACTGCACATATGCATATAGGTCAAGCGTTTGACGTATTCAGTGATAATGAGAGCAGATTCTATTTCAGGGGGGGGTTTGTTTGTGACATGTTGAATAATGTCTTGCTATCTGTCGACAATAGCTAGAGAGGTCTGCCAATTTCACATTCTTCATGCTTCAACCCTTTGGTATAGGCTTACAGCCATGCTTCAATGTGCTACATGCAGCATCAGCCATTAGGCACTGCCTGGTCTTCAATTTATGTAACTTTTCTAAACGTTCGAAATTTTAAAACTTATGGGTTATAATATAATTATGTCATGTTGAGACCGGTTATCTGTACATCCTAAAATAGCACCACTCAAAACTTCACTTAAATGTGAATGCTAATCATGGACAGTCAATATTGACATTGTGCGATAAGTGCTTTTACTTCACCAACATTGTTGTCAGCAGATGTCCATATTGTTGATGTAGGTGAATTCTAAATACTGTCAATATGATGCATATATTGATTGTATAATATAGAAATATTTTATTTATACGGGTTTAACAACGCGCTATAATGATAACCAAGATCTATTGGCGTCTGATGAATGATTACTGAGATGATGGGATAAAGGTTTCTCAGATATTGGGAAAAATAGTTGGAAGGAAACGGTCGTGGCCTATATTGTTGGGACCATCCCAGCATTAGCCTGGACTCCAGAGGGAAACCACGAAAAACCTTGTAAAAAAGATTGACCCAGTTCGATATGCCCTTCCACCTCCCAGATCACATGAAGCGAGCGCGTTAACCACTATGCTGCATGTAGTCTACTGCCTGTATTAATTCATTATGGGTGATTCTCAGATAATTGGAACTTTCTTGTCCCTTAAAAAATATTGATACAATGTATAACTTTTTAAAAATTTTAAATTTTTTTTCTAATTCACCCAGTTATGTTTGTATATATACATGTCACTCTATACACCCAAACTTGATTTTGAAATTTAGGGGTGTGGATTTATGACCTAAATGTCATTACCATGGGCTGTCCCAGCATGCATTATCACACCTAAACCATATTGCTGATCCCCATAAATCTTCTTTTTTTCTTTTTTTTTTATATATTGTGTAATGATAATTAGTACTTACAACATATTTTATTATTGATTTTTCTTTCATTTCACCCTTCATGATTTGCCACCCCTTATCAGACTGTCCCTGACTTAGTGGTCATTCCCATGGATTTTTAAATACATTCAAAATTCCCACCAATGTAACATAGATTTCATAATTTTTAATTTTTATGACGTTGGTGAAAGTGTTTGACATCAAGAAGAATTGACAAAACTTGCTTTGCCAATTGACAGCATAAAAAGAAAATTACTTGATTACTTCAAACTGGGTGAGTATTTTAATTACAAGTCATTTCCGTGGTTGATTATTTGAAGACTTGGCATAATAATTTTCAATAAAATGTTTCTTATAACAAGTGTAAATGGAATATATTATATGATGCATACAACCTAACCTCAAAATTTGTTATTGCCAACTAGTCAAGTAAAAAAATCCCTTCAAATGTCACTTCCATGGATTTTTTAGGTTGTCATTTCCATGGATTTCCATGCATATTTATGGACATGGAAATGACAGAGTCGCCATGGAAATGAACTAAGCTATGTTCTTCAATTAGAAGTAGACCTAGTTACTGAATTATAATACCACTTACAGAATAGTTTGTGTACATTTAGGGAAATCTGAAAATGGGAAAAATGAAAAAGATGAGTGACGCTGAGAGAAAAAGGAAAAAAAAAGAATGTGAACAGAGACGAAGAGATAAAATCAAAGCTAATCCCACCCTTCTATTGAAACAAAAACATAAAGAGCAAGAAAGGTATATAAAAAAGAAGCAAAGGGGGATTGTAAAGCCGGTGGCCATGCTCCCTCTGCGAGATCAACGGAAACAGCGAAAATCATGGCGAGCAAACCAAAAAAATTCGAGGGAAAGAAAGAAGAGAGATGGAAATTTACGGGACATACTTCAGACTAATACGCCACCTTCAAGTGAAGATGAAGATGAAAATGATATCATTGGACCATATCCGGTCGACCCAAGTCTTGTTGAACCATCAACGTCTACGCGGCGTAACTCAAATGCGAGCATTGATTCAAATGGTTCATTTGTTCTGCCATCACAAGGAGTTAGCCGTTGTAGTGCTGGAAGAAAGCGTATTCGTCGCGACCGCTCGAAACTTGTACGGGATAATGCTTCACTAAAGCAAAAGATACTTGATTTGCAAAGATTAACTTCAAAATACAAGAAACGATTGCAAAGGGCCCAATACATGCCAACAAAGTCAGATTCTTTATCAACACCACGATCTCGAGTTCGATTCCTGATTGGGAAAAATAAGGTAGGCCCATATATATATATATATATATATATATATATATATATATATATATATATATATATATATATATATATATATATATATATATATATATATATATATATATATATATATATATATATAAAGTGATGAAACTCTTGGAATATGTTGCAACATTCTTACGACACAGTTTTTTTCTTACGTCAGATTTTAAAAGTTTTTTTTACGTTGCAGGTGTCTCCAGAAGTTAAAAGGAAACTATTGCTTGGGGCAGTAATGGAGGATCAAGTACAGGAGGGAATGAAGACTTTAACAGATGAGCATTCGAAGAGGTTGATCACTCGAGTTTTTTCAGCTGGATCTTTCATGAAGAAATACAAGTTTCTTAAGAACTGCCCTTTTCTAACGTATAAAAAAATATGGGCTGATGCTAAACGATTGAAAACTTCATTGGTTCTTACCAGAAAGAAACGACTAGCAGAGTTGCAAGACAAGATTCGTAAGGATGTTGAGATATTTTTAGAAGAAGACTGTAATAGCAGGATGTGTCCAGGAAAGAATGACACAATAACTAAGAATAAGGAGAAAAAGCAGAAGCGACTTCTTACAAATACACTGAAATGTCTCTACGAAAAATTCAATCGAGCGCAAAGTTACCGCATTTCCTACACAAAATTCTGTGCCATGAAACCATTTTGGATTGTCCAACCTAAGGTAACAGAAAGAGAAACATGCAGCTGTGTAACCTGTTGCAACTTCCAGCTTATTATTTCGAAGCTACACCAATTGCACGTCCTGGAAGAAAACACTATGTCTAAGCTCATGAAACAAATATGTTGCTCTGCACCTATGGATAATGAAGAAGACTGTTTAATGCGCAATTGTGCAATATGTGTAGACAAACAAATACCATACTTGGAGTTTGACATGTTTCAGGCGGCATCCTACAAAAAATGGAAGACGGTGAAAGAAAGCTATGTGGACAAGAAGGGAGCGACTAAATTTTCTGTGAAAACGAAGATCATTGACGAAACGTGTACAGTAGGTGACATTGTGAACCTACTAGAGGAAAGCACTAAAAAGTTCATGACTCATAATGCTAACAAAATTCACCAATACAAGGCCATGAAAGGAGCAAAAGATAATCTCACAAACCATGATATTGTTATCCATATAGATTTTAGTGAGAATTATTGCTGCAAGTACGGCACAGAAGTGCAGTCTCTCCACTTCGGTGGATCTCGACAGCAAATTACCCTACACACTGGGGTATTTTATTACAAAGAAGAGGATGCTATAAAATGTGAATCTTTTTGTTCTATGTCTGAGAGTCTGAACCATGGTCCTCCTGGTATTTGGGCTCATCTGGAGCCAGTATTGAAGTCTATATCGGAGCGTTTTCCAGAAGTCAATACGGTTCACTTCCTCAGCGATAGTCCGGCGACACAATACAGAAACAAAATTATGTTTCATTTCATAGCCAAACATTTAAAGTCAAGTTTTCCTGCACTTCAATCATGCACGTGGAATTATTCTGAAAGTGGGCACGGAAAAGGAGCTCCTGACGGGATCGGAGGAGTAATTAAACGTACTGCTGACCGCTTAGTAGCAATGGGAAATGACATTCCAAACTATGAAATGTTTCAGACTGTAATGACTTCTACACAGGAAACAATAAAACTTTATTCAATTTCTTGCGCCAGTATAGAAGAAAAAGAAATGATTTTTCAAGCGGACCACTCTGATATAAAAGCATTTGTTGGTACCATGAAAGTTCATCAAGTGAGCTATGATGCGACCACACATTTCAATGATTTTCGCACATTAAGTTGCTTCAAATGTACTGCGGGACAAGTTTGCCCACATTACAGCTTGGGACATCGCGACTTGACCACTACTCAACTTCCTCAGCAGCGTGCTATCGGCACATCTCAAATAGTTCAGGGTGTTGATAAAAATACAGAAGGTTGGTTGCTGGTTTTCTTATAATTTTTTAATATTTACCTCGACAAAAGAAATGTTTGGACTAATTATTACTTTTTTCTTACAGATTTGATTATTGGTTCTTGGGTTGCTGTGGAATACGACAACGTTGAGTATCCTGGAGAAATTATAAAAATTTCAGGTGACGAAGTCTACGTTAATGCCATGGAGCCAACAACTGGCCATCGATTCAAGTGGCCTGAATGCAAGAATGACAAGTGCTGGTACAACCGATCTAATGTGAAAAAAAAAAATATCTAATCCATCACCATGTGACAACCGAATGTCACGGTTTACATTTTCAGACTTTCCATCAATCAATATGTAAAAGAATCAGAGAAGGCCCAACCAGTTGAATTTGATGTACTAAACCTAGGATTACTTACTATGAAGACTGAAGAGGGATAAGTCATTGGTTTGCCCATTATAACTATGTTCCTAATGCATCATTATATTATACCTATTAAAAACTGAGCATTTATGTGTCAAATACAACTAAATCCTACTATTTAACTATTTTAATCATTTGTTATAATTATTCATAGTCCAATTCAACTTTGTGGTCTGTTTATGCCAACATGCACTATTTTCACATAACACATTAAACATTAATACTGTACTGTGTGACTGCAATTATATATAATAGTCATTTCCATGCTCAAAGTGTCATTTCCATGGATGGACATAATTTAAAAGTGTAATTAAACCCAAATTTGGTGACCTTGAGTTTTGCTGATTATTTATTTTAATTTAGTTGTTACCTTTCAACATCCTCACCAAATTTTATCCAATTCAGACATCAAAATATTATTTTCCTTCTGTTCTCAAATAGTTCAAGTTATCTGAGAATCACCCTTATATGATGCAATTAAGTAGCATTAATCAAAATGTAAAGCTTATGGTAACTGGAGCTATGGTACCGGTACCATTGTAATTATTATTACAAATAACTCTTTATAATTTGTTACGAGTTCCATTAGAACCACATTTCAAGTACATGTTTACATTCACTAAGACTACGTGCAGAGGACTTGAGATCTGCATTTCTAACTATTTCCAGTGGCCTGCTGCCTTCTTTAGGATAACTTTTCGACAGCAGGCGCAGCACCTTTAGCCGTGAATTTCTTGCAGTAGTGACACTAGTACATATGCGCGAGTGCTAGACAGTAACCTAAAGAAACTAAATTAACCTTTATCGAATTGAACTTATCGTTCTAACCTAACCAAACTAACTTTACCTTAAATTCCCACTAATATTTGTGGATATAGTTTTTCCTCACCTGGGAACCATAAAAAAATCAAGATATTCGTGACACGGAATTTCATGCCTATAGCCTCTTGGTAACTTGTTCATGCATCATAATCTACAACATAGTGTTGCTTTCTGTTTCAGAAATAAATCAATCGCAGACTACTTCAGCAGTAATGGCTACATGGTCGCGTTGGAGGCGTTCAAGAAGGAGGCCGATATGCCCGGAGAAGTGGAACGAAAGTACGGCGGGCTTCTCGAGAAGAAGTGGACGTCCGTCATTAGGTTACAGAAGAAAGTGATGGAGCTCGAATCGAAGCTTTCCGAAGCTGAAAAAGAATACATAGAAGGTGCGCCCACGCGTGGTAAACGATCACCTTCGGAATGGATACCAAGGCCGCCGGAGAAATTCTGTCTGACGGGCCACCGAGCGCCGGTTACTAAGGTAGGCCTAGGCTGGCTCAAATATGTCAGATTTGACCTTCTATCTAAAACTGTACGATATGTAAAGTTATTTTGAAAACATTCATTTCTATATAATTGAGGCATAAACATTTTTGAAACTACACAGTTTCGGACAGAAGCTAACTTGGCCGTGAAATGACAAATTTTTCACCTAAATAAAATAGCTGCTTGTTGGTGGTGTCATTCTGCGCACATGATCTTAAAAAAAAATCCGCTATATTTGTTTTACTCATGGCCATGTTATTGTGGATTATACTATGACAACAGTCCGTTCACTAAATCTCACCAACTTGAACTTGAACCTACCAAAGGTATATTCTCGCACGGTTGTGGTTGCGATGGGCTGTCATGTAAACCTCATCGTACCACTTTTGTCTAAGCACTAATCTCTGTACACGCAGATGCATTCCAAGAAGACCTATTGGAATGATACAATGACTTGGAACTCCAATACATTTTTCATTGGGTCCACCGAACACGAGATTTCTTTCCAATTTGATTATATATAATCTGTATATAACCATATTATATTTATTATATAGTATAGGCCTATGTATGCTGCAGCATAGAGGAACTTCACAATTTTCTGTATGAGCAATAGTTTGTAGCTGCACAACACAATCTTGTCGGAAGATACAACTAAATGTAATAAATTTGAATGATCATAGTTTGAATCCACAAGGGTTTAGTACACTCTCGCTCACACACGTCATTGGTCTTGCAGGTAATATTCCACCCAGTATTCAGTGTGATGGTGACTGCCAGCGAAGACGGCTCGCTGAAAGTGTGGGACTTTGAAACGGGTGAATACGAACGAACGCTGAAAGGACATACGGATTCGGTGCAGGATATGGGATTCGATCAGACCGGCAAAATGCTAGGTGAGCGTGATAGACTGTCGACGATGGCTTGAGTAAGAAAGAAGTCGTCAGACTTTATATCTGATGTTCCACGTTGTATTCGATGTTTGTTCAGCGGTTTTTTTTTTCACAGTTGAAACATGAATTCATATATTTTATATTTTTACTCAACATCACTGAATAGGCCTACTGTATTATTATTATTATTATTGACATCATAACCTGGGTACGGTACTGTAGTTTTGGGGAATAATAAGGTGCCGGTAACTACTTTTGAGATGATATTATTGACATTTTGGGAAAACCCATGATACACATATTAAGAAACAAGATTTTTCCGAGTGAAATTAATCCCAAAAAATATATACCGGTATACGTATATTTCAAAGTAACATTTATCCTGGTTTTTAAAATAGCATTGCTGTGTAATTATGAACTTGGCTAGTGAAAATGGTTCTGTTTGAAGAAAAAAAACTTGGAAAATGATGAAAATTGAGAAACTGTCGTTTTAAGAAAGTCTTGTGGGTAGCCACGAGGTTTATGCGTGTGATTTAACTTGTCGTTACGCGTTGTTCCAGTGTCGTGCAGTGCCGACATGACCATCAAGCTGTGGGACTTCACGAGCCACGAGTGCATCAAGACGCTGCACGGACACGACCACAACGTCTCGAGCGTCGCCTTCGTCCCCGGCAGCGACCTGATTGTCTCCTCGTCAAGAGACAAGACTATCAAGATGTGGGAGGTAGCCACCGGGTGAGTCGAGAGTTCCCGTCTCTCTTATTCATATCTAGATGTACACCGTAACGTTGACTCGCATTTCATTCATTCATTGTATGGAACAAACGGTAACTTGGTTTGAATTTTCTCGTCCCCCTGATAAGTCGACATTATTTTTATAATTGGTGCAAGTAGCTCAGTGTCAAGGCTTTTGATTCGTTTGATCCAGGAGGTGAGGGTAGATTGTGCCTCAGTTCGATCCCTGCCACTGTCCACCCTTACAAGGGTTTTTCGTGGTCTCCCTCTGTAGCCTAGGCTAATGCCGGGATGGTCACTTCAAAGAGGCCATGACCGCTTCCTTCCCACTATCCTTCCTACCACACAAAAAACCTTCACCCCTTCATCTCAATAATCTTTCATCCAATGCAAATAGATCTTGGCTGTCATTACTGTGCGTTGTTGAACTGAAAATCAATAATAAATAATTTAAAAAAGCTATATTTGTATGTATGTAAATACTTTTGTTATCGTCATTTTTATTTCAATCGACGAGCACATTTTATTATTTCTCCTTTGAAATCAATGAATACAATATTTTTGTCTGCATATTAGGTTTCTCTGATGGAATATAAATAATATGATTCATTTTGCAAATAAATCCTAGGGCCAACATTTTCCTTGGAATATGAAACAATAGTCTGTAATCTAGCCTGTAATTCTTCCTAGCACAGTTTCCATTTAATAACATAGAATTTGTATTCACAGACGATTTTTCTCCTCGTCCTTTAGATAGATAACGACAGTCGATTGATAATGGTTGGTTTCACTGTATGTCCAAGATGTATCAAAAATGTAGTGAGAACTCGGAGCATTTTTTTTTCAATTTTTTTTTTTTTTTTTTTTTTATATTAAATTATACTTCATTAACCATTCTATAGAATTCAGAAAATACTGTTTGTTGATGTGACCCCAAATATAGAGTGAACTAATAAAATGTGTCGTTCCAGGTATTGCGTGAAGACTTTCACGGGCCACCGAGACTGGGTGCGAATGGTCCGTGTCTGCTCGGACGGCTCGCTGGTGGCGTCGTGCTCCAACGACCAAACGGTTCGCGTGTGGTCCACCGCTCGAGGCGACTGCAAGGCGGAACTGCGCGATCACGATCACGTCGTGGAATGCATCGCGTGGGCGCCGGACAGTGCCGGGCCTGCCGTTAACGAGGGCGCCGGCTCTGATAACAAGAAGGGCAACCGTACCGGCCCATTCTTAGCGTCCGGCTCGAGGGACAAAACTATCAAGGTAAGCTTACCCCTTGGCAGAGTGTTGAATTCTACCTGTTTGTCACTGAAGGTAGCAACAGAATGTGCTGGAAAGAATGTATAGTAAACTTCGTTAATCCAAACTCGGCATATCCAAAATTTGACACATTTTGAACTCCAGAGTCGGTCTTTGACTGAAGGTGTTGCAGGCTCTTCAGTACATTTTTCAGGGGTCTAGTTAAAATACTTACTAAAGTGAAAAACTTACTAATATAATGATTCAGTATGTGGGAGGATATTAATGGTATCAAAGAATAAAACTTACCAAGGTGAAAAATGTACTACATTAGAACCTCTTTGATAAGTTTCTCATTTATACATTCACTATATTCATAAGTTTTATTTTCTTGTCCCACCCATATGCTCCCCATGTTGAATTGTTCCTTTAGTAAGATTCAGTCTGGTCCCCTGAAAAACGTATTGAAGAGGTTCCACCGTAACGAGAAACTTGCCAAAGAGATTCTAAATGTTGTTATCTGAAATGTTGTTATCTGAGTTCCAGCTAAACCGCTAATTCGTAAACCGTAATTAAAATTTATCAAGATTTCTGTGTGAATGAAAAGAATGTTGGCCATAGACTTGTTGATGTTTGCTAACGTAACGTGTTGCAGGTGTGGGACGTGGGCACGAACATGTGCCTGTTCACGCTGGTCGGCCACGACAACTGGGTGCGGGGAGTCGTGTTCCACCCCGGCGGCAAGTTCCTCGTGTCGGCTTCGGACGACAAGACGCTCAGGGTGTGGGACCTGCGGAACAAGCGCTGCATGAAGACGCTGGAAGCTCATTCACACTTTTGTACTTCACTTGGTGAGTACGCCCCGTCGAATAGTCTCGAGAGAGTGAATTCTTGGAGTTTATGCATGGGGTAAAAGTGAAAGAAAGAACAACAACTTACCGAGGTTTGTAAGTAGAGATGCTCGTAATAGAGGAGCTCGTTGATGGAACACTGAGATGATTACAGTGAATACAAATACAAAATTTCGACATTTTATTTGAAGGCATTTTTGCGTAATACTGTACTGGCTGGAACATCTTACTTCGTCACAAAAAAGCTAGTTCATATATTTTAGATGCATGAAATAGAACTTTGATGAATAGGCCTACGTTGCTGATTCGAGTAACTTTTGGTCAAAACCACGCAACGCAAAAAGTGACATTCTTGACCATGTTTTTGTTGCGGAAAAAATCAAAATTGGATCGCGTAAAATGTTTCATGATCTCGATTCGAGTGAGAAACTAAAGGTTTCATCATAGCAGCCATGCTAAGAGATAAGACAATATGTTGAATTTTGTCTGTTCATATTTCAGAAAGAATGTCGAGGACATTATCGTTTTGTATTATTGTGTAGAAAGTGAATCTCCTTCACTTCATTCTGACGATGAACGATTGTCGATCAGGACTATTGATAGATTCATTATTTTTCAACAATGCTGATTCTCTGATGAAGGTGTCAAGGCCACAGTGCTGGGGTCTTTTTCAATGTGTAAATCTTGGAAGTTTTTAGGAACCAAAATCTTCAAAAATAATTGAGATAGTTTTTAAATTTTTGTTTGTATTGTAGTTATACAAGTCGTATAATTGAAGACTCCTTACAGAATTCATTGCCCTGAGATTTTTTCATTTCATTTTGTGATTTTTCAAAAAGCCTGAAGCCTGGTGTATTGTGCTGTAGTGGCTTGTTTTTTCTGCCCTGTAAGCTATGGAATCAGTCGGAAACTTGTGACTTACCGAGACGGGGAAAATCGTGCAACCGTGTTATTATGAATCCATACATGTATTCATCACGTCTATTTTTATTTTGTCAATTCACATTTTTTGTTCATGTATTTGATGATTTCCATGGCATTTAGCTTAGAGAGGCTAGATGCTGGGGAAGAGAGTGGTCAACTCCCACACAGGACGCCATTTTTTGTCCAATCTTTTGTCCAAAAGTGTCGTAAACGTACCAGTTAGTCAATACCATTTATATAAAATAAATAAGATGCAAGAACTTCAACTGAAGTTGTTTCCTAACTGATGTAATACAGTCTAGCACACGTTCTTAAACATCTGAACTGAATACTGGACCAGAAATGGCGTCCATACGAGAGACATTTCAGTAGCCAACAGAAAACGTCACCAAGTTAGCCACTCTCCAGCATCCAGTCTCTAGTTTAGTCGAGTGCTCGTACCTACTACTTTTCTCCAACCTGAAAAAACTCTACACCATCCATCATACTCAGTATTCTCATGTACAATTCGTTTTATTTTAATTACAGATTTTCACAAGACTCATCCATACGTTATATCGGGGAGTGTGGATCAAACGGCAAAAGTCTGGGAGTGTCGCTAACTAAGAGGATACGCGTCTCGTGTACAGTCGACTTGCAGCTTAGCCTCGCTCGATAATAAAAAAGAGTTTATTTACCCCTTCTCTTAATTTATAAAATAATAATATAACAAACAATATTGTTAGACATATTATTTGCTTGTTTATAGACAAATTATCTTGTTTTCCTTCTTTGTATATTTTTGCCGTGGTATAACCAGTTAACCAATCAGTCAGATTTGGAATAATGATATAAAAAAACATTTTAGACAGGTGTTTTTTTTTTTAATATAAGAATTATCTGAATATTCAGGATAGAAATTGTGTGGTTAAATGTACGTGATGTGGTCTATTATGACATGTACAAACTTAGGGTTGCACTTACAGGTTGCTTAAACTAATTTACTTTGCTAAATTTGCCACCACTAGTCTATAGCCCTTCATTTGAGACATTTATACTGCATTTTTCCATTTGATATTTTACTTCGATTTAAATTTGTGATATTAATAAGTGGAAAAATCAGAATTATTCTTGTTGATGGTTATTTCATGATCGTTACTATGTACCGGGAATTGAGACTAAACCAATAATTAGCTATAGATTATGACTTACCAATATTCAGTAGCCTAGCTACGAATTACAATTACGAAATATTGCTCTTTAGGAATCAATACATTTGCATTGCCTGGTAGTCCAACCAACTACCATCACTGGAGTACATTTATATAATGGTAGCCAAATAAGAACTTGTAGAAGAGTTGAACCGAGTGTAGATCTTGTGTTGCTCTCAGTTCTAGTTGAACAACCGTCTCAGACTATTGCGATTGCGTACCCATTGGCCAGCAGCTGTTAATTAATATGCATATGTTCAATTACAGGCTCGTATGAAGTGTAATGGTGCTTTTCACTGGCTTTTCTATAGTATGTGTCCAAAGCAGCATCGCATAATAATACAGTATAATAGAATTCTATTATTATATAAATAGTAGTACCCTAGTTATGTCTATTCCTTTCCTTTATGCCTAATAGTTATGTAGTTGATCTTTGTGCCGAACATGTAACTTGAAGAACTGTAACCCGTACATTCTATGTTTCAAAATATCTGTCCATTTTGGACTTGCCAAGGCAAAATATATATGTGGGCAAATAACTTTGTCTTGATTTGTGTATTCACTATTTTGTATTTCTGATTTCACCTAAACTTGGTACCTACCTTAATTTAGTTTATTATGGATAATTATAGTCAACCCTAGTAAATTCGAATTTTTGGTTTTTATTATTGTTGGACAATACTTCCAGACCTTTACTCTTTGAATTTATCATTTTATGTGACTACAGTAGTCATTTCTTTTTTTTCCCATCAACATCAAAACTTTATTCAAAATCATAGTTTCCCAATTATTAAGCTATGGATGAAAGTAAGATCGTTGGGACGGGGCATGACAAGGGCGATTGTACCATCCCTTTTTAATCATTCTAAATGAAAAACATCAATAGGACTGCACTGCCTGTGATCATATTCTTCAACTTTTTAGTCTGAGAGAGAGAGGGGGGGGGGGGGACGATTTCTAAAAATGGTAACGCTCGGGAGACCCTTTCAATGCTAACATGCTTATCAAATATATGAAATCACTGTTTAAACTGAACTTCCCAAAAAAAAAAACATAACCGTGCCTCTAAAAAGATAACACAATAAACTTATTGATGTTGAATATGGTGTCCAAGTACAACAACGTTGCTTCTTATAGCCTTACCGTACTCAATTTCTTTTTGAGCAATCGGTTTATTTGCTTACGAAGTCTGGTCTGAATACCTGCAACTGACTGATGATTCTTTATTGAAATGGTCACCACAAATTGTCTAGTATAAAAGGTGTATATTGTAGAATCCAGATAGATAGATAGGTAAGGATACATGGGTACACTTTTTGGAACATTGGTTCAATCAGTATTCAAAGATTTGGATGGTAAAAAGTTTCATTTTTTCAAACAGCACCTAAATGACTGGCCAACCAATGCAACCCTCAATACATTGTCTCGGACATGATTAACATAATTTGAAGAGCAATAACTGTTGAATTCTACCCTATCCAGCGATTCCCATTAATCTGGTAGTTAAACATTGTACTAATAATGGTAACTAATAATGGTAGTTTCTCTAGCATTCATTTCTATTTTATCTAGGCGCACTTGATGAGTGGCTCTTGATTGTCATTTCACATCATGTAATTTTCTTTCAAGTGTCAATTTCGATGAAAATATCAACTTTTCATTTTTATAAGCCTATATCTACTGGTAAGATTTCACAATATAATTTTTTCTATCTAATTTGCAAACAAATTGGTTGATGTAATATTATATTGTACGGTAGTCTACAAACACATTGATTAGGTCACTGGATGTTATTCATAACCAAATCAAATGAAAGTATATTTGACTTCTATTCCACATCACGGAGAAAAGTTGGGCTTTGTTCTTGTGTTTTTTTGTTAGTATTTTTCTACGCAACATACAGGTCATGAAAAAGAAAAAATCGACTCGAAACTTCTTCTGCATATGGGTGTTACACCAGAATTGGTTGGGATTGTTTTTGTTTTTTTAGAAAAATTGGTTGAACATTATTCCTGAAAAAAAAATCTGAAAGTTTGCAAAATCCCCATATATAAGGATAACCTTGAGGGGGAATTTGTGAAAAACAAAAGTTCTTCAAAAGCTCTAAAAATTTCATCCAAAATGAAAACCACTATCAAACACATTTTCAGTGATTCCTACGATTGGATGAGAAATAACGAAGAAAACGCATATGTGATTTTTTCGAATCGAACAAAGCCATCAAGAAATCACTCAAATCTGAGCAACTATTGTCACAAATGAATTCAGAAAAATTAAAAATAGTGATGAATAAAACAGGAAAGCTGCTCCATGGTCTGTAGATGTAGATTGAGCTGACAGAATATTTTCCATTCTAGATTTCCATACTTCTAAGCTCATCTCTCAATGCATCTCCCACATTTTCCTAGTCATGTATGTTCTCTTTGCCAGACAGCTTGTTGAACTATTGATTGATTATACATATATCAATCAATCAATCAAACTATTTAAGAATCACAGAAGTCTTCAAACTATTGAGCAATAAGTTTGTCTGGTTCACAATTGACATGGAATAGAAAAGGTATGGTATGACATTGTAGTGACTTTGCTGGGCCACAATAGCTTTGGGTTCACCAATAGTTCTCGGAAAGATCCATTTCATCAGCACGCTAAAGCACTATTTTGCCTTGCAAAAATCCAGTTTCAGTGGTAGCGTGAATATAATGACAGCTGTCGTAGATAAGTCCAAAGCCGTATGACTGAGTGTAAGTTCACCCAACAATGACAAAAGTTGGCTGATCACAGTGCTCCTAGCAGGATTATCAGGCGTAACACTACAAGGGTCTGCAGACTGTTTAATCAAGGCTCTGCTATTCTATTCGGTAAGGATATTTATGTACTCAATGCAGCAGTCTGTCACAATTCATTTCTACTAGATCACGAAAAATGGTTAGACTTCAAGATATAATAATGATAATGTTTGTTTATTTAGCAGCACTGCGCTATTCAATAGTACATTACATAATGAAATGCGATTGAATTTTAAAATAATAAATGATTTATGAAATAAGGATTCTAATAACATCACAATTGAAACTAATTAACTTCCTAAAGTAATATTTTATAACTGCATTTTTGAACTCTTTTTGTGATACTAAATATTTTATGAGGTTCGGTAGACTATTATACTCACGAATACCTCGATATAACAACGACTTTGCGTTCATCTGTTTGGAGCAACTACTTAGATATAAATTATTATTATAACTCCTGATGCTAGATTGTCAATTTCAAACTCGATACCAGTGTCAAGAAAATATTCCTCAATGTTGATGAAAAGTAAGTGAAGTTTCTGATTAGACTAGCAAGTAAAATAAAATAATCGACATGACCAGTTTTCATTAGTACAAACTCAATGTCACATTATAGTTGGCCTTACATATTTTGTGATTTATCAGAATTTGGCTCGTCATATAGGTTATGAGGAATTGATTTTTTTTTTCTTATACCATAATCACTACACCACATTTTCTTATTGTGAACAGTTACACAGAAATACCATCATTCATTTCGCTCAAACACTAGGCCTAAACCATAATCACTATTCCATATTCACTAATCAATTGATGTACCATTAGGCCTAATTCGATGCTACTGGTAATGAGTTCTGGAACTTCACTTAGCATAGTATAATTATTAAATACATCATGGCTTATGAAATTGATCAGTATTGACTGTGCAATGTGATTGTATGTATTAACAATGTCTTGAAATATTTTTAAATAGGAGTGTGAGGAGCTAGCCTACTTCAATGATTGGAAATATTTCAAAATATTGTACTTAAATTACATATTTAATCTGATCTACATACCAGCTAAAACATTAACAACATCATCACACATATAAACAATTTCTTCATTAGTAATATTTTCTGCAGCTAATATAGCATTAGCAACTGCTATCGTGGCTCTGACAGATCGTGCTTTTAGCCAAATCCTGCCATTCATTCCAACAGCTATCTCATGTGGAATTTCTTTACCTAGAATAGTTAGTAATCTACATTTGGGATTGAGAATTTTTCGTACAAGATTCATACTGCAAGTGAAAACAAATCCATCAACAGGTAGTGGCCCCAGCTTTCCTTTCTTCCCCAATGAATCGACGCAAACTAGTTCGGGTTCCATGAAATGACTAGCCATAACCAATTTTGCAAAAACAACATCTCCGACTTCTGCAGAGGGTTTGTTTTTCTTCGTAGCTCCTTCAAAAGCCAAGAACGAGAGGGATGCTTGTTCACTGGACCCAATGTCAACTTTGAATATATCGCCTGACTTGTTTGCAATAATTCCAACAACAGTCTCACCACGTGAAGGTACATAACGCCTCTGATAGCAATCAACGTAGTACGTGTTTGGCTCCAGTTTGCGTAAAATTCCACTCTTGGTTACAATCACATTATCAGAAGATATTCTGAGTCCAGGCCCTAATATTGCTTTCGATTTAGCTTTCATAATACTAGATGTGAAAGCTATTTCTCCCGGTAAAACAACTTCGTTCACGTTTACTGCCATTTTTCGTGCTAAAGTACCGAAACTCAAAGAACTTCTTAACAGACAGTAAACAAATCAGAACCCAATACTAATGTCTTTGACCCGGACTATGTGAAGTATGCATCAGTCACTGTGCATCGTCACTTCATTTGTCAGGTTAGCCAAAGCTAAAAAAAATGACAGTTGAAGAGTAGGCCTACAGTTTGAAAATAATTTCTGCCACAAAATGTCTGCATGGTATATGGGCACAGATCTTGGTACGGGGTGGGTTGTAAACTAGGAAAACGAAATATATGCATATGCGTTGAGCGGCCAATACGGGCATATTTATATGAAATCAAAAATGTAATTTGAGTACAAAACAATTGTGGCACTGCCTTTCTGTTTTATTCGTCACTCATTTTAATCGCTCTTAATATGGTGACACTTGTTGCTGAGATCCCTGATAGGTTTGATCAGTGTAAAAAAAATGTATTATAATTTTTCATCACCTAAACGGCTGATGCGATTCATGTGAAACTACGGAATAATAGTATGTATGATATAGTTTGTTTCATATTCAGTGGAAATTTTACAGCTTTTGAAGAATTCTTGTTTTTCACGTGATTTTCCCCCGGGTTATTCTCATGTGGTTTTTCCAAACTGTCCAATTTTTCCAGAATAAACCGTCTGACTCGATTTTCCTGAAAACCAATCCCAACTTTTTCTGGCGTAACACTAGTTTGCAGAAAAAGTTTCAAGTCCATTGGTTACGTTTCCCGACTTGTACTATATGACGCACTAAAAAATATAGGCCTAGAAAAGAAGTGAAACAAATGGAAACGAAGCCCGATTCTTTACGGTATGTGAAATGGAAGTATTCGCTACGTTCGTTTTTAAACAACCCTCTTCCAACCCTCTTTGCCCCCTAATTTTTTTTTGTATGACGCTCGAAAATCAACCAAGCTAACAGATTCGCGATTATCGATATCCTGGGTGCTGGAAATAGACCCTTTGTAGCGATATATGAATTTGTGCCACATAATGACTAGTATGGGGTGAGTTTCGAAATAAACTTAATTCCTCAATAATGATTCTGGACAACCCTTCAAGCAAATTAAACTCTTTTTTTGTTCTGAATTAAGTACGAGAAAAAATGTAAATTTGATCTCTGGAATATTTGTATTTAATTTTGAGAGTTGTCAATATTTCAAATATTTTCTGGCAGATTGACCAGTAAGAACTAAGAGGTGGTTTCTGGAAACCTCTTCAATTTAATTGGGTCCCTAAACTGTTTCAGTTCTTTCTTTGTTTTGTGAGAACAACCCTCAAACAAGAAATGGTAAAATAATTATTCAAATAATTGAACGTGAATTTTGAGAGCTGTTGTCAACATTTCTGCAGCATATTGACTGCAATTATATAAAGTTGTTTGTGAAACGTTTTCGTTTCAATAGAGCCCCTGAATTTTTTAATTCGATCTCTGCTTTCCAGGGAACAATCCTTTGATAAAAAAAATGGTGATTTCTATAGCTCTATCATTAAGTATAAAAGTAAGCCTCTATACTTAATGGCTCTATTGACGCTGAATTACTATAGTGGTTGCCATCATTTCTGTGGCAAACTGTAGGCCTACCCTATTGATGTAGCCTGCAGTTGAAGGTCGAAAAGTTGTCCCCTCCATACTGGACAATAATTATGCCGCATAAATGTTGAGAACCCTTCAAATTCACCTTCAATATTTCAGCGCCAAGAGCCAAGAATATATTTTATATTTTATTAAAAGATGTGATCTATTAGAAAATCCCAGGATAACAGAGATGAAACAAATAGTTAGAGACTCAATTGAAACGAGGACATTTCCAGGAACAACCCCATACCTATGCCATACCCATGCTGTGGAAATGTTGACTACCACTAAAATTCACTTTCAATATTTCAGCGCCAAGAGTTGAAAATATAATTTAATTTTCGTAATGTTGGTATTTCTATACAGTGGTTCGACTTACGACTATCGATTTTATACATTGAATTGAACGCAATTTCATTCTCATTGAGTCATTGCATTTGCATAATGGCGAATAGGCTACAAGTTTAGTTTTATTGAAGAGGTGAGCCAATATCTTATAAGTTGGATTTTGTCTATATATTATGTTGCATCGATTAGGAACTATTATGAATTAAATATTCTTGAAGAGATCATATACAGCTAGAATAAGTCACTTCCCTAGAAATAAGTTATCAACATAAGTATAAGTTATTTCATTAGTGAGAATTTACAGCCCAACAAATTGACCACGCCGTTGGCCTATGGACAATGCTTCGGGTCTAATGAAAGAATGAATATTTGAGTTTTATGGCGGGTCGACAGCTAATTTACTTGAAATAATCTTTGATGGATCATGGAAAAAAATGATGGAAAACAACTGTTGAAAATGTCGAGTTGTATGCTTCATGTTGAATCTAGGCTAGGCCTAGGCCTATAGATCTAATTATCTACCAATAAGCCTAGGCCTAAGCAGATTTTTTTTTATAATTTCCAATTTAGGTTTCCATCATTGTATAGTGAAATATTAACTTGCTCCCATTTTATTTCAACTTGTTCCAATATCGGACACACTTCTTGTTGAAGTTCAGTTTGGCTTGCTCGGTTCTGATCATTGATTCTTTGGGGTGGTATGGTTGACCTGATCGACCTTGTGTTGCCCCATTCAAATGATGCTAACTTGTCATCATTGGTCTTGGTTGGGAAACGATGACTCTGTTTCAAGTACTTCAATGTTGATTAAAAAGATCATTGTAGAAATTATTTTTGTCATTGTGTTCTATGATGCGTGTTCTACAATGTCTATGATGCGTTTTAAATCGTTGACTCCAATATAAACTGAAAACACAGTCCTAATGTTCTACAGTGATGTTAATAACGTCCTATAATGCCAGATATGTTTTGTGTGTGTGACGATCCCTTATTGTAACACGTTTCATTTCTGTTGCAGCTTCTACCGAGGACTTGACGACGTCTGCCTGTCATTAGCTGATGCTAATTACCAGTCAGCCCACAGCAGCGTGAATCCTTGGTAAGAATATTGCTCATCCTCAAATACAACTACTCATCATACTGCACAGTATCTTTCAATGGCCAACATGCCAACCCAGATTTTGTCTAAATCTACACTTTGAAGTGGCTGCCCTCCGTAGCTCGGACTGAGACGTGTGGGCAAGAGGTTAATACACTGAACCGTCATTCAGAAGACCAGGCTTCGATTCCCGCCATGGTCGGCCATCTTGACAGAGATTTTTCATGGATTCCCTAGCTGTCGTTAAGGTTAATACTGGGGTGGTTCCTTTAACAGACTCCTTCCCACTATCCAGAAACATTTAATAAAATAACCTTCCATCTCATCATCCCACCATCTCATATATCTTTCACAGACGCCAATAGATCTTAGTCATCAGTAGAGTGCGTCGTTGAACCCCAGATAAATGAAATACGTAGCTCGGTCAGCTAAGGCTCCGCTCAAGAAACTAGTCATCTTTGGGCGTGGGTTAGTCTCACATAAGATGTGAATTTTTGTCAACGTCCTTTCACATATCACCACTTGATAGTTTCATAATCACCTGCCCATTCATATCCCTGAACAGCCTAACTGTTGATGAAGTCGTGGAGCAAACAATAAATGCTGTAGGCCTTTAATACAATTTTAAAGTGGAATTTATTTTCTACAAGGCTCGATTTTAAAGTTACAACAAAATATCAAGGTCCAAATGACATTGCAATCAGCTCAAAACCTGTGGATTTTATTGAAACGCCAGCTCTCAATCAGGCTCCATCTTTGTAATGAAGTTCGATAAGATGAGCAGGGAGAAGTATTTCCATCCGTCGAGTATTTATAATCAAGTTGTATGTGCTTTTATGTAGGAAAGACAGTAGGCCTACTAGTTCAACTAAATCTGTCTACTATCCTTGAAATTATTTTCATTTTTTCATTTATTCACATTATACATATATTGAACTGGTACATGTAACCCAGTTGCTAACGTGCTCGTTTCATGTGATCTGAGCACATCTATGTTGAGTGATGTGAGTTGAGCAGGGGCATATCCCCGCCACCTATCATCTTTATAGGTATTTTCGTGGTTTTTCTCCATAGTCTAAGCTAATCCTGGAATATTTCCGTCAATATAGGCCACAGCAGCTTCATGACCTTCCCATCACCTCAGAAACCTTGATCTCATCTTCTCATCACCCTATCAGTACAGTGCGTCGGTAACCCCAAATTGTAAAAAAAAAGATCAAGAAACTTCGAAAAGTTTTATTCAAAGATTGCATGATGTTGAATTTCAGGTTAAATTTCATGTTGAATTCAAATTTCAGGTAAATGGGAATATTTCAGTGAATCGTTGGTAGGCCTACACTCAAAACAATTTGCTATTAGTATATTTTGTTGCGGCCACTCACTGTTTGCTCATTGACATACATTTGCACGGTTTGTAGTGTTTTTCAATAATAATAATATTTTCACTATCCATTATGACATCAGAATTGCCATCTACATTTTACAGAATGAAATTCATATTCAACTTTCATTCAAGCTTTCATTATTAAATGTGATAACGGTATCCTAGTTACTGCATATTACGACAATATGAAGAACTGTACATAATTAGGTGTAAGAGAGCTAAGTAGTAGGCCCAAGACCTTGAAATAATTGGAAAATAATTGATATTTATTTCTCACTACCATGCAATTGAAGCTAGACTTGCATGCCATTAAATCTCGATTAATAGATGATTCATAACCAGTTTTCAAGATATGCCTGTACAGTAACGTATATTTCTATGTTTCTTACGTTTCAGTGTTTACCATCACTCAAATGCATTCGTCCAGCAAGCTGTTCCTGAAGAACACTAGCTTCTCATTGGACTTTTCTGATCACAAACCTGCTTCATGACTTCTGATTGGCTCGATTCCGATTGCAGATCACTCCATTATTCACTGGTAAGAATTAGAATTCAAATTTCCCAATAGCTCTTGATGTTACGCAGACAGAAAATTTAGTAGGCCCAAACTTGAGGTCAGAAAACAATCGTGATTTTGGATTAAAATTGCTCACCGTAAAAATCATGTTGTAGTTCTCGCACAATATAATATTTTGCATTGTCGAATAGAATTGACCATTGTAGATCGTCCGCCCTCGTGATGTCACAAAATTTAAAAACCAATCAATGGACAGTGAAGCAGGGAAAAATAGGGATAGTCCAATCAAGGCATCTAAAATTTCCCCTGCTTCGTATAAGTCACGCCCATCTATCTACATTGGTCAATTGCCAACTACAGTAAAGCCTCCTTGATTTGAAATTAAATCGACACAAAAATACCTGATTTTATTTAGATTAAAATTGCTCACCGTAAAAATCATGTAGTTCTCGCACAATATAATATTTTGCATTGTCGAATAGAATTGACCATTGTAGATCGTCCGCCCTCGTGATGTCACAAAATTTAAAAACCAATCAATGGACAGTGAAGCAGGGAAAAATAGGGACAGTCCAATCAAGGCATCTAAAATTTCCCCTGCTTCGTATAAGTCACGCCCATCTATCTACATTGGTCAATTGCCAACTACAGTAAACCCTCCTTGATTTGAAATTAAATCGACACAAAAATACCTGATTTTATTTATGACAGTTTGAATTGTGGGAATATTTAACATTGCGCTTATGGATGGATCAAAACTCCGTAGGGACCAGACCAATATTTTGAATCGCTGCAAAACCGGTTTCAATCTGCATGGGTTCACTGTTTCAGTACTCAAAGTTTCTAGTTGGGCCGACATTAAATATGAAAATTTTGTTGGTAGGCCCTACCTGCATTGGTAGCTCAGTAATAACGTGCTAAATGAGCATAAGGTCAATTTTATTCATTTGGGATGAAACAGATTGTTTTGGATTGTGTAATTCATGTGTATACTTCTTGGTTCGTGCCTCCCTAGGTGAAATTGGAAACGCGTTGACTTGTAAATTTGACAAAGATTGGTCTCGTATCAGAACAGAACTGTAGTTTTGGGAAATAATCAGTTACATGTAGGGCTATAATAACATGGTAGGGCTAGCTAGCTCCAAGAAGCTAGACTTTGATTGGTCAATGTTCATTAAAAAAGCTACCAACAATTAGAATACATTGTAATAACAAATTCACGGTCTCTTGGGCGGAATAATTTATCACATTTTGAAGCCCATCTAATGAACAGGGCTAGGATTTTGTGCTAACAACAATCTCAACACACGGAGACAAGACATGTTGCCATGACAGGTAGCTCTCCTAGTAAACATTAACCAATCAAAGTATCAGCCTCTTGGAGCAAGCTGGCACTAGCACAAAATTTATTAGGTAAGGGTCCTGGATACCTAGCTTGCAAGCATTGAACTACAACAGTATACGTGTTCAATTCCCTTGACTGAAATGTCTTCAATGTGGATCTATCTGCCCAATTAGTTTTGACTGCTGACAAATTGATGGAAAGTCTAATAACTTGTTTCCTATTCTTGCAGGTTGTCCCAGCTGTTGGGAACGTGGGCGCACTCGTCCCAGCCCGCAGTGCAAGCCACGTCGTGCCGTTGCCGTCTTCAGGATCATGTTGGGGTTCAGTTCGGCCATCGCAGCAATCAACGCTGTGACTTTGGCCAGCCAAACAAGCAGCTGATTGAGACAGCCTGCTGTGTTTTGATTGGAACATGAATGGATTGAGACAAGGGAAATAATACTGTGTAAACAAATATATTGTGATTGCATGATTTATTGATATAACTTGTACAGAATAATGAATAAATTGATACGTTACAATGACATGATGTGTTCTCGCTTGTGATTATCCTGTGGCTTCCAGTATACCCCGTGCAGCCTGCAAGGGAGGGGGTGGCGGGAACGTAGAGGTCATGGGGGTGCTTGACCTTGAACCCTTGCGTGCAAGAGAGGCTCATGTAGCTTCCGAGGAAGCTACGCAAGTCTCTCTTGCACGGTCGAATACAAGGTCTCACCCCAACCCCTCCAGCAAATCTTAGATGGTGGTCGGACGCATGACAATGTACCCTTGAATGCAAGACAGGCTCATGTGAGTCTATCTCACACGCAAGAGTAGAAGGTCTCGCCTGAGAGCCATCCAGACCGTTCCCGTCACCCCCACAAGCCCTTTATCCACGGCTCAGGTGCAGGCCCTTTAGCCACGGCCCAGGTGAGAACAGGCACCAGTGCTCATGGGTATCAGGTTTCTTTAAGCTCAGGGCAACAAGATCCCTACTCGGAGCAGTAGTTTATTAACGTGACATACCAGGTCATTACTGTCATTTGTTGAACTCTAGGCTGACAAATGCCATTCTGAGCTTGATCGACTTGGATTAAGACATCAGGGCTGATCATACCACGCTAGGCTGGCCTACCCGGCTCAGGGATCATTTTATAGCAGGCTGAATCATACCTGGTTGCAGGCTGCACGGGGGACAGTTTACCCACATGCCGGTGGACCTTACCCAGCCAACTCCTACATACTAACACAACGCACGACGCTCCAAGGAATGAATCTTCAAGGTAAGCTGTAGCCTGCAAGCAACAAAGAGGACACATTGAAGTGAATAACTTGCATGTGAATCAACCAATATCATAATTTTCAATTGATTAGGTCTTATAAAAACATACTTCATGTTTCCATCAAATTTGAGAAAAATACAATTTTGGAAATTGAAAATACACGAAGTTATTTTTTGCTCTAAAATCTTTAAATTCAACTCAATTTCGAAACTGAGACCTGTTTTGTGTTCTATATTGATTACTCAACACATACATAACTATAGAACTGAGAAATTAGACAAAAAATATCAAGTCAACAAAAAAAATTGCCAAAATGATAAGGGTAGTTAGTGGACACTAGTTTTTGACCTTTCGCAATTAATTTCTATGAACTGGTGAGACCTACGAGGTTCTAGTATTTTTTTATGATTATAAATTCAGGATCTATAAATCATCAGCAAATTTCGCTATGCTCATCCCAGCCGTTTCTAAGAAAAAAGTGTCTGATTTACCAAAAAACTGCCATTTTCAGTCGATTTTCAGAATGGACTTTTAAAATAATGACATATGTGGAATTATGTTCGGATATTCAGATTTGGAAATCAATTCTGAGATGGAAAATATTTTTATGGACATTTTGAAATCAAAATTAACATCAGAAATCAAATTTGAAAAAAGTGAAAAAAATTATTCGTAAATTTTGATTTTGCTAAAATTTTGTGGGGCGACAAAAGGACATTTGGAAGAGCAGAATCTGTTGAAATTTTACAAAAAAAAAATCTATCCAAGTAATTACAAGGATTCTAAAATTCTATATAGGCCCTCATGTATGAAGAATATGCCAAGTCATTTTTTGATCTAAAATCTTTAAATTTAACTCAATTTCGAAACTGAGACCTGATTTGTGTTCTATATTGATTACTCAACACATACATAACTATAGAACTGAGAAATTAGACAAAAAATATCAAGTCAACAAAAAAAAATGCCAAAATGATAAGGGTAGTGGACACTAGTTTTTGACCTTTCGCAATTAATTTCTATGAACTGGCGAGACCTACGAGGTTCTAGTACTATTTTATGAGTATAACTTCAGGGGGCGCATTCCTGTACGATTTAATCCGGTTTTAGTGATATTGGTACTAACTTGGTATTCCTAAAAAGATAGACCCGGAAATAATACCAGAAAAGCAGGATTAACTTAAACCTGCCAAAGAGCGGGTTTAGCGTGTTTTAAGATCCACTTCAAGATTTCAAATATTAATTTAAATATCTAATATAGTGAATATCGTTACGGGAATGCGATTTCTAGAATAAGAACTGAAGGCGACGGAATGTGAATGTATTGAAATAATTCTACTATCAGTTTTATTATTAATAATTCATTTGCCAGAATTCTTTTCGAATTTGTATACTTATGTTGTTCTGAGACCAAAATTTCACACTGGCAGAGCGGTTGCGTCGTTAGCGCGGCTGCATTCAGAGGAAAACGGACGGGGTTCGATCCCACATAGGTTAATTTTTTGTTTTTTATTTAATTTCATTGAAAATTGTGGTTTAGGCTGAGATTTGATTTAGTTCAAGTTTTGTTGAAATTGGATGATATTTAGGTACATTTTAGCTGATTTGTAACAACATTTGTCAAAAAACTGTTTTACCGACGTACTAACCTACGCTTCCCTTAAACCTACTATAAAACTCGTACAGGAATAGGAAGTTGAACCTCTCTAAAACCGGTATCAACACGGTATTAACTTAGACTAGGATTATCTAGATAAAACTAATTGTACAGGAATGCACCCCCAGGATCTCTAAATCATCAGCAAATTTCGCTGAGCTCGCCCCAGCCGTTTCCGAGAAAAAAGTGTCAGATTTACCAAAAAACTGACATTTTCAGTGGATTCTCAGAACAGACTTTCAAAATAATGATATATGTGGAATTATGTTCAGATATTTAGATATAGGAATTAATTCTGAGGTATAAATAATTCTTTGGGGACATTTTAAAACCAAAATTACAATCAGAATGAAATTTGAAAAAAGTGAAAAAAATTGATTGTAAATTTTGATTTCGCTAAAATTCTGTGGAAAGACATTTGAAAGAGCTAGGCCTAAATCTGTTGAAATTTTACAAAAAAAATCTTTCCAAGTAATTACAAGGGTTCTAAAATTCTATGGCCCCTATGTTAAATGCCCAAGTCATATTTTGCTCTAAAATCTTAAAATCCAACTCAATTTCGAAACTGAGACCTGATTTGTTCTTATTTGAATAATTTACGCATACATAACTACAGAACTAAGATATTCAACAAAAACTATCAAATCACAAAAAAATGCCAAAATGGTATAGGTTAATCACTCTAGTTTTCTACCTTTAGCAATTAATTTCTATGAACTGGTAACATCTACGATGTTGAGTAACTTCAGGATATCTAAATCATCAGCAAATTTTGCCATGCTTGCCCTTGCTGTTTCCAAGAAAAAAGTGTGGGAATTACCAAAAAACTGCCATTTTCAGTTGATTCTCAGAATGGACTTTTAAAATAATGATATATCTGAAATTATTTTCAGATATTCAGATATATAGGAACTAATTCCATGGTAGAAAATATTTCTTCCTACCAAAAAAAAGAAAGAATGATTTTTGATTTTACCAAAATGAGAGGACACTTGAAATTCCTAAATCAATTGCAACTTTTCCAAAAATGTATTTCTCTCAATTAGATAACAGGTGGCTCTGAAGTCTGAATTCTCCGACTGAAAAATAGCAGCTACGCTGTTCTATCCTCTACTTACCCATGTTGTTCTCTTGTTACGTTCATCTTCTTCCAACGTCCTCACTGCGTCAACTTCTACGTCATACAGCCGTCTCAGTTGCCTTCTCCATCTTCAAAGGTCCTGCTAGTTGATATGTGTACTGACATCTTTCTTGTCGGTCTCTTCGTTGTGTTCATCTTCTTCCCTCCTTCCCTCTTCTTCCAGGGTCCTCACTGCGTCAACTTCTGCATCGTACTGCCGTCTCAGTTGCCTTCTCCTTCTTCAAAGGTCCTGCTAGTTGATACGTGCACTGACATCTTTCTTGTCGGTCTCTTCGTTGCGTCATCTTCTTCCCTCTTCTTCCAGGGTCCTCACCTCGTCAACTTCTGCATCATACTGCTGACTCAGTTGCCTTCTCCTTCTCCAATGGTCCTGCTAGTTGATATGTGTACTGACATCTTTCTTGTCATTCTCTTTGTGGCATTCATCTTCTTCCCTCCTTCCCTCTTCTTCCAACACTGCGAACAGTGCGTCCTCACTGCGTCAACTTCTGCATCGTACTGCCATCTTAGTTGCCTTCTCCTTCTCCAACTGTCCTGCTAGTTGATAAGTGTACTAACATCTTTCTTCTTGGCATTCTCTTTGTGGCATCATCTTCTTCCCTCCTTCCCTCTTCTTCTAGCATCATAACTGCGTCAACTTCTGCATCGTACTGCCGTCTCAGTTGCCTTCTCCTTCTTCAGAGGTCCTGCTAGTTGATACTTGTACTGACGTTGTTCTTGTCGTTCTCTTTGTTGTGTTCATCTTCTTCCCTCCTTTCCTCATCTTGTTACGTCCTAAATGCGTCAACTTCTGCATCGTACTGCCATGTTGGTTGCCTTCTCTTCCTTCTTCAACAGCCCTGCTAGTTCTCCATTCCGTTCTGCTAGTTCGTCCTTAAGAAATTGTCCTCCATTCACCATCCAATCCAGCTGTAACAAAAACAAATACCATGAAGAAACATTCACCATTGTTTTAAACATCGGGCCTACCGGTACGAATAGTTGTATGAAAATGAAAATACCATACCTGGATGTACGGAGATGGTTGAAATTAAAATTAAATAATAATATTTAGTTTGGTCCATGGTTCTCAAGTACCAGCACTGGACGAATGGTATCTGGGCATGACGGTATGGGTACTAGTGGTCACTGACTGTACTGGTAACGTTATACCTGCAAGTATTCTAGGGAGGGTCGCTTGGCACGCGGGAGGGTGGCTACACAGACACTCATAGTGGAGAAGTTGTCAAGGCAACAGAGCGTTTTTGGCCGGATTTTAGTCCAGTGTACAGTGAAATCTTTATTGAGTTTTATAATGAATACACCTACTTATTTAAACTGCTGTATTCTTGTATCCCTAGACCATGACAATTTACGACTAGTGATTGACCCGCCCACAAACATCACAAAACATCCAATCAAATGGGCTTTGTTATGTGGGAAATTTGACATTTACCTATCAGAGTATCTCTAAATACCCACATGAAGTATAGATCTAGGTGCCCATGGCATTTAGCCACGCCTATCACTAGTGGTCAATTGAATTGAATTGATTTTTGAAATTGAATACTGTTTTGCTCTGTGACTGAGCAGACACCCAAACTATCTATATGTTGGTGGTCATATGGTTTGGTTGATCGTAAGCTTAGTGACCTTGGTGACCGTCATAAAACAACCAACAGCATACTTCCGGTAACTAGCTAACAGATTGAGCAGTTCAGCCTCGCAGTATATAAACTATTGTATATTGTGTGTTAACCGGCACAGGTAGCACAGCATTAGATCGCTTGCTCCATGTGACCGGGAGGGCCTCGGTTCGATCCTCGCCACCATCCACCTTGAGAGAGCGTGGAAGTCAATTTAGCGAAATAACAGTTTTTTTGGTATGACTTTTGAATGGTTTGAGACATCAAAATTCCAAGAAAAGCAGCCATGTTCAATACATTCAAGATGAAATAAGTTATGTAACTATTGCACTCCTTTTTCATAATTGTCAAATGTACAGCTAAAATAAATATCTTCTAGCTGTATGCCTCGACAATTATGCAGTATGAGTTGAATTGTTTTTACTTGAATTTCTATTAGCTGGTAAGACCTACGATGGTCTGGTATTTTTTATGAGTATAAATTCAGGATCTCTAAATCATCAGCCAATTTTGCTATGCTCGTTCTAGCCGTTTCCAAGAAAAAAAGAGTGAATTACCAAAAAAACAGTGTTTTATGGAGAATTTTCAAAACGGACTTTTGAAAGAATGAAGTTGCACAATTATGTTTGAATATTCAGATGGAGGATTCATTTCTAAGAAAAGAAATATTTTTTGAAAACAAGTTGAACCAAAATTCAGGTCAGAAATTAGATTTGAAAAAAAGGAAAAGATTGCAAAAATTCATGATTTTTCTTCAGACTAAAATTTTGTGGGACAGCAAAAGGTCATCAGAAAAACGTAAGTGCGTTGATATTTTTCCAATTTAATTTCTTATCGAGTAATTATGAGGATCTTAACGTTTTACATCACAAATATATTTCAAGTCAATTTTAGCTCTAAAATCTTAAAATGAAACTCAATTTCTAAACTGAGACCGGATCTGTGTTCCAATTTGATTACCGGTACTCTACACATACCAGTACATTACAACAGAACTGAGAAATTCAACAAAAAGTATTGAGTCACTTGAAAATTATGTTCAGATATTCAGATAGAGGATTTAATTCTAAGAAAGAAAAGATTGTTTGTGCAATATTCAAACCAAAATTACTGTGAAGACAGAAATCACATTTCAAAAAAGGCGAGAATTCATGATTTTTTATTTGACTAAAATTTTGTAAGACGATGCAAGGACATCTGGAAAATTCAAATTTGTTGAAGTTTTTACCCCAATTTTTTTTTCCCGAGTAGGCCTAATTATAAGGATCCTCGCATTTTGTATACGATAATAATACCACTATCTAGTTGATTTTTGCTGTAAAATCTTTGAATTACACTCTAT
Source organism: Brachyptera risi (assembly GCA_964007535.1). Classification (NCBI taxonomy): domain Eukaryota; kingdom Metazoa; phylum Arthropoda; class Insecta; order Plecoptera; family Taeniopterygidae; genus Brachyptera; species Brachyptera risi. Next base: position 35,794,100 of record OZ023332.1, read on the forward strand.
TTTGAAACTGAGACCTGATCTGTGTTATAATTTGACTATGATGTTCTAATATTTTTTTATGAGTATAGGCCCTAACTTCATGATCCCTAAATCACTAGAAATTTTTGTTACAATTGCCTGAGGTGTTTAAAAACAAAACATTGCTAAATTGTAAAAAAAAATATGATTTCCAGTGGATTTCCAAAATAGCCATTTGAAATAACGATGATTGTAAAATTATGTTCAAATATTCAAATGGATAAGTTGATACTGAGAGGGGTTTTAAATTTTAAATTTAAATTTGAAAACCGAAAATAAAGTCAGAATTTGAAAAAAGTGAAAAAAGGGTAAATATCATAATTTTTTTATTTGGCTCAAATTTTGTGGGACAATGAAACGACATTAAAAAAACTTGAATTCATTTGAAAATTTTGAAAAATATATTTTTTTCTACAATTTACTACCGGTATGATTTGAAATGTAGATTACATAGGCCTGACCTAAAAATGTTATGACTCATTTTGGGCTCAGAAATCTTGAAATGCATACCAAATTTTGAAATCGAGAGCTGATTCAAATTCTAATTTCATTACCCTAGGGCCTACACACATAGAAAGATAACGACAGAACTGAGAAATTCAACAAAACGTATTTTGAATTTGGAACTTTGACATTTTTTTCACTTTTCACAATTTGCCAAGTAGGCCTACTGGTGAAAGAGTATTTTAGTTTCTTTTCATGAGTAAGTCACATGATCCGTTAATCAATAGAAGTTTCAAAGAAAAATGTTGCAGAATTACAAATGAACTGAAATATTGCCAGAGCTTTTGAAACATCAATACAATTGACCGATGTAGATCGTCCGCCCTCGTGATGTCACAAAATATAAAAACCAAACAAGTAAAAAACAGTGAAGCGGGGACAAATAGGGAAATAGCCAATCAAGGTATCTAAAATTTCCCCCGCTTCGTATAAGACACGCCCATCTACAATGGTCAATTACGTTTTTTTTTTATATTGGGTTTTAACGACGCACTGTAATGATTACTGAGATCTATTGGCGTCGGATGGATCATAAATGAGATGATGGGATGATGAGATGAAGGTTTTTCTGGGTAGTGGGAAGGATACCAAGAAGGAAGCGGTCGTGGCCTATATTGTGGGAACCATCCCGGCATTAGCCTAGACTACAGAGGGAAACCACGAAAAACCCCTGTAAAGATGGACGGTGGCGGGGATCGAACCGGGTCCAACATGTCCTTTCACCTCCCGGATCACACGAAGCAAGTGAGCTAACCACTCAGCTACTGTGCCGGTGTCAATTACGTATCAATTAAGAAGATATATGGAAACCTGAGATGAGTGGCCAGTAGTTAATACACTGAACCGTCATTTAGGAGACCGGGGTTCGATTCCCGCCATGGTCAACCATCCTGACAGTTTTTTTTTGTGGTTTCCCTCTGTCGTTCAGGTCAATAATGGGACGGTTCCTTAACAACAGGCCACGACCGACTCCTTCCCACTATATAAAATAACCCTTCATCTCATCATCCCATCATCTAATATATCAATCACCCACGTTAATAGATCGTACTCATCAGTACATTGCGTCGTTAACCCAATATAAGTAAAAAATAATGAAAGATGGATGGAATAATTTCATTATCTAGATACCCATGGGCAACAGAACTGAGTTATGCACCAAAATATTAATTGTTTCTAAAAAAAATGAGCCTATTCATCCTGTTAAGAGGCCTCTTTACATCTTGCCAACCGGCTTGATTGCAGACGTTCGGTGCCCAAGTTGGCAACGGAAAAGCAATCATCCTATCAACTTACAGTTTTTGGTTAAATGATCACTAGTATTCAATACGTGCTCATGCGAAGAGCTTTAATTCGTGGTATATTTTCAACCCTTTCAGATAATTGTCAAAAATCAACATGTATCTACCGGTACCTGTTTTTCATTGTTTTTACGATTGTTTAAAAGTAATTTAATAGAAAATTATGATTATTAGTGAACGTGGAGGCACAGATATACTCATTGTTGTTTTATTGCAAAAAGAATTAGACTGATTGGTCCTACCGTTTACCCACCATATGTTTATTGTTTGTTTATTAGGTTGAGCATGAAAATTCCATGAGTTATCAACTCTTTATAGGACATGCTTTAAATATAAACCTAAATATAATAACAATGAAATATGTTGGGATGCTAAAGGCCTGCATCGACGCTTTTTGTCCTGTTTTGTTCGTTCCCTGCAGATTTTACTCATGAGTTGTGAGATGTAAAGTAGCCTGATATCAGAATGTACACAAATAAATTCTACTAACCGGTCATGCCCTGTAGGCTGTAGGATGCTCCCTGCAGTTGTTCTTCATTTTCTCTCTTTGTCGCTCCTTTCCATCTTGTACTAAAGGTAGCCATCATCTTCTCTGCACCTTGGTCCTTTTATCTCGTGTGAAATTCTCAGTATTTCTCAGTGCTGTGGTCAACAACAGCAGAACTGTAAGACAAGCAATGGGAATCTAGATTGATTATAAAGCTTGAATTGTATGGCTTCAGATCAAATTTCACTTGTGATAACAACATACCATAGGCCTATTATTTTTTGCAATACTGGTACTGTACTTCGAACATTATTCAAAATGTCAGAAAAGAGTCTAAAAACTTTCAAACTTCATCAAGCATTAAATCAACTCCTAGAAACTAGACACATTGACAGGGGTTCAGGCCTAGGCCTTAAAGTATCGTTTACTGACTCGCGTTGGGCGCGACACGCGACGAGCGGCACCAATCAAGTATCGTTTACTGACTCGCGTTGGGCGCGACACGCGATGAGCGGCAGCAATCACAGCGCTCGTAGCTCGCGACAGGCAACACGGCGCGTAGGCCTTTGCGAGTCGCTTCCAAGTTGGGCTCGGTCATTAAACTCAATGGCTCGGTCCAACATTTTCGCTCGGTCGCGTCTGATCGCGCGCGTTACTGTCTCACAATGCACTCTGGCAAATTTTATGGGACTTTCGTGAACATTGGACGTATTCTAACCTCATCGTTGTCTTTGGATTTTGTTGTCGTGGTGGACAGGACAGGATACGTTATTTAATTCAATTTCATTTTCATAATCATATAATATAATAATAATATTGCTCCACTTGGTTATTATACAAATCAATAGCATCCATCTTGCACTAACTGACATTCAGTAACCAGTCAGTGGGCGCGACTGCGCGAGTCAGTAAATGATACGGTCGTGCGAGGAGCAACACGCGTTCCGCCTGTCGCTCGACGCGTCCAACGCGAGTCAGAAAACGAAGCTTTAGAAGGATGTCACCCTGAAGGTTAGGTTAGGCCTAGCCTAGGCCTAGTTGAGGTAGGTCTACTCTCTAGATGACAACTTGTTAATGGTTTTGTCCACGACCGTGGTTTTGCTTAGGAATGTCAAGTTTCCAACTATATCCAAGTAGGTCGGTAATATGAACATACCTGAAATTTTTCTGGCCAAACCCCTGCTTCTACCAATTCTGTTTTTTGCTTCGCGTAGGCCTCGACCTAATGAGATTTCAGCGAAATTGCATTCAAGTGAAATCGGTGAAATGTAAGCAATTCACACATGGTGATTAGCTTCTTCTTGACGCCACATTGCCGAATGAGCGCTTAACGCAATATGCAGTAAAGCCAGTAATGAGCGGGAAAAGTGAATAATTATAAAGAATATTGAAACATTTTCCAATGTTTGGAATTTAATTTTAATTAAAATTTTTGTTATCTCATTGATATTGAAGTAATTAAATGAATGGCACTACCTTCATTAAAAATGAATGAAAAAAAAAATCTTTGTGGAATGACTAATCATTCAGTAAAGAAGTATCCTACGGGATATTACTTTATCACTATTTTATCTTTATCAACGATGTATAGGAAGATGAACAGTACTGCCAACGCTGGAAATACAACACTATTCCCGTGGGTTTTGGGGGAAAAGGTTGTTAGATAATTTGATCACGATCTTTTAGTTTCAGATTCAGCGTAATGGACTATTGAGATTGAGGAAATTCAAAGGCAAGATAATCTAGTATATGAAAAAACTATATCCACGAAATTTCGTGAATCTAAGGCTGCGAAAAACTATATCCACGAAAGTATTTTCGTGAATCCAAGACAGCGTAAAACTATATCCACGAAAATCACAACTGAATTATGACTTGGCAACATCGCAATTTCGTGTGACACGAAAATTATGACAGTGAAGTGACCTTGCAACTGAAATTTCGTGGATATAGTTTTTTCATACACTAGATTCACGAAATTTTCGTTTGACACGATATTTTCGTGTGACACGAAAATTACGATAGTGAAGTGACCTTGCAACTGAAATTTCGTGGATATAGTTTTTTCATACACTAGATTCACGAAATTTTCGTTTGACACGATATTTTCGTGGAGCATCCACGATTTTCGTGTCACACGAAAATTACGATAGTGAAGTGACCTTGCAACTGAAATTTCGTGGATATAGTTTTTTCATACACTAGATTCACGAAATTTTCGTTCGACACGAAAATTACGATAGTGAAGTGACCTTGCAACTGAAATTTCGTGGATATAGTTTTTTCATACACTAGATTCACGAAATTTTCGTTTGACACGATATTTTCGTGTAACACGATATTTTCGTGTGACACGATATTTTCGTGTGACACGATATTTTCGTGTGACACGAAAACCTTGCAACTGAAATTTCGTGGATATAGTTTTTTCACACACTAGATTCACGAAATTTTCGTTCGACACGAAAATTACGATAGTGAAGTGACCTTGCAACTGAAATTTCGTGGATATTGTTTTTTCATACACTAGATTCACGAAATTTTCGTGTGACACGATATTTTCGTGTGACACGATATTTTCGTGTGACACGATATTTTCGTGTGACACGAAAATTACGATACTGAAGTGACCTCACAACTGAAATTTCGTGGATTTCGTGGATATAGTTTTTCGATGTCTTGGATTCACGAAAGTTGAACTCACGAAAATTCGTGTGTATAGTTTTTTCATGTCTTAGATTCACGAAATTCCACACGAAAATAATTTTAAGTAGTTACGAAATTCACGACGTTGCCAAATAAATTTTCGTGGATATAGTTTTTCGATGTCTTGGATTCACGAAAGTTGAACTTCACGAAAATTCGTGTGTATAGTTTTTTCATGTCTTAGATTCACGAAATTCCAAGAATTTCGTGAGCATAGTTTTTTCATGTCTTAGAATCACGAAATTCGTGACACGAAAATTCGTGGCTATAGCCACTCCGTTTCCATTATCATAGCCTTCTCGAATTGCCAAAATGTCAAACTTGAGTTTCTTGAATCTTGACTTGTGTCAAATTGGTAAGATACGTACAATTGGGAAGGATACATTTTATCATTTTTGGTAAATGATATGATCAAATGTACATTGTAATCTGTTAAAAAGTGGTCTTTTGAACGTAATTCAAACAACTTTGCAATAGTAGGGTAGCGTCCTACGAGCTTCAATCATACTTGAATCGGCTTATAACGAGTCATGATCAGCGTATTTTTAAAAAATGAGGTTATGTGAAGGCCAATATTAGCACTGTGCCTGCTAAATACTTGTATAGCAAGCTATAATGACTGAAAGTTGCTCAGCTGGGTATGTCATTGGTTGATTAAACTAGAGGCTGACAATAAAAATAAATAGTGATGTCTGGAAACTTGGGTCAAAATCCTTTCTCTGCCCTTTTTACGTCTATGAATGATGTACAAAGTTTTACGGAAAGTGAATCTCCACCTGGAGGCGAACGTGGAGCAGAAAATCATGGCCCAAATACAGCCTTGTATGCAAGTCAAGCAAAGGAAAAGCTAGAAATCAATAGAATTGTAGAGCAAGTATTTTACCTTACATTGAATAAAGATGCTCAATCATCAAGCCCTTTAGTGTATTTGGAAGACTTTGCTGCAACAGTTACTCCACAAGATTGGATAGATGTTGAAACTCTGGAACAAGCACTCTTTGAAAGGTTGCTGTTAGAAGATCCAGTCAATCATCTCATTCCTACTCAGACCACAACAGGCTCGTCACATCCCAAGCCTAGCCCAGCCTGTAATGATACACATGCTACTGAGAAATCTGTCATAACATATTTGTATGAATGCCACAGAAAACTAGTGGAAATTATGTGCAAGGAAAAAGTGGAACCTCGCAAGCAACCAGTCTCGAAGATGATGGAATTTGTGTTGCGAAATGCTGCTACAGCACTTAGACAGCCTGAATTGTTTGAATGTCAAGACCTTCATTCGCAAATTCTAGACCTCTTCTCCAATGAGAACAGTTGTAGAGACCTTACCTCGTTCATCCACGGTATTGCTGAAGAATTTAAACGTGATGATGGTGAAAAAGATTCTGTACATTCTTTACTGATTGCATTCCATATCACTCTAGACAGGGTGCACAAAGAATTGTCTCGTAGTAATCTTTTCACATTCAAGCAATCATACTTTGATTTGATCAATATTTTTTCCACCAACAGTCAATTGGGCTTAGTACTACTTGCACATAGTACACCAAAAGGGGGAGTTTTAGGGATATCTGGCATAACTTACTCCAATACCTTATTAGGAAGTATTCTTTGCCTATCATGTTTACCCAAGACACAAGATGGTATGTTCGAATATTTTGACAAGCAGTGGAATATTCAGGAAGCACCGTCAATAATGGAGGAAAATGTCTGGCGTGCCATCCAAACAGTTCAAGAACATTTGTACCAAGTATTTCACACACTATTGAAGTGCTCAATTGAGGTAAAACACAGAGCATTATGCTGGCTCGGTGAGTGTATCCACGCTAATACAGCTCGTGGTCAGTTGTGGAACTCTCATTCTCCTTATCCTTCGCCCGATGCCACACTTTGTGTTTCCGATGGTTTCATGTTGAACCTAGGTGGCGTGCTACTCCGTTTAAGTCAACCATTTTGCGCAAATACCAACGACCCAAAACTGTTGCGGATTGATCCGACTTATTGTGCTGCCAGTGTCAATAATGACGATGAGATGCACACAAAGGGAGTTCACATGCAAAACATGGATGAGGAGACATGCTTGATCCCAAGTGTAGATGAAATACAGCGACCTGTGGCTGAGAGTTTTGGATTTGTCACGGAGTGTTTCTACATGGCACATCGTGCGTCAGACTTGGGATTCCGTGTGGTGACGGAACGACTCTTGAAACTAAATCAAGACATTGCACGCATACAACGAGTTTTTCAAGATACACAAACTCAGGCGAGTACTAGAGCGGAAGTTCTAGAGGCTCTGCAAGAACGGATTGAAGTTGATTTGACAAGATATCAGTCGCTGAGAGCATCACTGTTGGAACCAAAAGCTTTAGCAATGATGGCTCAGCTTCACCTGGCCACGTCTGTCTGGTTAGTTCAAGTTACATTGGACACAGACGTTTCTGTTCGCAAAAGTTATGCTCCAAACACGTTCAGAAATATTGAATTTCCACTCCCAGATAAGGAGCTGCCAACTCTCAGGTAAATATATATATATATATATATATATATATATATACTGGTAAATAAATGAAGAGAAGATATTGTACTGTAATTGAAAAATTGTCAAAAGAATATTAACCATAAGAAGGCCTATAAATTTGAAGTCTACACAAAATGTAAAACGGTAGTCTTACCAGTAGAGAAAAACCAAAGAGTTATCAAGTTCATAGGTAAGCCTAAATCCATTTCATTTTGCAGGTAGACTTTGTTTCCAATTTTAATTTTATCTACTAAAAGCACTACCGATAGGCCTAGTGCCTATTCAACTAGGTATTTAATATTTATGTATTTTTGAGGGATTTTTTCATGAGGCCTGTGGTAGGCCTACTGGTAGTGTTTAGATTAGTGATGACATCGATTCTGCAAGCCCCAGAATCAATTAGAAATCTTTTTTTTTTTAAAGCTCATTCTCAAAAAAAGTTGTGTTTTTTCAACTTTTTTTTCAACCTTCCCGCAGCGTTTTACGTGAAAAATAGCTGCTAGAGACTTCTCTGAACTGTACTGTACCATTCGGGTATTTCTGTCAACGTTTGGCTGTCAGACGTAACTGAAGGGATAGCTTGTGTCCAGATAGTAAAATCTCAACAATACAAAATAATATAGGCAACGAAATGAGTACCGGTACGTATTACGACGTGAAAAAGTACAGCACTGACCGGAAGAGAAAAAAAATGAAAAAAAAAGATTTTTCGATTTGAGAATCGTTTTACATTAGAATCGATTCTCGATTACTGCAATTACTGCAATTGCAATTTGTTACTGCAATTACTTAATAGCAATTACTCTGATTAGCCGTTAAGTATCTGACTATAGGTACTGGTATTCAAGTCTCAGTAGGTTGTAGGCTAAATGTGTCCCAATAGGCCTACATCTAGAATTATAGGCCTACATTTAGTGTGGCATGGTAGGACTATCTATAACTTGCGAAAGTTTGTAGGCCTATGATACCGGTACTCGTTGATTCGTTTTTCGTAACTTTGTTACCGAAACATTAGTCAACTTAGTGGTGGGCCATATACCATTGAATTTGTAGCGGCCGTACCAGTATTGATATGTATTTCATTTTATGAAACCACAATATTTATGAATTTATCTGTCATTCATAAGTCCTATAGGTAGGCATACACGAAGTAAAATTTACATTTCAAAATTATTTATTTAGAATAATAATGACGTTTCATTAAATTTGATAAGTTGTAAGTTTAGTGGTAATTAATTGATGTTTCAGTTGTGTGCCGGAGTTTCTGATTGAAAATGTGTGCGGATTTTTGAGCTTTGCACGCCGATTCAGTCCTCAAACATTGGAGAGTCAAGGTCCAGTATTTCTGGAACCCATACTGACTATGCTAGTGGTGTTCATGGGTTCTGTTCAACGAATGCGCAACCCCCATCTTCGAGCACGAATGGCCGAGGCGCTTGAAGCTCTTTTACCCGACAAGAATGAAACACAGATAGGTGTGCCTTTGCAGTCGTGCTTCTACCGTAAACAGCTATTTAAACAGCATCCGCACAGAAGACAGGTCAGAATACGAATAGGTTTTAGCTCCACATGGGATAACTGTACTCATGGGTATTTTTGCTATCTTTGCAACAATATTTAAATACAGATCAGATTGTAACATCAACCCTGACTACATGGACAAAGTATTAGACCCTAACTGTTGGACGTGTACGTCATTATTCAACAACCTGAGGACGAGAGCTGAAGTGCTCTGGAAATATTGTTAATATTTTAGTCTGTTTTATTTTTATTTCATTGACTAGTCAAACGCGAAATATGCGTTGTAAGATGAGCGAGATATCCTAATAAGGTATAAAAGTCGTTGAAGTAGTTCTACCCTTGCTACTTTATCGACTCTGGTATTCTACACACCTTGATATCTGAATAAGCTATAAAAGTCGTTAAAGTAGTTCTAATCTTGCCACCTTATTGACTCTGGTAATCTACACACCTTGACGCATATAAAAAATACTTCATTGTTGGTCAACTCTTGAATCTAGAAAGCAGTGAATCTCAACAACTTAATTCTGTAACAATTTGTATGATATATTTGATGAATATTATCAGTTATTTTTATTTTTTTCTTCAAAACGACTGATCAGAATTGCTTAAAAAATCGTAATAATGTGTAAAATCCATGTTTACACATTTAGAAAAAATTTCATCCTATTTGGAGAGGTTTTATTTTCCAACATTTTCTGCCCAGCCAAATCTTATGGGGTTTTTAGAAACTTTGAGATGATTTTTCTCAAAATCGGTCTGACCGATTCATTCCAAAAACTATACAGTTCCAAGTTGGATAAGTTTGCGTGTACAAAAAAAGTTTCATGTTGATCAGTCAACCCTTGCGACCTGTGGAGTGCTTACAAACAAAAAAAAAAACAAACAAAAAAAAAAAAAAAAAAACACACAGACAAAGCCCTATAAGAGTGGGATGGAGACTTCGCTACGCTCATCAACAAGTACCACGTACACGTCCAACAGTTAGGGTCTAATACAGTTCTCGTGGTACACTACTTCGTTATTTATTATGGACAAAGTAGTTCCGCTCCATGCACTCTCACATGGACGAGACTTCAATGCCTGCTTCACGACCCGCATAATCCGTTCCCTCCCATCTTCTTGCCAACCCTCAGAGTTAAGACGCTGGGAGCTTGCTCACCAGTGGACAACTAAGTCTCGCTTTGCCCCAGGTCTCAACCTTCAGTAACTCATCCCTTCTACTTCTTCTGCCTTTCATCTCACCCTTTCAACTTTTCAACTACACTGTACAGCTCCTTTTAGCCCCTTCCCACACATCCAACCTCTATGAACAGAAATTCAAATAACTTGTTAAGTAATGTATTGATTAAATTTTCTACATAGCGTACTATCCGTCAAAACGATCCTACTTTTCATCCATAGCCTTAATTGGGGAACAATGATTTTGTATCAAGTTTTGATGTTGTTAAAAAAAAAAAAAAAGCGTAGGCCTACTATACAATAAATCAAATGGTATCAATTTTGATTTCACTTGAGACAATTTCAGAATGATAGTTTTAATTTCGATTCCAGTTCTCATGAATTTGGAATAAAATTTTGATTTTGATTTCACTTCGAGTCCTGCTTATAACTAACTACTCATCCATAATGCATAGTCAAGACTTGGCGATTTCCAATTACGCAATTTTTCGATTCGATATCGTTTGAAAATTTTAAATTTCAGATATATTTCAATCAATATTTGATATTCAAGTTTCGATATCGTTTGCTCGATATCGATAATCGATATAATTTTCACATGGAACGACAACCCTAGAGAAAAAACTTTCACCGTCAAATGGCCATCAGTTTCCAAAATATATTTTTCGAAGTGATGGATTTTTTCACTGAATTGATTTTTCCATTTAAACATTGAACTAATGAACTGTTTCACCATTGTAATGTTTATGTTCTATTAAATCATTTATTCAAGTAGGCCTACAATGAAACCCCTATCCATCGTTTTCCAAGAAACCTGAAATGAAAAAAACCAAGAAAATGAAAACATCCATGCAACAATCCATCCAGGAAAATATATTCTACCGTATATGGGAGTGGGGTGAGAAAAAATAAATGATACAAGAAGGAAAACACTGGATCTGGGAACGATGCATAGAAGTTCCACTGTATTTCCAGAAATTTTCTTTTAATATGAATACAAGCTCAAACTATAGCTTAGTTGTCGTTTCAAAACTATGATGCAGACCTAGGCCTGTAACCCGGAATCAAACCTGTTCTTTTATGGATAATATGGCCTACTACTTTTTGTAGTCAGCAAGAAAAAAAACGCATTCTATGTAGATTAGTTAGTAGGCACTATTTTGAATGTATATAAGTATAACCTAGTTGATGAGGTGAGCAATGTTTTAGATCGTGGTGAATCTACTGGACGTATTTGTTGGTATCGAGATGACGGGGCAAAGTGTCGCCTTCGAACAGAAGTTCAACTACAGACGGCCTATGTACATCGTCATGGAGTATCTGTGGCAGATTGAAGAGCATCAACAATGTTTCAAGTGAGTGCCTGATAGACAAACAATCACTGCATTAGCATACCAAACACGATTCTCTTACATTCTTCATTTCTTTCCCGACATTTCTTTTTTGTTATATTGATTCTGTATTGTCAATTATGATTTGCCTTGGTGAATTGTATATTTTCAATAAAACTTTTTTAATTGTGAATGTCTGTCTGTAAGTTTCAAGTTTCGACGCTCAAAATTGTCTGCAATTGAAATTTCTTTGTATGATTGCTATAGGCCCTACCCTAACACAACGGAACCACTTGAGCATACGAGTACTAGGTCACAAGCTAGGTCTCACATGAACTGGTTTTTGCTAGTCGTATGCGTAGATACTATTCAATATAAATTATTTCAACCAAAGTCGATTATTATAATTATCACGATATTCAACGTGCACTAAAAATTAGTACCGGTAGGTTCTTTTTCATAAGAATTGAATCAATTTAATTTTTTCAGAAGTTTAGTGGCTCAACTGAAGCAAGACTTCAATCTATGTTTCAGAAAACTGGCAGTGGAAGCAGAAGCCAACATGGAGGCAGTGACGCCACCGCTCTTCCTTCGCTTCGTAAACTTGCTAATAAACGACGCCGTGTTCCTATTGGACGAAGCATTGACCAATATGGCACAGCTAAAACAGATGCAGATAGCGCGAGAGGCAGGAGAGTGGCAGCAACTATCGGCGCAGGAGAGAGAGCAAAACGAGGGGTATCTCCAGCATATTGGAATGATCGCACGGTAAGTGCATCTGCGATTCGTTAAGTAATATGTTCTGTTATGTAACAGAACATGTTATGTTACTTATGTAACAGTAATGTGTCTGTTAAGGTTGCCAATGATCTGTTAGTCAATTGATAATTGATAATAATCGACCTGGGATTCTATAATGTACCTTCATATAGTTCATTATTTGTAATCAGACTAATCGCTCAGTTGAAGACCGTATGATTACTAGAATCTATACTTTCATAAGTTTGCTGTTTCGTAGTCGACAAGAGTTCATGTGTTCTGTATGACCAATGAAAGAGTCTCTTAGATAGGCCCACATTCAGAGAAACTGTCATATCATGTGTATCATTTTATCATTTGTGTTAATTTCCAACTGCATTTCCAACTTGCAAGGGCGAAGAATGAAGGAAGATTAAAAGTACCTAAGTGGCTAGATGGAGGGTTTACTGATAGTGAAATAAGGGTGGGGGGATACAGTTTATTTAGAAGAGATCGGAATAAAAACGGGGGAGGTATAATGGTGGGATGTAGAGCTGAATTAGCGGGAAGAGTGGTATGGACAGAAAAAGAAGTAGAGCTAATGGGTATAAAATTAAAAAGGGGGACAGAAGAATATTCGATAATTGCCGGATACAGGCCCCCGAATACAAACGAATACATTTTGGAAAGAACAAGGGATAGGATACGAGAAAGCAAACATGAAAAAAATATTATAGTGGCAGGGGACTTCAATCTACCAGGGATAGCTTGGGAGGAGGGAAGTACTGGCATAGGTGCAAGCAGGAGGCAGGACCTTGTTACAGACATTATGAATGAAGGCTTTTTACAAACAGTTAGGGTAGGGACAAGGGAGACAAGGACAGGAGACAGCAACCTTCTTGACGTAATTCTAGTGAGGCCACCAGAGAATTGGGTGAGGACGCAGGTCGAAATGGGCATAAGTGACCACAGAATACCGACAGTGGAACTGATAGGAACACATAAAATACAAGAAATTAAAACAAAAAAGAGGATTTGGTTTTACAAGAAGGCGAAGATAAACAAAATTAGAGAATTTTTGGCAATTAGAAGAAGGGACTGGGAAACAGAGAAGGGAGATGTAGATATAAAATGGGAACAGTTTAAATGTATTTGCATAGAGAGTATAGAGAAGTATGTGCCCAGTAAACTAATATCAAGAAAAAATCCAGATCCAATATATTACAACAGAAAAATAAGGGTAATGAAAAGGAAGGGTAGGGAGTTACATAACAGAAATAAGGGGAAGGGAGAGGATATACAAGGAAGAAGACTAAGATCGGAACTTAACAAGGAAAAGAAAAAAGCTAGGGATGAATTTTTTGGAGGGATGTTTGATGAACGTGACCATAACAAAAGCTGGGGAAATATGTATAAATACATAAATAGTACTAAAGGAGGGAACACAGACATGCCCACCTTGATTGACCAAGATGGAAAAGAGTTCACAACCAACAAGGACAAGGCTAATGCACTAAATAAATTTTATAGTGGGGTTTTTCAAAAAGGAAATACAGTTACGGGTAGAGAAGGTTACACTAATGACTCGGAAGCATACAGAAATACTATTAAATTTACGGGGAATTCAATCCAGAGAATAATACAAAACCTGAAGAATAATAAGGCACCAGGGCTTGACAAAATTAACAACAACTTTATAAAATTAGCAGGATACGAAATTGTTAAATACCTTAGGATAATATTTCAAAATTCGATAGACTCTGGAACTGTACCAGAGGATTGGAAACGGGCAATAGTAATTCCAATACATAAGGGAGGGGAAAGGGCAAAATTGGGGAACTATAGACCAGTGAGTCTCACTTCTGCGGTAGGTAAAATTATGGAGCGCTTGGTAGACTTGGAAATTAAAACAATCATTGATAGAAAAGGGGGGATTTTTAAGGGACAACACGGTTTTCGGAAAGGACATTCATGCGAAACACAACTTCAGGGATTTACACAAGAACTGACTGACACTTTAGATAAGGGGGGTAGGATCTATGCAATCTTTTTGGATTTTGAGAAGGCCTTTGACAAAGTGCCACATGATCTGTTAATCAACAAATTGCAACAAATTACAGAAAATAGTAGAATATCAAATTGGGTAAAGGCATTCCTACAAGGCAGAACACAAAAAGTAAAAGTGGGGGAGGAATTTTCGGAATTTGTTGAAATCACATCAGGAGTGCCACAGGGAAGTGTCATCGGACCCTTACTTTTCAATATATTCATCAACGACATAGAAACTGGTATCAATTCTAAAATCCGACTATTTGCAGACGACTGTGTTGTGTACAGGATAATTGAGAGCCAGGAAGAGGCAATGCAACTACAAAGTGATTTAGATACAATTAATGACTGGGTCAATACAAATCTAATGGGACTTAATGTAGAAAAATGTAAGGTAGTCGAATTCTCCAGAAGTAAAAAGAATAAAGAAGTGACATCATTTAGAATGGGAGAAAGCATACTGGAGCAGGTTGACGGTTATAAATATCTCGGATTATACATGCATAAAAACTTGGGGTGGGGGGATCATATTAGAAAGTTGTCAAAAAAGGGGATTAGATCATTAAATTTTGTTATGAGACAGCTCAAGGGGACAGGAATTGAAATCAAAAACAAAGCATACAAGACACTAATTAGACCTACACTGGAGTACGCTAGTTCAGTCTGGGACCCTCGGGACACAGGATTAATCAAGGCTGTAGAGAGCGTACAGAGGGTTGCTGCGAGGAGGGTATTGGGGAGAGTCAAGAGATGGAGGACCATTAGGAATAGTAAGGGAGTGATACAGAAAGAACTGGAAAGACCAACCATAATGATTGAACAACTGAAATGGGAAACCCTGGAAGCAAGGAGACGAAGGACTAGACTGTGCAACTTCTTCAAAGCAAGACACAACTGTACCGGATGGGAAGAACTAGGCAGAAGAGTTGGAAAGGGGATCCAAAGAAGTAATAGGGGAGGAGAAAGAATGGAGGTGGAGAGAGTTTACTCAAATATAGGGAAAAACGGTTTCGTCCAGAGGACGATAAGAGACTGGAATGAGCTGGAAGAAGAAGGAAGAACTGCAAAGAAATTATTAGAATTCAAGAAAATGATTCAATAGAATAATAATATCTTGCCACCGTGCATCTAGCACATCTGCAAGAATGTTTACAAATACAAATACAAATACCTAAGGTTAAAAATAAGTATGGAAAAAGACAACTTCATTATACGATACCTAGCATATTTAATGAAGTTCCGGCAGGTTTAAAGAATTTAGAATGTTATAAAACGATAAAAAATGAAATAAAAGAGTGGTTATTACATCAGCAGGAGTGATGAATAATGATTGACATTTCCTTATGTAGAATATAATGTGATCTAATAATTAGTACAACGGAGTGTAATGTTAATTTCAACAACTTTATTCTTTAAGATTCAATATTGATTCAATAATTGTCATTTCAATTTCAATTGCAAGATGTAATTTGTGAATGTGTTATTCTTTATTGTATTCCATGAACTAATTATGTATTATTTTTCTAGTGTAAGCCTCAGACTAGCCAATTGGCTATGGGGCATAGTTTGTAGTAAATTACAATTATATTTAAATATTAATAAAGAATTTTGAACTGAACTGATTTGGTTATTGTGTGATTTTAATTTCTAGATTTGACAATATTCTTGGACGCGAAACAATTCAGACGTTGAAGTTCTTGACTTCAAAGATTACATCCATCTTCTCTCATCCAACAATGGTTGACCGTATGGCAGCCATGCTCAATTACTTCCTCTGTAACTTGGTCGGACCGAAGATGAAAAATTTCAAGGTAGGCTTTGCACATTTTGAATTTCACCGTCATTTTCATTAATTTATTTTACATCTTTCTAGTTTCTAGCAATCAATCAGTTTGTGTTATCTATCTCACAATCTTCATTTGGCTGTCTTATTCTCATAAGAATTTTCAGCTTCAGTAATGTTTTGTCAAAGTTTTTGTGAGGTTTGGGTACACAATAACATAACTTTCTGTAGGTCTACCGTTCAACCAATCAACTGTTGATCTACCTTTCACAATTCTCTTGTTTGTTATTAATAGAAACTGAAAATTGTTCATTCTAGGTGAAAGATCAAAAGGAGTTCGAGTTTGAGCCAGCCAATATCGTAATGGACATTTGCAAGATTTACGTGAATTTGTACGAAAGCGATTCATTTTGTCTAGCTGTATCACAAGATGGCCGCTCGTACAGTCCTCAGTTGTTCAAATTAGCAGAAGATGTTCTTGGTAAGTCAATAGTTACTAGTATGAGGGATAGACCTATTCACGAAAATACAACATTTTCGGTGTACTAGAGCAACCCCAGGTGCCCGGTTGCTAAATTCACTACCCGATGAAGCGATGACCGATGTCATCCCTAATAAGTAGGCCTACACTTGGTCGATCAAGTTTCAAGTCTTATCAAAAATTAAAATACATCCTGAATAAAATTGATTGACATTATATATGCAGTATACACTAAAACTAGCAGACAATGAATGTGCACACCACATACATAGATTTTGAAAAATTTTGCGGTAAAATATACGTAGATTTTAATCATTTTCAAAGTCTGGAGAAAACATTTTATGTGACCAGAAGTGTACAGAAAATGATTATATTTTCAAACAAAACAACAATGCAAAAGCTGCATTTGTTCACCAATGTAAATATAACACAAATAATGCATAAACAAATTACTTGTTTAAATGCGAATAATGAAATAAATATAAATAGTAAATACTTCATACAGTAACAAATCAGCCTACATTTACTTCAAGACTAGACTATTAGTTGACTTCCTTTCATATTTGTATAAGCTCTAGTCCTACCTTGATCCTGTTCAATGACACGAGACAGAGAAGAGAGATGAATGCTATCCCGTTTCAGCTCGTATTGGCGGCGCTTCGCTGATTGCCGACCTACAGTCGGTCGCCGATAAGGTGGCCGAAGTGGCTTCCAAACAGCAGACCGAAGAAGAACTCCTGTCAGAGGCGCCGGAAGAATTCCTCGATCCAATCATGAACACGCTCATGTCGGACCCTGTGATACTACCATCTTCGCACACGACAATGGATCGATCGACTATTGCCAGGTAATACTTTCAGTCATTCACAATTCAGCCCAATTATTATGCATCTACAGGCAGAAAATTGTTTGCAAGTCCTGATGCTTTGTTATAAATCCAGATCATCTAAAAGTAAGCAATATTTGAAAATCTGGACCAGAATCTTGTTTTAAATTGCTGTAGGGTCTTCCGGTACATTCATTCGTAGTTACGGTATTATACTATACTAACGTGCGTAACTTTCTGTATGCTCTATAAACTCATAAACTGCTTTGTTATTTCTGTTTAATGCACGGTCCGTAATGTGTATACAGTAATTATGCGGGTTACGTTGACTTGAATCCGAACATATTCTACGATTAGTGACACCGTGCAAAACAACGTAGATGATGAATCAGCGTTGATGTGCGTTTGAACTTCAATATCAATTCTTAGTGACACCTTATGACACCTAATGTGCATATTGAAAATATATGACAATGCTCATCATTATAAAATGAATAATCTTTAGAATCATGATTCATCCGCTAATTTGTGCCCGCAAGGCTCCAAATAACCAAGCTGTAGGTGGAGTTGCTAAGAAACAAAAAATCATCATCAATAATAATATTTGAATACAAATCATGATTGATAATTGGTGAAAATGGGGAAGTAAGACGTCAGTAGCTTACCTAGGTTGATCTGCAGTGAGACTAAAGATTACATATTCCTTTCCCCCAGACACTTGTTGAGTGACCAAACGGATCCTTTTAATCGATCTCCGCTCACGATGGATTTGGTGAAACCAAACGATGAGTTACGTAAACAAATCGAGGCATGGATTCGAGAGAAGAGAGAACAGCTGGTCGCATCCAGCAGTAAGTAAAATTCAACCCAGACTACACTATCATCAGTTTATACTGTGAGCTACATAGGATGTACGCAGCCCTCGTGTATCGACTTATCCCACAATCACGACATCACTAAAGTTCACGGCAGTCACTGATTTAAATGAGCATAAGCAGAGTTGTGATGATGTGTTGTCAAAAATGTGTATTGTATATTTTCTGCCGAGCAGAAAAAGTAATCTCCTCTTGTTGATACATGAAATCTGTGTTTTTTTACCAGTGTTACGATGTATGGTACAATTACTAAGTGTTTGAACAATCTAGTTTGATTGATTCCAATTTACGCTAGTATGTAGTCTGACTTGGATCATGATTAAAAAATAATGTCTCGGCTGTCGGTCCATAGATACACAGTAAACTTTCAATAACCAATTGTAAAGATTCCTCTGTTTTTATCAAGTCAGTGTGGTTATCTATTCTGTATTCCTGATTATTTACAGCTTTTAAGAAGCACATTGATTATCAATTAGTCGTTTGCGTAATGTGAATAGTAAATAATCTGTACTGGTAGTTTGTTCTACATCGAACACCAAGAAAGATGTTGAGCACGGTACACATGAACAACTCCAATTGGCCAACTAGCTTGGAATTGGTCGTGTAAACGTGACACCAACTTCATTGCTTGTGACTGTAGTTGGGTTGCTGAGGATAGAGGGCTCATGAACACGCCATCCCAATTGGCCGACTGGCGGCAAACAACCAATGGGAGTGTAGTACATGTGTGACGTCATGTTGCCGTCTGCTACTTATTTCGAACTCTGATCTTACATATCGAATACTATATCGAACTTAGATTATAATTTCACTCATTCATGTTACCAAGTTGTCGTCGATTGCTGTTGTATCCCGATACGTGGGAATATACAATTTACAATTGGCCATGCCAATTGGAAATTGTGACAACTGGAATCGTTTGTTTGTACTGTGCTCTATCAAATTTGATTACAACAAGTAAATTGACTGATCACCGAGTTCTCAGTTAAACTAGCCAATAGCACACTAGGTGTTTTATTCACATCAGTAGGTCAACATTTGTGTTACCAAGGCTCAGATTCACAAAGAATTTCATCTCTTAACACGATCTATGTTAAAATAGTGCAAGGACTTATCACCAGACTTGGCTATAACTCGTACTCACGAAAAAAAAGTTTCAAGAATAGTTGGTGACTGATAAAGTTATCACCAGTCCCGACTAGTTTTAGTGGAGATACAACACTCATCTCGAAATTGATTTCGATGATTTTGGAGATTTCACCCACTCAAATTCAATGGGTACATATTTAGAAGATTCAAGATGAAAATCTATAGAGGTTGGGAGTAAAGACACAATCCGATTTTCGATTATAATATTTAATATTCAATCCTAACCTCACATTTGGGAATTTCGACTGACAGCTGACAGAATTGGCGGAAAACAAAATGCAAAGCCTGTGCTAAATGACCTTGCTGTCGATGTGCCTTAAAACCCTAATATTCATTCATCCTACTTCATGATCAACAACAAAAAGATTCACGACAATTAGAAAAAGACTAACGTAAAAGTATATAGAACATTTTATTCATTCATTTTGAATTTAAACATCCATCTAAACAAGTAATTGATGTTTATATCGTGTTATTACGAACTAATTGACATCCCACTCTTTGCTCACATTGGTTGACGGTGACAGACAATGACGTCACACGGCAACGGCACGGACAGTTGTGGCCAAAGTTGACTCCACGATCAAATTTTCTTAAAATTCTTTGTAAATAGAGAATAAAGATGGAACCATGATGAAGTTAGAACATGTTAACTCTGTTTTAACTTGGAACGGGTCAAGCGCTAAAATGTTTTAAGATAAAATTCTTTGTGAATCTGGCCCCAGGTATGTTAACTATTGGTGTAATCATTCTACGTATTATTTTCTTTGTCATCGATCATTGATCTGAATATAATTTGGATGTTGAAAATTGAAATATATTAATGAATTAAAGGATTATCATTTGGAATTATACATTTTTGGGACTTTTATTTTACTGGCAACATCGTTCGTTCGAAATCTGTTTTAATTGAATTTTTTTCTAGCAAGTAGAAATAGGCCTTGAGCTCAGTGAACACGGTAATTTACTGACATCTGTCTCTATTGAGCCATAAATCTCTTATGTCCAAGATAATGTCTTGATATCAATTGTATATTGCACGCAAAAATATAAATTTTATCAATAGTTGAACAGTTGAGTCAGATTTTCACTTGGTAATTGATTTCACAAAATAGGCCTACAGTACCAGTAATTAAGCTTGAAATGTTTTGAGATTGTGATTGTGACCGTGATCACAATTAGATTGTGGCTTACTGAAAATGAATGGTGTTCTTATGTTTTTATGACTAGATAATGTAATGTACTTGAAGAAAGATGTACATACTGTATTGTTAGTGTAGTCTGTTGGTGTTTTTCAAATGCTTCGTTTGTTGTCATCGTTTACTGCTCGATTTGAAACTTTCATACAGTAACCTCAAGATGTACATACAATACAAGATGTAGTACAATATAATACAATGTATAATATAATATTAATAGGCCTATCCACCTATATTTATATGTAATTATTTTACAATAGTTCAATTTGGTAGTTTGACTGTAAGCGGTGTCAGTTGCAGCCACATGGTACGAAATAGTAGGCCTAAATATGAATTGAATACAGTAGTATAGTAAATTAGTAATTGAGTTTGTAACACTACAAACTCGATGGTATAATAGACCCTTATAAAGATGCATTTGTAAACAGCCTACATGCCGAGAGCCGTAGTAGGCGTTTTTGATGTACTTCGATGTTGAGATTTGGATAATTTATTTGTGTTATTGAATATTATGTACCTGTTGATTCATTTAATAAATGGGGAATATATAAATGGACTAAGCTTTGCATATTCAGTTTTTCTCCTGTTACATTGGTTTAGTATAAAATGTCCTAATGCCAAGTTCCTAACTTCCTATATATATTCTATCATGATTGTTGATCTAGTACGTAGTTTTGAACCTTCAATTAAAACAGTACCATCGTGTCACTTTTACATAATTATGACGTATAATGAATGAGTAGTGTGATCTTTGTGTGATCATTCATCTCAGAAATTTGACGCAGCGCAAGTCGTGTGAGCCAATGTAACTGTTTCAGTATTATCATCATATAATTATATTATTATAGTGGGCTTAAGGCCTATAACTAGTATATACTAGTGAAAACATCGATTAATCGAGAATCGATGCTGATGTAAAACAATTCTCAAATTGAAAAATCGATTA
Source organism: Brachyptera risi (assembly GCA_964007535.1). NCBI lineage: Eukaryota > Metazoa > Arthropoda > Insecta > Plecoptera > Taeniopterygidae > Brachyptera > Brachyptera risi. Next base: position 35,815,717 of record OZ023332.1, read on the forward strand.
AAAAAAAAAAATGGGGTCAGTGCTGTACTTCTACACGTTGCAATACGTGCTCATTTCGTTGTCCATATTATTTGGTATTGTTGAGATTTTACTATCTGGACACACAAGCTATCCCTTCGGTTACGTCTGGCAGCCGAACGTTGACGGAAATACCCGAATGGTACAGTACAGTTCAGAGAAGTTTCTAGCAGCTATTTTTCACATAAAATACTGCGGGAAGGTTGAAAAAAGTTTAAAATTACCCAACTTTTTTGGAGGGCAAAATCTTTTTTCATTTTTTTAATTAACTTTTTGCAAAATCGATTTTTAATCGATTCTGGAGCTTAGAGAATCGATTCACAATTTTGAGAATTGATGTCATCAGTATTGTACCTATCATCAACCATTTGTCTTGGGAGCACAGTAAGAGATTTTGATCAGAGTTTCAACATATCAAAAAATAATTGAAAGAATAATAATCGTTTGGATCGATCAGTTGATCATTGATGACACCCTGATTTTAACATTATCGTCGAGATGGCTCAATGGTTAATAAGATTCTATGACTAGAAGTTGAAAAAATAGAATATGTGGACATGATTGTGATCATTTTTTATTGTGTGTGGTACATTTGATTCCACACTATTATTTCTTATACATGGGCCTAGTTATTTCATTTTTCCTGGTATATGACACAAGTTTCAACAATGGGCCTACTTTGAATGACATAATCTGATATCTCTGCTTCAAGTAGGCCTACTACATAATAATCTGATACTATTATAAATCAGTTTGCTGGATTGATTGCACATTTTTCGTGGACCAACGTAAATCAAGGCTGAAGACTAGGAACGTGTAATTGTAGGTAAATTAATTATAGATATTAACGTAATCAAGAACTAGAAACACAGTAGGCCTATTTTAGTGTGGATTTCCAGGAATTGTTTTTCCGGAAAGTAGATCTAGCAAAACACATTCAAAACTGATCTAAAGTGTCTAAAAGTGTGTTAATACTTAGATTGAGTAACCATTGTTTCGTCTATAAACAGGAGATTGAAATGGGGTTATAGCAGATACAGTCTGAGGATTTGTCGAGGAGATTCGTTGCGTGAGGAAAATCCCACTGGTTACCTTGTTATTGTCAATTCTGTCGACCTCCATTGGCGTTTCGCCTCCGTTTACTTCCGTGACGTCTCTAAGATCGCGACACTTCTCGAGCGTTAGGTCTCCTGCCTCGAACACTTTCAACACGCACGTCACCAACTTGTATTGAGTTAGTTCTGTTGCGTTGGTACCCGTGCTTCCGGTCACAGCCTGAAAGAATGTATCAATATTCAAATTTCAAAGATAAAAGCTGTTTATAGCTGTGAAGGTGAAGAAAATACTAATATCAGTAATACGTAGTCTTTTTCAATTTTCAATTATCAATGAAAACTAATTGCTCAATAATTATTATTAGATATAAGATACCCTATTTTACATGGATCGGTTTTGCATAAAATTGCATGCCAACTGTTGATATGTCATAAGGCAGATCTCATATAATCTAGCTGTTGGTGGCGTCGTTAAGCTAGAACATAAGGCAGGGAAATGTCTCCCACCTTGATCATAATTGACGATTCGCAGTCTCCGCCCCGATGACGCCAGAAATCATACCGTCCAATAAACAGGGCTGATAGAACTGTAGTAGAATTCAAATATTTAATAGGGGTATCTTGAAATTACTATAAATGATATAGATCAAACTAGCTAGCTGGTTAAACCACGCCTATTTCGAGTCGTCAATTACAGATAATGACAGCCATTATCACTCAAGACAAGATGCATTGAGGGTTGCGTTGGTTTGCCGCCGGGAGATGGTGCCTTCACTCACCCTGAAAACTCGTACCATTTCGTGAGGACTTTGCTGTGTAATAAGGATCGCTGCTCTATCTGGTGGTGTTTTGTAAATTTGTGGAAACTTTATGTAATGCCTTCTATATACCTCAAATATTGACATCTTAGATGCAGTGCATGTTGGCATCCAAGATGCAGTGCATGTTGGCATCCAAGATGCGATGGAAAGAAACAAGTACGCTAGGCTTATAAGGAAGGACATTTACTGATAATGCAATAAAATAAAATATGAATACCGGTACTTATTTGTTTGGGGCATGCGGACTTCTCACACGATTTCGATTACAAACATAAATCGTCCAGATATGAGTTACCAGTAATATAACTTGCGTTACTATATCAATTACTTCACAGTTTGAATGATAGACAATTATTTACCCTCACCATCTCCGTTTTACTTCTTACGAGACTGTTTCAGACAACTGAGCAAAAGTGAACGTCATTACACGTGTATTTGTAAACAAAGTTAGTTCCTTTTATCACTACTACCTACGCACGGACAATAGTTCTTTAAACGTGGACAGTGAATTGGTACATAGTTTCAACATGGGAGGGATAGGAAGTGAGGTCACCATCTCAACCGGCAAACCAACGCAACCCTCAACAAACCAACGCAACCCTCAATGCATCTTGACTCAAGATAAGAAGTTCAATTGAATCAACAGGTTCATTTTCAATGTCTCTGTAAGCCCACTGTTAATTTTTATTACTATTCTGAGTATTCTTATTCTTTACATTATACTTTTTATTATTTGAACTGTTGAAAATATCATTTGTTTGGTATAGATTGAAACTAAATCTACGCCGCCCTCCGTAGCTCAGTCAACTGAGGCACCACTTTAGAAACTGTCACAGTTGGGCGTTCTTTCACGTTATTTCACTTGTCACCACTTCATAATTTCACTATCACCTGCTTATTCGTACCCCCAAATAACATAGCTCTTGATGGGGTCATTAAGCAAACAATCATCATCAACTAAATCTAAAACACATGCATGTTGCCTAATGGTAGGATTGTTCAGACTCAGAGAAGTACCAAGTACCAAACTACAGTTAATTCGTTCAGTCTAGCTGTTAGTGCACTGAAGTGTTCTCTCACCTTACGGCTACGCGAGATGTCTTTGGCCAGCTCGTTGGCATGAGTCACGACGGAATCGGGCATTGCCGACGCCTCGGCTAGCCGCAGGCCGTAGTTTTCTATCTCCGTGATTCCCGGCAGCAAGCGATGAGTGTACCGTAGGCGACTTCGACCCTGCTCTGTCATTTCTTCGACCACTTCGAAGTGAATACTAGAGTAAAATATTTAACAGTTGTGTTTCAGATGAATTAATAGTGATGACCGGTATGTACGGGTGAGCAAGACTATTCATTTTCGATATGTTAGATATGAAATACTCAAAATTGAAAACGATTTCTTCGGGATTAAATGTGCACTATTAGTTTTTCAATGAGATAAATAATAATTAATAATTGTTGAATCTTGTTGAATAAAATACAATTATTATTCACCATAGGCCTGTATAGGCTATAGATAATTTAATTAATTTTAGCCATCAAGATTGTATGTACAATTTTGAATAGGTCATTCTTGACATCAGTGATACACAACCCACCATGAAATATTTTGTGGTCAGCTGACAAAATGAAAAATTATTAAAACTTTCCTATCCTAGCCCAAAAATTTCACACATAGAGCAAATGGATGGGATGAGATTATATGACTTACCAAGGTGAAAAATATACTCAAGAGAAACTTACTAAAGAGGTTCTACTGTATTTAGTTGTGCCAACTGTCATAATTCCTGGTTCATTCTGGTTTGGTTATAGATAGACTTTGGATGACCATATTCAAAATAGAAAAATCTGGTACAATTCTAAGAAATTCTCGCTTATGAGTGACAATATCTTACTTGGTAACGTTGCAGTACAGATCTTGTAGTTTGGTAAGAAACAAGAAGTGAGTCGTGAGGAAGATGAATGCGTCGGACTGCAGAAGTTCTTCGCACAAAGCGAATGCGATGGCTGTACCTTCCTCGCTGGACGTACCTCGACACAGTTCGTCGACTATCACCAGAGAGTTGGGGGTCAGAGTCTGCTTGATGTACTGCAGTTCTCGCAGCTGAAACATCGGAATACAGTAGATCCTCTTTAGTAAGTTTCTCTTTAGTACATTTTTCACCTTGATACATTTTATTTTCTGATCCCATCCATATGCTCCTACATGTTGGATAGTTTCTTTAGTAAGTTTTTCACTTTGGTAAGTTTTTTTGAGTGGTCCCTTGAAAAACATACTGAAGAGGTTCCACTGTAGTTGGCTATCTGCGATGGATGAACTACTTGGGCATGGATGCTCAATTAGAACGTACCGGTGATGATTGGGCGGGGTAAAAAATAAGTTACTTGTTGGTGGGGTCATTGAGCAAACGATAGGGTTATCAAATACCCCATTTGATGCAATACAGACATGCTTATAAAAAAATTACCACACAACCCAGATATGTATTTAATAAAGGAAACTTACTGCCCGAGTATGATGAATAACGTCAAATATACAAAAGTGAATAATCAAAATGAGATACGACAATATTCATTTTTATATATTCACGTACTCCAGTGTAATGATTTAAGGAGTTATTTTTATTGAAGAGAAATGCTCCCTTAATTGGTGTGGCAAGGGTTAAAAACCTGAAAGTGTATATGATGAATCTACATTAGGTTTATAAAAAATAAACAAAACCATAAGTAAATTATCTGTCCACGATTATTTTGGTTGGGAATTATCATTTTCTTTGGATTTCTACAGTACGGTACCTGAGAAACAGTATTTCTATATAGAAAATAGTTTGCCTGCTAGCACATGTCTTTCCAGTAAGTAAAGATTGATACTGTATCTGTCAGTGTACTAGTTACTTTGATATTTCAAGTGCTGAAGTCTTAATTTTTCTTATTAGGCCTACAGCGAAAAACCTTCATCTATCATTTTAAAAGGACCAGGATAAAACCATTCATGCAAGACAAAGATCCATGCAAGAGAGTTCAGCATTAGTTATACAAGAATATATGAGAATATAATGAATATATGATAAATGAGGTGAATAATTGAATGACAGAATGTATGTATGTATGTATGTATGTATGTAATGAATCTATAATGTATGTAAAAACAAACTTTTCAACAATTCAAAAAAATAACGAGCTTCACTCACACAACACAAGAAAAAATAATGATGTACATGTCAGCAGATGCAACACTAAACATACTCAAAATAATTCGGACTTCATTAAAACAAAACTGTATAATAAATTACCGGATGCATTAAAAATCGTAACATCCATCACAAAGTTTAAACTCTTATTAAAGTCTTTGCTTCTAAACAAAGCGTATTACTCAGTAGAAGAATTTCAAGTGGAAGACAATATTAAAGACTATAACCCCAACGAACATCAAGTTCAACAAGTCACCAAGAAGAAATTTAGAGATCAGTTCAGAAACAAATATAGCATGTAATCTTAGAATGTAAACCCTAAATATTTACTATATAGTAATGATAAGAAAATAAACTTTTAACATAGAAATGTTAATAAAATAGAGTTTATCGTATTGCCTTTACTATATTACTATCTATTATCACTATTGTTTTAGCAAACTATTAACTACTACGATGACTGATTGGAAATATGAAGGTCCAATTAGTATTATTACCATATTTTATTTCAATGTAAAATTACAAGCGTAAATGGTGCTACCAACATAGATATTTGTTAATTATAATTTTGCTCTCTTACATTAATACTTGATTATGTTATTATACTCATAACTAAATGTCAATCTTAGTTCTAAAAACCCTGTACCATTCTTAATGATCTAAATTTCAATGGTGCTACCATAGGCCTATTATAGTAATTTTATTGTATTTCATTTTATTGTATTTCATTTTATTGTAATGTATCAAAAAATGTAAGGACGATTAATAATTTTGCATTATTAGGTCGTAAGTACAGAAAACTAATACGTTTCTGTTAATTATGTGATTTATGTCTTTAGATCACCTTCCAAGTTGTATTTCATTATTCTTCAATGCTTGAGGAGCTGAGGAAGAAAGTCTGTACACTGTACCATTGAATATGTAATTTTAATTCATACACGATGTAAACGGTCAAATGACAATAAACATTATTATTATTATTATTATTATTATTATTATTATTATTACGATAATGATGAATCCAGTCGCGTTGCATTAGATTTTGCTAAACCACTTTCCTGATTCCTAGTAAGCCTTGGTAGCAACTCACTTCCAGGACGAAAGTCGAAGCGTTGCACTCGATGCTATCATCGAAACCAACCCTCGTGAAAATGTGATCTGCGATACGGAACGTGGCACTTTCAGCCGGAACATAACAGCCAGTCTGCAGACACAAAGAAATATTAATACATGCGTGCTATGTGTACCAACATACAGTCATCCCCATACAGACATCGTTCCCGGATCCACCGTTTTCCTGCTTTCATCATCCATTTTTTCTCATCCCACTCCCATATAATCGATGGTGAATTTTCCTGGATGGATCGTTTTCCTTCATGGATGGTTATATTTTCCTGGCCCTTTGAAAAACGATGGATAGAGGTTTCACTGTATTTAAATACATGTTTGTCGCTATTGGTTGCTTGATAGTTTTGTATCATTTTAATATATTTTATATTATTAATTAGCATCATTGATTGTGTATTGGTGATGATTTTTAATAACTTCAACTAAATGGTCAAGCCCGAGGTTATTGGAAAACTTGCTCGGTCGAGTCGATGAGCGTAAGGGGCGTTTATCTCTAAACGAGCCACGATGGTGGCCATAAACAGCACGAACTTAAATCAACCAAACCAGTAACTGACAGCCACAATATCAGCTGATATCACGAGGACTCGGAAACACTCAAACCTCACGGAACGTTCAGAATAGAAAAGTATCTGATCGAGACTACCCACTCACCAATAATGTTACTATACTTACCTTTGCTTAGAGTTACGCTCATTTTGTACCAGTAGGCCCTAATTGAAAAAACCTGATCCTCGAAGGGTCAATACAAAGAAGTTGTGGTTCTTCTATTCACATTATAATTTGTTAATTTCTACCGGTACAGTATATCATTAGTTTTTAAATTTTCTATTTGGAAAGAAAATGTTGTCAATTCAGCTTAAGTTCTATACTGCAATCGAAAACGAACTCAAAGATGAACCTTGAGGCAATAAATGAGATAAAAATTAGATCCCATTAGATTTAGATTTGTAAATGATTGAATATGAAAAATTACAACTTTTAGTAGGCCTACTCTATCAATTACATTTTAAATGTCTAATGAATAGTTGAATACAGAAGATTTACCAGCTTCTTTTGTTTGGTGTGAGACATGAAAAATTAAAAATTTTAAACAAATGTAATACTTTCCGTTCTTAATTTGTTGTAGCCCAATTTTTAAATAAAATATATATAATGCCAAGAAACTATAGACCGGTATTCAGGTTGATGACTTACCTGCGCCATGATTTGAATGAGGGCAATCTGTCTGATGTAGATGCTCTTGCCGCTCATGTTCGGACCGGTAATGATACTGCAATTATAGTGACGAGACGCAAACTGGAAAGTACAACAGAATCTGAATACTATTTGTTGAATACAATCCGAAACTGTTGTGATTCGGGAGGTGGCTTGATACAAGTACAGTATATTATGTATTATGTATAACTCGAGGAATTCATAAAAATATCTTGTATAGTGATAATTAATATAATCATGCTGCTCTATGAAGAATTCAATACTTTCCTCATCCTTATAATGTATGATTACGGCAACCATTGTAATTCCACCATATTTGATTCCAAAATTTGAAAAGAAATTAGGATGCGATACGTATTTATTTTGGTATTTATTTAGGATGACACTGGACAGTTGGTCTCTTGTGGCTAATTCAGCCTAGGCACAGGCTTAGAAAAAATGCCTAGTCAGGCGTGAGATTTTGTAAAAATTATTTCCTGTTTCATCCCTTCATCCTTTCATTTGTACCCCCATATAAACTAGCAGTTGGTGGGGTCATTGGGTACCATTAAAAAAAAAGGTATATTTATTGTGGCTAAAATATAGGGTTGCCATTCGATCTTGATGTTTTCAATCGATCTTCAATATCAGGGTTTCAATTGGCATTAAAATAAATCCATTCGATTCACATTTCACGGTCATGCTTAAACTCAAGCCCTACTTCTTTTAACTTGCAGTGAGTAAGCACAAAAGCACCTATAATTATCACAAAATAATTACAGAATCAGGCTAAAAACATGATTTAGACCTGAAAAATATCGACAATTTCAATTGATATTCGTCTCGATATCATCATTACAATAACAAACAAGACTTCATTTTTTCGATAGATTTTCATACTGACAATTTCGGTATCGTTTTCAAATTCTTGATCGAACGGCATTCCTACTAGAATACATTTTTTTTCACCAACGTCGAAACTTGATACAACAACAAAATTAAGTTTCCCCATTCAGGGATGAGGATGACAGGTAGGATCGCTGGGACAAGGCACCACAAGGGCGATATATTTTCACCCCAATGAATAATTAATAATAATTTAACTCATGTAGGCCTACTAACAATAAATCTCAGAGTAATAATTTTAGCGATTGTGACCAATTCAAACATTTGCATTGAAGAAAAAAAATCTTCAGTCTTCTTATAATCTTGAATATAATAATCTAGTAATATAGTAAATATAGTAAATTGAACAAATGTACCACGTCATTAGGCTCGGGTTCTGCCTGGTTGATGAAGTCGAGCATCGGGTGTCGAGACTTCTTCACGTCGAGCACGTCGCCAAAGCTTGGTCGCACATAGTTCGACATTGCGCTCACGTGAGTCAACGAGACGCACAAGTCCAGCTCGGCAATGTTCTCGCACAGCTTGTACAGACAGCCGATGTCCTCACGAATGTCTTTCAACAACTTGAAGATCACACTGTAACATACACGTTCATTAATGATGTTAATGTATATAATCTGCGGTTGGTGGGGTCGTTAAGCACAGTAAACATGAATGAAAAATGAAGTTGATGGATTTTCCATGGTGTTCCTAATATATAAACCTTTATTGGCCCCTGACTCCAAAGTGCACAGGATAACAATCAATATAAAATACATGAGAAAATATAATAGAAAAGTTATGTAACTGAATATTGAAATGATATGAAAATGGAATAAAAATTGAAAAAATTAACGATAAAATACAAAATTATGACTCTAATGATAATTGAAAGGATAAAATAAATGTAAACGTTGATGGATGATGGTTAGTTATATAGATGGTTCCTGAATATCCGAATGGAATCCTTCAGGGCTGACATCCCAATCTCATATTTTAAAGAATTATCTATCAAAAAACGTTTACAAAACTGCATAAATCAAATTAAATGATAACCACAGTAGATTTTGGAAGAACCAACCACCAACCAGCAGCTTACCTGGTTCATTTTGTATTTGTATTTATTGCCGTTTCTTATAAAGCACAATTCGAGAATTGTATAAACCTCTGAAGATAGGTCTAATACTGAGGTGGAATAAAAAAATGATCTGTAAACAGTTCATTTTCACTTACATGTTACTCAGCATCTTGATTTCGTGTAATGCTTCTTTTGCACGCTGATCAGTGTGTACCAACTCTTGAGTCGTAAACGTCAGGGTACTTCGACTCTTCAGAATCTGGAATCAGTTTTACTAGGGTAGTTGGAAAAAATTTCGCCCTACGACATGAGCTATTTAGAATTTTAGATTGACTTTTGGATGGGTACATATGGATATCCAACAACTGGCATGTTTAGAAAAAATCATTTGATAACCAGAAAGCTCACTGACAAACATTTAAAAAGTTTTTGCGAATGATAAATAATTGAATATCATCTACTCGGTATGTCTGTGACAAACATTTTCTTAAATGAATTAATTAATCAGTAGATGTCATCTTCAGATGACAGATCAATAACCCGGTCGACCTTCACGGATGCATCTATAAATACCAAACCACGCTAAACCTAAACCCAGTCACGCCGAACCAAATACCCGAACCGACAAATCCGTGAATAATTAATCGTTATACGTTTTTTGCTTAACGTAAAAACTTTCATGTTCGTGGAACATAATTAAATTAAATGATATCACAACTCTGAAACTAGATTTCAACGAATAATGACAATATTCATTTCTCCAATTTTAGAGAAAACTGGAAATTATCATCTCCATTTCAGGAATTATAATCAATTTGTTTGTACCCAGGACCCAACCTTTTTTCTGAGTCGTGACGTAGACATTACTCGATCCTGTTCATGTTTCTATACAGAAACGGTAATGCCTACTATGACTCATGGTCTCTGGAAGACCAAAAAATGATAGTTTCTGAAATTGAGATAACAATATTTTCTGGTAGTCCCATTCTCTAAAATTAAGAACATGAATAGGCCTACATATTGTCATTATATTTTTTATAAATCTAATTTCAGGGCTGTGATGTCATTTAATAACGATAACCCCTAGTATGCTTTTTCATTCAATTTTTTTAAAATTAAAGTAATGCATTTTAATCATACACAACAATAAATTGGTTATCACTTTATCGAGATGCACAATTGGTTCACCAAACTTGAGAAGGCTCGAAAAAATGTGATAGTACATTCTCAATATTGATTAGGGTTTGAGTTTAAAGCTGAGCGTAGCAAAGATTCCATTTCATATAGGGCCTACCAAAAAAAATAGGCTCCGTTTTCATGTTTTTTTTATTTTTTTATTTTGTGCGCGGCATAGGCCTACAGGTCAGGAAAAAATACCTATCGACATGAAACTTTTTCTACATATTTCTGTTATACCAGAATGGGTTGTGAATATTTTTCAGAAAAATAGGTCGGAAGATTTTTCCGGAAAAAAATCGTAAAGTTTGAGAAATCCTCATAAGAATAACACGGATGGAAAATACTTGAAATGTGGAAAATTTTCAAAAACTACAAAATTTTCACTGAATATGGAAAACATAATTACGGATATTTTCAGTGACTCTCACAACAATCGGATGACAAATAACAAAGAAAACGCAATATAAGTATACATTTTATTAAATATTGGGAGCAATTTGTTTTGCAAAGTGTATATATATATATGTGAAAGGTTGTAGCACTATACATATCATCGAGTTGCAGGTAAGGTTTTTGAACGTTTGAAGTAATCCAAGATCTGTAGATGTAGATTGATCAATATTTTTTATTCTAGATGTCCATACTTGCAAGCTCATCTCATAACG